>CM035096.1:64481508-65081508 GCA_020205505.1 Panax japonicus
ATAAAACTAAGTTGCGTACTGTAAGCAGCAGATCAGGCAAGTATCTTACCTTTGAATTTTCTTTTATGCAATGGACATGAGTAAGAAAGTTTCAGATTTATATTATTATTGTACAAGATTATTAACCATATTGTCGTCTATATTATATCCGATCATTACTTATCAATGTGATATTATATTATATAACTCATATATATATTATGTTCGTTAATTTCGAAATATGATTATAAAAGTGTCCTCACTTGGATAATCATTGTATTTAAACATATGTTGATATATATATATATATATAAGTCTTCTAAGCTATTTGACCAGCTAGACACAGATTTAGAAATATTGTTGAATATGATTAAACATTTTTGTATCCAATCCAATTGTTTTTGTTCCGATTCCAGACTAAGTATGAACATCCTGAATATAGGAAAACCTTTGTGCACCTAAGGTGGATAGCGTGAACGATAATATCGTTCTTGCATGTAGTATTGATCAATACAGGGTACATAGGGATGATCACCCTCGCGTTCATAAGTTATGACGGTTTACAGATGAAGTTTTGCTAAACCTTATTGAAAATTTAAAACAATGTTCATAGTATGTCATCTTAACCCTATTTATAGTCAATACGTGGTTTCAAAAATTTGAAATAGAATTGTTATGTTATTATTATCGGATCAGTTTACTTCACAGCTATTGAATCGTTGTAGAAGTGATATATATAAAGAAAACATTTAATCCTTTCAGCTAAATATATTTATAGTTGCTATTACTTGTTGGGCAATCAAATGCTCATCCTTGCTTTAAATTTAAATGTTTTCAGTTAAGCATGATCAACCAGAATGTTCAGGCCAGAACAAGGGAAAAGGAAAGCAATTAGAATAATCTTATGTTATCTTTTGTAATATTTAGACAGCATTAAGACAATGATATTTATCATCTATCATGTAATGTATTGTAGTAAAGGTTGCGTACTTGGGATAAGACTTTGATATATGTAAATTAGATTTGATATTTATATTATTGTTATTATTATTAGTATTATTCTGCCCATAGAAATGGTATCGTAAAGCACCGAGTTCGGGTTTCAAGTACCCGAGTTTAGGGGAATTACAAAGACCACCCTACCCATCGGGATTTTCTCAACAACAACATCATACTCCAGCTGCACCTCAGCAAGAAAAGAAATCAGAAATGGAGGAGATGATGATAAAGTACATGGTGAATACAGAGGTGATGACTAAAATCCAAGTAGTGGCTATAAAAAATCTGGAAACTCAAATGGGTCAAATGGCGAGCATGCTTAACAACAGGCCCCAGGGTTCATTGCCAAGTACCACAGTGACAAATCCAAGAAGAAAAGGGAAGGAACAATGTCAGGCAATCACACTAAGGTCTGGGAAGCAGTGTGCAGGAAATTTACCAGTCGCGCATGTGCCATGTTTACAAGGGGAAGACGCGCAGCCGCGCGAGGCAGAAAAGTTGTTTGAGAAGAAAGTAAATAAGTAAGATTTTGAGTTACAGTAGGAAGAGAAGGATAAAACAGGTTCAGTTGAGAAACCCATGAATCAAATACCACTTGTTCACCCTCCAGTTCCGTATCCACAGAGATTGAATAAGCAGAGGGAAGATAAGCAGTTCAGCAAGTTCTTAGAGGTCTTTAAAAAACTACAAATTAACATACATTTCGCTGAGGCATTGGAATAGATGCCTAGTTATGCAAAGTTCATGAAGGGTATCTTGTCAAGGAAGAAGAGATTGTAAGATTTTGAGATAGTAACCTTGACAGAGGAATGCAAAGCAGTGCTATAGCGCAAATTACCTCTAAAGCTGAAGGATCCGGGCAGTTTCACAATTTCGTGCACAATCGGAAAGATGAGCTTCAATAAATGTCTTTGTGATCTTGGGGCAAGTATAAATATGATGCCCTTGTCATTATTCAATCAGTTGAGATTGCCGGCTCCAAGGCCGACAAATATTTCTTTACAGCTAGCTGACAGATCCATCACTTATCCACGAGGAATTGTTGAAGATGTATTGGTAAAAGTGGATAAATTCATAATTTTCCGGCTGATTTCATCATTTTCGATTATGAAGAAGACAGGAGTATACCAATCATACTTGGAATACCATTCCTAGCCACAGGAAGGACCTTGATAGACGTTCAGAAAGGGGAACTCACTATACGTGTTCATGATCAGGAAATCACTTTCAACGTATTCAAGACAATGAAATTTCCAACAGATGAAGAGGAATGCTTCAGGGTTGATTTGGTGGACAAGGTCTTAAATGATGAAATAGAGAGTTTGGTAGATAATGAACCATTGAGAAGTAATATGGCTGGAAATTCAGAATTAGAGGATGAGAAATTTGAAGAACTTGTACATTTTCTTGATACTACTCCACTGTTCAGAAAATTCAAAACTCTTGTTGAGCCATTTAAGAAAGCTAGAGAGGCATCAATAAAATTGAAGCCATCTCTTGAGACACCTCCAAAACTTGAATTGAAACCACTTCCAGATCATTTGAGGTATGCATTTTTAAATAAAGATTCAAAGCTACTTATGATTATTACTTCTGCACTAACATCTTTTTAGGAAGAAAAACTGCTATGAGTCCTTAGAGAGTTCAAGTCAGCTATTGGATTGACTATAGCAGATATAAAAGGGATCAATTCTTATTCTTGTATGCATAAGATCCTACTGGAAGATGATAGTAAGCCGTCAGTGGAGCAACAAAGAAGACTTAATCCGATCATAAAGAAGTGGTCAAGAAAGAAGTATTGAAATGGCTGGATGCAGGCATAATTTATTCGATCTTAAATAGTTCATGGGTGAGCCTAGTGCAATGTATACCGAAGAAGGGTGGCATGATCGTGGTTTCTAATAAAAATAATGAGTTAATTCCAACACGAACAGTGATGGGGTGGAGAGTCTGCATGGACTACTGCAGGCTTAACAAAGCTACAAGGAAAGATCATTTTCCACTGCCATTTATCGATCAGATGTTGGATAGACTAGCAGGTCACGAGTATTATTGCCTTCTGGACGGAAATTCAGGCTACAATCAGATTGTGATAGCTCCAGATGATCAAGAAAAGACAACCTTTACATGTTCATATGGAAATTTTGCTTTCAGAAGGATGTCTTTTGGTCTGTGCAATGCTCCAACCACCTTTCAGAGATGCATGATGGCTATTTTATCGGATATAGTGGAACAGAATATGGAGGTGTTCATGGATGATTTCTCAGTTTTTGGGGATTCGTTTGATTTATGTCTTGACAAATTGGTGATGGTTTTGAAAAGATGTGTTAAAACAAATTTGGTACTGAATTGGGAAAAGTGCCATTTTATGGTATAAGAAGGAATTATTTTGGGACACAAAGTTTCGAAGAAGGGACTTGAGGTGGACAGAGCTAAACTCGAGATTATTGAGAGTTTGCCGCCACCTACTTCAGTAAAAGGTGTTCGCAGTTTTCTGGGCTATGCAGGCTTCTACCGCAGATTCATAAAAGACTTATCCAAGATAACTAAAGCACTATGTAGTTTATTGGAGAAGGATTCACAGTTCAAATTTAATGAGGCCTGCGTGTCAGCATTTGAGCACTTAAAGAGGAAATTAACTTCATCCCCAGTTATTACTGCATCGAATTGGGACTTGTCGTTCGAACTGATGTGTGATGCCAGTGATTATGTTGTTGGGGATGTTTTGGGTCAACGAAAGGAAAAGATTTTTCACGTGATATATTATGCTAGCAAGACCCTTACAGATGCGCAGTTGAACTATACAACCATAGAGAAAGAGTTATTGGTAGTTGTGTATGCTTTTGATAAATTTTGAGCATATCGGATTGGTACGAAGGTGATAGTGTACACAGATCACGCAGAAATTCGACATTTAGTGGCAAAGAAGGATGCAAAGCCCCGTTTGATCAAATGGATATTACTGTTGTACGAGTTTAATCTAGAGATCAAGGACAGAAAGGGAACTAAGAACTAAGTGATGGACCACTTATCTCGACTAGAGAATTCGAAAAGGGAGGCAGATGACAAAGTTATAATCAATGAATCCTTTCCAGATGAACAGTTGTTTGTGGTGAAAGGGGAAGTGCCATGGTTTGCAGACTACGCGAACTACTTGGTAAGTAAGATGGTACCTTCTGACTTAGTGGGTCATCAAAAGAAGAAATTCTTGTATAATGTTAAATGGTTTATATGGGATGAGCCATATTTGTTCAAACAATGTGCTGATCAGATGATAAGAAGGTGTATCCCGTATAGTGAGATCGAGGGGATTCTGCAGGATTGTCATGCTTCTGTGTATGGGGGTCACTATGGTGGAGAGCGAACAACGGCTAGAGTGCTATAAGTAAGATTCTACTAGCCGACAATTTTCAAGGATGCGTACAGTTTCGTCCAGAGATGTGACAGATGTCAAAGAGTTGGGAACATTTCAAAAAGAAATGAAATGCCATTGAATACGATCCTCGAAGTGGAAATCTTTGATGTGTGGGGGATTGATTTCATGGGCCCTTTTGTTTCTTCATGTGGGAATCTATATATCTTACTAGCAGTGGATTATATGTTGAAATGGGTAGAAGTGGCAGCTCTTCCAACAAATGATGCCAAAGTAGTCCTCAGGTTTTTACAAAGAAGTATCTTCACGAGGTTTGGGACTCCAAGGGCCATCATTAGTGATGAAGGCAGTCATTTTCATAATAGGCAGTTCATAACTTTGTTTACTAAGTATGGGGTGAATCATCTACAGCATATTATCCACAAACGAATGGCCAAGTAGAAGTGTTAAATCGGGAAGTTAAAAGAATTCTTGAAAAAGTTGTGAACCCCACTAAAAAGGATTGGTCCTTAAAGCTTGATGATGTTGTATGGGCATATAGGACTGCATACAAAACTCCATTGGGCATGTCACCTTTTCAGCTAGTTTATGGCAAAGCATATCATCTTCCTATGGAGCTAGAGCATAAGGCATATTGGGCTATTCGGAAGCTCAATTTTGATTTGAAAGCTGGAAGAGAGAAATGCCTACTCCAACTCAATGAGTTGGATGAATTCTTATTACAAGCGTATGAAAATTCTAAGTTGTACAAGGAGAAGGTGAAGAAATGGCATAATCGAAAGATCGTAGAGAGAACATTTGAGTCGGGACAAAGAGTTTTGCTTTTCAAATCTAGACTTACACTTTTTCCCGGGAAGCTAAAATCAAGATGGTCAGGGCTATTTACAGTGAAGACTGTCTTCCAACATGGTGCAATAGAAGTAATCGATAAGTTCTCGGATAAGCCATTTAAAGTGAATGGACAGCGGCTGCAGCATTACTTTGGTGGTGAGGTTGACCGACAGAAAGTCACCTCAATTCTTTCTTCGACGTGATTAAATCAGAGACAGTCAAGCTAATTAACTATAACTTAGTGCTTGATGGGAGGCAACCCATTGTTTCTATCTCTACTATTTATTTATTCTGTTAGATTGTTTTTGTTAGTTTATTGTCATATTTAGTTGTGATAGTTTGCCAACTTTGCATAAACATCTTAGAAACTGAATGTTCATATGATTTTGTTTGTGCATAGCATAGCAATTATGGTGCTAAGATAGACACTCATGCGTTTTCAGTAATTCATGCATTGATAGTGTTTATTGGTGTTATTGTAGGTGTATTGGATTGAATTCATTAATGTCTTGAAGTATTGGAAAGAAAATTTGGCAGTGTAGAATGCAACCAGGCGTGCCCGAGAAAAGTATACCTTGAAAAACTGCGCGCCCCCACTACATGTCTATCCAAGAGAAAAAAATCCACTCGCGCGCCTGCGCCATGTCTACATTGAAAACACGTGCGGCCGCGCCCAACACCGAAAGTTGAAATATTTTTTTGGTTTTAAAGATATGTTTAAACAAATCTCTTCTTCATTCGAAATAACAGAAGTTGTGTTCCTTTGGTCTCTACACCATGCACAATTCCTCCTCTCTAATCAGTTACCAATTGAAGTTATAATGTCTCTTCTCCACTACATGATTTTCACATCAAATCTCATACCCACGATCAATAGCTACACTGATAAAAAAACTAGGGTTTCAGAGTGGGTTGTACGAAATCTGTTTATGGGTATTCAGTCATCGGCTATCACTCACTATCAGGAAAGTCTTCTTTTTCTTTATTCAGTCTTAAATGGGTCCTAAGCGTGCTCGATCTTGAACCCCTGAATCATCATCTTCAAGCATGCAAAGTGGGGATAATGTTGATTTATCAAAGTTTATCAACTTGGATGCTCAAATTGAATATTATCGAATTGTGGGGAAGTCATTTGTTCATGAACGAGGGTTCAAGACAGATGCGCGGGATGAAAAGTTAGTGCAGATAATTAGAGAAAGGGGTTGGCATGGTGTGTGCTCTACGCCGACGGCTGTAACTATGGCTATTGTGCGGGAGTTTTACGCAAATGCGATGGAAACAATGAATGGGTTTTCTTTTGTTCGTGAGATTGAAGTGGACTACAAACCAAGAGCCATTCACCAAGTGTTCGATTTACCCGATCCTTGGGCTGGACGAATAAATCGGGCAGAGGCAGAACGTTTGGAAACAGATTTGGACATTGTTATCACTGATCTGTGTATTCTAGGGACCCCGTGGACATACACTCCTAGCACGACTCAACCCAAGACATTTCTGGCTTCCACTCTCAATCGTTATGCAAAATCATGGAATCTCTTTGTGTGTGCCAAACTTATGCCATTCTTCTCACCAGCATGAAATTATAGTGGAGCGATCAATTATATTATGGGGAATCATTGTTGGAAAATATATCGATGTGGGTCACTTGATGAATCAGAATATGCTAAGATATATGCGGGGAAGTACTACAAGGAGTATTCCACATGCCTCAATAATTACCCATTTCTATGCCAATTCATGAATTAGGTGAACAGATGAGTAGTTGCAGTTCCCGAGCCAAGACATTACGCATGCTACAATCGCAAGATTTGAAGATTAGCAAGGGGGTACACCGCATCTAAGAGGAAAGGGTTTTATTCTGCGTCCTGCATCGTCTACACCTTCATCGCAGCCCTCCAAGTCAAATGAAGCAGGCACGTCAAACCAAGCAACTACTGCTACTGGGGATCGACAGCTCCAATGGTTGGAGCGGAAGGTCGATGCTATGCATAACAATTTTGCAGCATTCATTATGGGTCTGACGAGGTCGTTAGCAGAGGCCTATGCACAGCAGGGGACTATGCTTGAGTGGCCACAGTTTGGGACCGCCGTTCCATTTCTACCACCGGACTCACCACCCGAAGAGGGTGGTGCAACTGAGCAGTAGGGGAGTTTCTCTAACCCTATACCTTCATTTATTGAGACAATGAATATTCTAAGTTTGGGGGTACTGGGTAGTAGGGTAGTTGCATAGTGTTCGTATGATTAGTTTAAATTTTGTATGTTTATGTGTTAGATAACAATCGCATAAAAATTTTCTGTTTTTAGTAATTATTACTTGTGGTAGTATATGTTTAGTTTTATTCTATGTTTAGTACGTGTCTCACAAGTCTAGCTTTGTGGAAGTTATTTCCAGCCAATGATGAATTTGAATCTGTAAGGATTGTTGAGTCTAATGAATATCTTTAGCTTAGATATAAAGTTTTACATTATGTAATCCATGGTTGCTTTTTAGATGTTTTCGGTTTGCATTTTCGTGTTCACAATTGCTTGTAGGCAATATAAGAATTATGTGTTGCATTGCTTGATAGGAAATGTGGTTTTAAAAAGAGAATTATGTGAAAAATGGATTTGGACTATGAAAAACATTGATAATCAAACTTTGGGGACACATGGGTATGCTATATATATATATATATATATATATATATATATATATATATATATATATATATATATATATATATATATATATATATATAAAAGCTATCTTGAAACCTTCTTAAGCTAAATTATTGACTCTTTGGAAGAGGCGAGATGGAGCGTAAAACGCACTTGCTGTATAAAAAAATAGCAATAAACACTGCGACAAAGTGCAAAAATCGCCCTCGTGAGTAAAAAGAAAGCAGTCTAAACCCATTGTTGAACCTTAGTTGGTATTGATATGACAGAGTAGTCTTTGTTGCATTAGTATACATAAATCTTAATTTAGACTGCAATTTCCTATTTTGAGCAAGTTAGCATGTGTATTCTGTGCTTTAGTCAAGTTTTTATGAACACAACACACACACAGCATTTTTATAGCATGTATGGATTACTTGAGTGTATGATATTATGCCTATAGTTTGGTTTGAATTTTGGACTGAAATTCTTTTATAGCTGGAAAAATGTGAGACTCATTTGCATAGTAAACTAGTTGCATAGCATGTAGTTGCATCTTCAGTGTTTTATGTCGCATGCATTGCTTGAGGAAAATCAATAGTTCATGTTTGGGGGTATTTGATAAGTAGGTTTTATACCTACTTATTGGATATCAATTCACGTGAACTATTCCCATCTCAAGTACATTTTAGTATATTTTTAGTTGCATTTCGTGTTATTTTGCATTACATGTACAGAGAACTCCTCTGGTGTGAAAATGCAGGAAATGGTATAGCTCGGCGTTAGTAGGTGGCATGAAATCAGTGAAGGCGTGATATGAGGGTCGAGTGGAGAAAAGGAACCGAACATTGCTGGACAAAGAAGCAAAAGCAGCAACAGCAGAACTCAACGATGTAAAATGCAAAAGCCGCGCGGTTACACAAGCTAGAACTCGCGCGCCCGCGCCTGGAACTGGCTGAAGATAAATTTCCAAACCCGCGCCCCCGCGCCTATTTTGTATGGGGATCGAGCGTGGTCGCGTGGTTCATCGACTGTTGTTGTTTGACTTTATTTTAATTTTGAAATTTGAAGTGTTTGAGTTGATATAAACTACTCTGGTTGGTACCAGACGCGATTATCTTTAGTTTTTATTAGTTTTTCATATTAGAGAACTAGGGTTCTACGCTTTGAACGAATTCCAATGAGGATCCAAGCATAGACTTAATATTTTATACCTCTTCTTTAGAATTCAATCATTGACTACGAACTACTTTTATTTTGCTGGAAATCAATGGATATTGGAACAATGTTTTGGAATATAATCTGCAATTGGGTTTGATCAATTATATCTTCTCACTCAATCGTTCTATTTATTTTTTATGTGTTGCTTTAATCCCATAATGGCTTTCGGTTCAGCGATGAACTAAACTCCATTATGGGATTCTAACGGATATTGATATGTAGTCTAATATTAATGGCCTGAATGCATGATTGTGTAGTTATCATGGAAATTCTATTATGATTGAATTGATTGCATGAATGTCTGATCACCATTCATTTTATGTACTTATATGGAATTGAAAAATGACATGTGAGCATGGTTGTAATCATGATAGCATGTGTTTATGAGGCTAAATTGTTTATCTTTATATTTCGTGAATCAGATAGAAATATATTGTTTCACCGTGTGTAGTTATATAAGAGCTCGCGCTTCAATTCAATATTGCTGCAATGTCACATAGAAATATATTGATTTTGGTTTTATTGATGATTACATGATTTCTATTGCATGTGGATGTTATGTAAGTAGGTCATAATGCATTGAAAAACGGTTATGTCTAGTTTTGTGTTCTTGGCTAATTTTCCATGATACATGAATGATCTTGCATAAGGGTATTATTTAGATGAAATATGAATTGAAGTTAGAATCTCATTATTTCCAATTTTGATTTATTATTCGATTATTTTTCTTATAGTCATTACTTGAGTTAGATTAATTCAAAAATTATAGCGTTCGTTTAAGCATATAGAAATAGTGATATAGTTGATGCATAATAATTTAATTTTGAAACCTTTCTCCGTGGATCGATACTTAACTTACTCTGTACTACTTGTTGACCCATGTATGCTTGCATGAGTTAGAGTCCTTTTGTTAGAACCAAAAAGGAGGCAACAGTACCACAATGAGGTCCCTTACTACTGGCATGTATATAGAGATGAGCACGTATATTGATGAACACCGTATCACCATGCAGATGGCTGTAGATCTGTTAGCTCGTGTGGATACCCTTGTACAGGAGACCACAACGTTACCTCCTTCTTTTGAGAGGGATGTCATGTTGGGCTTCATAGCTCGTATATACACTGATTTGTAGATTGGCTTGTATTTTCCTGTACAGACTAGCTTAGCCATTTTGTCATATATAGTTCATATTGTATATATCAAACAACATTATATATAGCATGGAAATATATTCTTGATCACTTCCTTTTAGTTATGCCTTATTTCTTGCTTAATATTTGCATGTTTCTTCATGGCTTGTGAGCTTGATGTATTCTGAATTCCTCCTTTATTAGTTCCCAGAGGGCACAATAGATCTAGAAGGGGGGGTTGAATAGATCCTTTTTATTTCAAATACTTTTCTGGTTTATGATTTATTGTTCATATTGTAATATATGACAAACATAAGATTTTTTTCAAGCACAGCGGATTAAGTAAAAAATTCCCTTTCATTGATATATTCATAATCATACATACATTGTTCATTGGGTTAGTTTAGTTGTAAGCAGTTAGAACACACATAGCAGTTATATCAGTTATAGACATAATGTAAATGATATAATGTAAAAGACACAAGAGGTTTTAAGTGGTTCAGAGACTCAAGCTCCTAATCCACTCTTCTGTTTTCAACTAGTAGGATTTCCACTAAGGAAGGGCAGCACCCTGAATCTGTACGATTCCTTCAAGGCCAGCAGCCTTGGGACTCCTCTAGTTTCCTAGGAACTCTTCAAGCCCAGCAGGCTTGGAACTTTGTTTAGTCCCTCTAGACAAGGACCCTTTGGCCCTGCTTTGTTTAGTCCCTCCGAACAAGGACCCTCTTAGCCCTGCTTCATTTAGTCCCTCTGGACAAGGACCCTCTCAGGCCCTGGCTTCGTTGAGTTGTTTGTTTGTTGTTGTTGGAGTCGGTGCTGAGCTGCTAAGATGTCTTTATGCTCTGAACTTCTTCTATCCTTAGCATCTTGGCTTGATCATCCTTGAAGAGCAGTTGAGTGTTGCATGATGCTTAGCTTCTTAGGTTGCTCAACTACTCTGGATGACCCTTTAATGAACTGCCTTGAAGATCATTCTCCTTGGTACTTGATGGTTGCACATGAGAGGCTTCTAAGATGACTGTAAGCTCTTCTGTTAGGTACTTAGAAGCTTTCTCATGCTTGCCACCAGGATGTCTTTTGTGATCTCCCTTCTTGTTACTTGATGCCTTCTCATGATGGACTTGCTAAGATGACTGTAGGCTCTTCTCTATTGTACTTAGAGTCTTCCCATGATGGACATCCAGATGGCATGTTGCTCTTCTTTCTGTCGGCAGTTCAGAACACTCTTCATGTAGTAGAACTCTCACTTCTACATAGTAGAACTCACACTTCTACTTCTTTATTTATCTGACTTCTGAGTGTTCTTGGTGGATCGTAGAGTGAGCCTTCGGACTCACTATCACATGGTTTAGATCAATCCACCTTCTCTCCAAAACTGACAACTCCAGCAACCTTTGATCTTTGAAGCTCTTTCTTATTTATACTTCTTCCCAATCCTTTCGTTGGAAAGTAACCGTTGAAGGCTATTCAAATATCTTCACAAATCTCAAGTTGCTTGATATAGACTGCATGATGTGACTTATCATACTTATTCTGATGTTGCAGTCTACTATTTCACCTACCCTGTCATATGTATCACTTTACTGTCTTGGGCAGGTTGAAGACTTTATTACCTCTTTCTGATTTCTCGATCGGAGGTTGTCCTATTGCATCGATGCTGTCAATAAGCACTTGTTTGAATGTTACCCTTTAGATTGAACCGTTGCCAATGCTTCAGTCTTCAGGTATTCAAAATCTACAATTCTGATGCATGTCTTCAAGGACCTGATCGTAGTGTCTTGTTGATTGTTGCTCGTTGACTCATAGAGTTAACACTACGATCATGAAGAGTGTTGATTGGATCTTTAATGTAGAACACATCTTTCTTGTATTGTGCAGCGCTTCAATACTTCTGTTTGCTTCGACTGTTCTCAGATACTGATGACCTAATTCCTTGCTTTGGTCCCCTTCTGAATATCAAGACACTTCAGATTTGTGGCGCGTCCAGCTTGCTTTCTCCTGGTGATATTTCACTCACTTATCATCAATGAACTGACCTTGCACTTAATCACTTTAGCCTTGCTCTTCAGAAGCTGACCAGTATCTTGGTTCACCTTCCATCAGTTCCTTCTTTGATTGGTAAACACTACGATCTTGGTTGCTTCCAAGATCGTTGTCTTCTTTACACTTGATAGTTACTGCATAAGCTGACTTTCCTTAGTCAGCTTCTGAAGTCTTCTTTGGATCTTCTTGTGGAAGACTTCATCGCGAATGGTCTTACACTTCAATCTTAATGCTAATTGGGTTTATGCTGAGATATTCTGTTAGCCTGCATGTCATTAATTAAGTGCTCTTTGGTTCCCTTTCTGTGGATTGCATCTTTACAGTGCCAACCAAAGGTTTCGTACCTTTGGATATTCTGGGAGTGCTCATTCTTTGAGAACAGTATCTGCTCTATGATTTTGACTTGGCATTATGAGCACTTTTGTTGGAGTCGTAGTTCTGCACTCTACGATTCAGCTTTGGCTGTGCAGACACTACGATCCTGAGATCAGATCTTGACACTCTACGATTTCTTTCTTGTGCTTGTTGTCTTCATCTGATCTTGCCCAACTACGATCTCTGTATGCACTCAATGGACTCTACGAACTCAGAGTGCAGTCTATGATCCTTGACTTGGCTTCGGCATCACTAGGCTCTACGACTCTGAGTGTAGTCTACTTTTTGGACTTGGCTTCGGCAGATGATCGTTTGGCTCTTAGGCAGGCTGTCTCTACGATTCTGAACATGACTTCCTTAGCACACTACGATCCCAAGGAAGCTCTTCTCGATACACTACGATCCTTCTTCGTTTCCCCTGGCAGTCTACGAACTCCGAGATCTACTATATTGCATACTCCTATTATAGCTCCCGAGTTAACCTTGACTCACCTTGCAGACTACGACTTCTGGTGCAGTGCTCGACGATCAGACTAGCATATCTATTACATCATAAGGTCAACCTAACAAGCTTGATCTTTCTATATATATAGTCCTTGTACATCATTTCTTTTTAAGGAATTTATAAAGTTGTTTTGCTCATGTAGGATCAACCTAACATATTTGATCAATTCATTCTAAGTCCTTGTATATATATTTCTATTATCTATCAAAGGACTTTACAGCTTTTCTTAATGCAAGCATACTTGCATATTATTCATTCATATACATATATATATATATATATATATATATATATATATATATATCATAATCAAATCATATATAAATAGGAATAGCATTCACATGCTTATTCCTGACAATCTCCCCCTATTTGATTATAACAAAAATAATAAGTGCATATGCATGTTATGAATGAATCTTATATACAGTGAGCAGCTGTATTTCTAAAACAATTAATCATGAATGTCATTTATATTGATATGGAAATTTATACATTAAGACATTCTACATCCTGGATCCAGAACACATTCCTAACAGATTAGAGATGTACCTCCTTGGCTCCTTGTGTTTCCAGGATGCTTGTTGATCAGCTACTCATCTTTTTCTGCTTCTTGTTCTTGCTCCCCCTCTGATGATGACCTTCTATCTTTGTTTTGCTCCCCTTCATCAGCTTTCTGATCTGGCTCCCCTTCAGCTTCTGTGATTTTGGTATCATCATCTTCAGGCTCCCCCTCAGATGATGATTCTTTATCTGCTGCTACTATCTTCTTCTTTGGCTTCTTCTCCCTTAACCCTCTGCTTTTCTTTGAGTGCCTTTTGCTCCTCTTCTTTCTTTGCCTCTTTTTCTCCCCCTTTTTGTCATCAATCATTTGAGAGAGCTGCTCCATGTTGGACATAAGCTGCTCCATCAGGTAGGAGGAGTTTGCAACTTCAAACTTTAGTTCTTGCTGGCCGAGCTCAAGTTTCACAGAGAAGGACTATTTCAGATCATCAATCTTGTCACAGAGGGCTTGAATCTGCTCTTCGTTGGTCTTCTGAATTCGTAAGGCATTTGCCTTCTAATCTTGTATGGCCTTCTGATAGATGTTGTCTCTCTCTTGGAGTTTGAGAGAGACATCAGTCATGATAGCTTGAAGTTTGTGCTGGAAAGAATCATCTCCTGCTGATGTCTGCTTCTGTGATTCTTTAGTGAGCATAGATATCTTCTTGCTTAGATCATCAGAGCTCTTCAGTATTTCCTGCTCCAAAGTGATTTGGTCCTCTTGATTGGCAGCTTCAGGTTGAGCAATGGATTGGACTCTATGATTGTCATCTTTGGACAGATTTAATGCCAATTGCTTGTGGAGGATGATGGAGTGTCTGATATCAGTGCTTGATCATAAGGAGGCTTCTGGTTTTAGATTTGAACATCATCAGTAGTAGAGTGACCAGACTCTACGATCAGCTTCTTGGTCATGGCTCTTCTTCCTTCAGAATCCACTCTACGATCGTAGGGGATGTAGAGATTTCTAGCATGTCGATAGACCTTGAAGTGGGGCTGGTTTGTGATCAGCTTGGTGGCAAACTTCTTCACTCTTGAAAAGTTCTAAGCTACCAATTCCATGCTTGGAAACTACTTGTAACACCAACTGAAGTAGCTTCCATCTTTTTCAATAAAGGCCTTTAGCCATGGAATCCACTAGAAGAACCATCTCATCAACAGATCATCAGGGTTATAGAGAATGGTTGAGCAGTCTAGCTCCATAATGTTCCAGTTCTTGACTAATTCAGAAGTAGTCATTCTTACTACTCTGAGCTGCTCGTCTCCATAGTTTACCCATCTGTTAGGAGGAGTCTCTGATGGTTCATTGGGAACTTCTACCACTATTCTCCTGATAAATCTTGCAGGTGAGAGAATAGTTAACTTAAACATCAGTCGCACTATTTTTCATAGCCTTATAATAATTATTACCATTTACCATAATTTTTGAAATATCAGAATCATTATTAAATGATTTAAATATCAAATAATTCTATTATCATTAACATTTAATCAATATTAAACTATTAATGAAACCATTGCTAAAATATTAAAGTTATGTATAATAACTCAAAATATTTTTAAAACATTTATATTACCCTTAAATGATTTTTAAAACATTTAAAATCATTCTTAAATAATTACCATTAATATTAAAATAATAATATACTATTTATCTAAATATTAAAAGTTATTAATTATAACTTAAAATATTTTAAATTCATTTATATCCCTTTTAAATGATTTTTAAATAAATAAAACTATTTTAAAACTATTTATTTAATATAATTATTAAATAAATTTAATAACATTAATATATCATTAATATTAAATTATTAATGAAATTATCCTTTAAATATTAAAAGTTATATTTTATAACTTAAAATATCTTTAAATACTTTATTTTCATTTAAAATGATTTTTTTAATAATAAAATCATTTTTAAACTAATTTATTTACTATAAATATTAAATAACTTTAATATAATTAAATATCATTAATTAATGAATTTATCCTTTAAATATTAAAAGTTATATTTTATAACTTAAAATATTTTTAAATACCTTTTTATTATTTAAAATGATTTTTTATAAAATAAAATCATTTTTAATTAATTTATTTAATTCATTTAACAAATAACTTAATTATCATTAATATTAATTTATTAATGAAAATTATCAAATAATATTAAAAGTTATTAAAAATAACTTAAAATATTTTCTTATATCATAATATAATTTTAAATGATTTTTCATGAATTAAAATAATTTTTAATTAATTTATTTATTATTATAATTAAATAAATTAAATACTTTTAATATTCCAAAAATATTGAATATTTATGAAATATATTCAAAATAATTTAAATATAATTTTCAGAATTTAAAATAATTTTTAATAATTTGTTTTGTATTTTTCAGAATTAAAAACTATTTTTTTCTATTTATTTATTAATTTCTAGAAAATAATATATTATCTGTCGCTAAAGACCACCTATAGCGACAGAACCGTCGCTATAGTTGTTCTTCAAGTTCTTGAGCTGTTCTTGAACATTCATAGCAGTGTACAACATAGCTACTTTGACCATGATTATAATAGTGTGTGATGTGCTTCTGGGTCTGTTGTTTGCTAGATCATGTAGTACAAATACACCACTACACGAGCCAATAACAATAATGATCAGAACATACATAACACAGCAGATCTAAGAGACTTAAGTAGCTGTCAGAGATGTTCTTCATTTCTGGGTTTGCCCAGAAATGATGAACAGCTCGACCTACCTACTTTAGACCCCCACTACGTGATAATCGTGTAATGATTTTGTGATCTATGAGTTCCAGATTGTAGAAAGCATGTAACTAAAGAGATCTATTAACAAACATCATCAAAACAACAACAAATAAAGCATAAACGATCTGGTCAAACTACTGTCAGAAACTAGTTCATACAGTTTCTGGAAATTTCCAGAAAACACACTCGTGATCATTTCAACTACTTTGACCGTCCATAAAATCCATTATATTTGATATTTTAACGATGTAAAAGCATTAATGTATAGTTAATATACCGGACTACAAGATTGATACAAAAACTGAATCAAAACAACAAACAACCTAATGATCTGGGCTGTTAAACAAATTGTCATACGCTGCTTTTCAATTCTGGGTTGCCCAGATTTTTGACCGGTTATGGTCGGTCAACGTGCTTTGACCACGAATATCTTACAATCGGTTACAAATTTAAGCATGATTCTTGCTCCCGATTTAAGAGGACATAACAGACTACACACAATAACTTTAAAATAACAAAAATCATGACCGATAAAGGATCTATAGGGTCTGACATTAGTTGTCAGACCTCATGAAACAAAATTTCCAGATTTTGAAAAAATGCAAATTCGAGCACTTTATTGTTATGGATTTGATAAATACCAACCCAGATCATCATAAGACACTACAAACAACATATTACAACATCAATTCACAAGATCTAACAACAACTTTTGGACAGAAATTCAAGGTAGGGTTTTATACCTTTTATGCTTAATTTTTGATTTCTAGCTTCTGATTTGTTTATGGTGGACGTGGGGCTGTGAAAATGGGACTGAAATGCTTGAAGATTTCGTTGGTTCTAGTGAGAGAAGTTCTTGGTTGAGTGTTGGACAAATTTAGATTAGCAAACTAACTTTCTCTCTCCTTCAATCCTTAAATATACAAACATGGTGCATGTATGGGTTGTCTAGAGCTGATGTGCTGACCATTTTCTGTCACATGTAGTTGGTAGGTTAGGTAAACAACTCAAGACATGTCTAAATTTACAAGCAAGCTCAAATAATGCACAAAAGGGTATTTTAGTCTTTTGATAAATTAATTTAATGGCAAAATTGTCATCTTGTCAAACCCTTAGGGTTTGACCCTAAGGTTTAGCGCAAAATATTAATAGGATTTAGCAATTAGGGTTTCTACAAAAATAATAAAATTAATAAACTTTTTAGTTTCTAAAATTTATAAATTAGGGTTTTGTTAATTAAATTAAGTTAGTAATTATATTATACATGAACATTAGGGTTAAGTAACTCTAATATAATTCACCTTGCTAATTATAGCAATTAGGGTTTAGGGTTTTGATAATTAGGGTTAAATAGTTATAATTAGGATTTTCTAATTATCAAATTAGGGTTCTAGGTTTTAGAGTTTTAATTTACTAATTAGGTTTTCCTTAATTAGCAATTAAAGACTATTTTACGTGTTATTTAACACAGTAACACAATTTCTGACTGATTAAAATCTCCAGATTAGGTTTCCAATTAGGGTTTTCTAATATTTAGAAAATACAACTATAAACTAGAGTTTTAAATTTAATATATAGGGTTTCTTAATTTGCATAACATACAACATATATATATATATATATATATATATATATATATATATATCATATAACACATTTATATAATAGTCTTAAATTTTCCATTTACATTGATAAACGTGGTTAAATCAATTAATGCTAGGGTTTGAGTCAATATTTACCATAATTGACCAATCCTCAATATTACGTACATACAGTACATATTCATAGCACTGAAAATTCAAAATATTATAATATAATAATATTATTATCATGCCTTGATCAAAACCCAGATCTAGGGTTTGGATTCCATATCTGATTTATCTGTCATATTTAACATTAATAATTAAGTTAAAATAATTAACTTAATATTCTGAACAAAATTCATATAATGAAATAATCATTATAATTATTCTAAAATCATTTCATATATTATTTAAATAATATAAGATTATATTTTCATAGAAAATAATTAATAAAAACATTTCGATCTTTAAATTAATTATTATAAGAATATACTTTATAATAATTAATAATTCTAAAATAAAATTATTTGTAAACATTCATGTAATAAATATATTTTTATTTACCACATAAATACATATACATAATATCTTATACAAATCCTCATCCTTAATACATAAAAAAAAAAATTATACAAAAAATTTCTTATTTATTTATATAGAAAATATCGGGTTGTCACATTCACCCTCCCTTATAAAGATTCCGTCCCCGGAATCACCACTTTAAAACCTATACATACCAAGGTACATAGCGTACAAAATCTTCACAAGTAGATCTCGATCACCTTTGATCGAACTGATCTTTAACTATTTACTTAGAGCTTGTTTTTCTGATTAAACGGAAATTTGATTTCTAAGGAAACTCAAATTCTTCCAAAATTTCTTTATAAAATAATTTACTATAAATAGGAAAATCATATATAAGAAATAAAATTAGTTCGAGTAATACCTGGAGTTGCATCCCCGGCTGCCACAATTTCTTGAATGGTCATGTTGAAAACGCTTGCAGTTGATTCTGTTGGTTCGTTCATTGATGTTGGTCCCGTTGTTGCCAATGTCCTGCTGCCTTTTCCCATATTCGCATTCCTTACCACCCTTATCTTTCTTGGACAGTCTTTCACCTTATGCTCCATTGATCCATACGCATTCACAATACCTTCTTGGATTGGGACAGAGGGAGAGATATATTCCTCATGTCCTCACTTGCCACACACAAACTTTCCTTTCAAACATTTCCCCGAGTGGTTCTTTCCACAAGTCATTACATCACCTGCTCCTTTTTCACACCTTTTTGCTTTACCTGCACACTTCCAAAGTTATTCGCCTTCCTCTTTTCACTCCTATTCCCCTTTGTTTGTTTCTACCTTTACTTTCATTATTAATTCCTACCTTCCCAGCTTCCTCAACCTTACCCTTGTTCCTTCTTATCTTGTTGTAGAGGCTCATGGCCTTACTCCCCTCCTCAACAATAATCGCTTTCTCTATGAGTGCTGCAAATGTATGAATCTGCAATACTTCCACCTTGTTGTAGAGCTAGGGTTTTAATCCCAGCTCAAATCTTCGTGTTTTTCTAGCCTCCGTATCAACTTGATGCGGAGCAAACCTAGCCAACTCATTAAATTTGGCGGCATATTCCGCAACTGACATATCCCCTTGCTTCAATTCCAGAAATTTCACCTCCATTCTAGCTTACATACTAGCAGCAAAATAATTTTTAAAAAAAATAAAGTCTTAAACATATCCCATATTACCACACCTGCACTTGCCCTCGTCTAATTTGCTTCTCACCAAAAATTTGCCTCACCCTTCATCATATAAGTGGCAAAAGTGGTCTTTTGCCCCTCAGCTACCTTAGCTATCACGAACACCTGTTCAATTTCCCTAACCCAGATCTGGGCTTCTATACGGTCAATTTTACCTTTGAATTCTGGCGATAGGACCTCCTTGAAGTCTTTAACGTTCGACGTTCAATTATCTGGTTGATCTTTCGCAGCTCATATTCCGTTCTGCACAGTTTGAGCGTCCATAATCGCAAAATTCTTTGTCGGGTCTGGTTTTCCTCCAACTTTGTTTATAAATTCTTCTGCCCTTTGGTTTGGCTTTCATCTTGACGGTATTATCATAAATTATTCCTTACATTCTAAGCCTTATCGTAAACGCTTAACATATAACGCAAAACTTTCTATTCAAATAATCATGTACTCAAAATATTAGATTTTGAAAACTCGGTCTACTGTAATAACCAGTGACCAAATAAATATCTACTATCTTTATACCAACTTATCCCATTAATCCAACATAGACTCATATTCATAGAACTTGACATACCTTAGCACATATTGCTTTAAACATTCGCTATCCCTTTGTGGCTTGAAAGTTGGGAATCGTTGCCATAACTTATACAAAATATTACATTACACCAACATACCTATCATATATACCACCTAAAATCATACATATCCAACTAACACTAATTCTACCTATTCCTTACACATTCACTAACGATCAATTGCTTAGTAGCCTATCTATTTTCATTATCCTCAAAATCCATTTACACATAACTATATCCAATTTGTCACAACTTATAACACATTATGAGTTTAAGAACTCATCACAAAAATACGAGTTTAAGAACTCACCATAAATATACGAGTTTAAGAACTCAACATTGACCATTTATAATCCTTTAACTATACTTTACCTATCAGTTATACTTAGCGTTTCTTGATCCAGTACTATACTTTCCAAAATAACCACCTCTTTGAGGTAGCTTTCAATGTGAGCCTCTATTGCAGTTATTGACTTTGATATTGGCTCGGTCATGGACGTTGACTTATTCTTTACGACTTAAGAGTATCCTAATTCTGTTCCTTTCTAACACCTACACACAAAATTATCCTGACTAGCAAATAATAAATACACACAACACATAATAGTTTTATAAATTATCTTTTATTTTGAGTTATTTATATTTTCAATGTTTCCCTCTGTTCTAAGGTTATAGCCTAAGGTCTAACCCACCTAAGGTTTCTAACCCTATAGCTCTGATACCAACATGTAGAGTCCCCGAACCCGGATACTTGAAACCCGAACTCGGTACTTCACGATACCATTTCTATGAGCGGAATAATACTAGTAATAATAATAATAATATAAAACTTAAACTTAAATTTACATTTATCAGAGTCTAATCCAAAGTACGCAACCTTTACTACAATCTTTACATGATATATAATACATATCATTAACTTAATACAGTCTATATATTACAAATGATACTAATAACATGTTCTGTTTGCTTTCCTTTTCACTTGTTATTGGCCGAACTTTCCAGTTCTTCACATTTAGCTGAAAACATTTAAATTAAGCAAGGATGAGCATTTGAGTGCCCAGTAAGTATTAAATATATATATAAGCTGAAAGAATTTAAATGTTTTCTTTATAATACCCTTCTACAACCGGTCAATAGTTGTGAAGTAATCTGTACCAATAATAATAGCATAACAACCCTCGTTCAAATTTTTGAAAATAGGTATTGTCTAAACATGGGGTTTCTGTGACATACTATGAACATTGTTTTCATTTTCGAAAGGGTTTAAACAGAAATTCATCTGTAAACCGGCCATTACTTACGGGCACATAGGGTGATCAGCCCCGTTGTACCTTGTATTGATCAATACTACATTGCTAGAACGATATTATCGTTCATCCTTTGTCCGCCGTAGCGCATAAAAATTTTCCCATGTTCGGGATGTTCATACATGTCGGGTTTTCATTACAAAGGTCTTATCTTATTCAACAATGATATATAATTCAACATATATGTATATCAAAGGTGTATCAACATGTGATTAAATACAATAATTATCCAAGTGGGGACACTTGTATAATCATTTATATATCTGAATTATCATATACTAACATGTTGATAATCAATGGGCGTATATAATATAGGTTTAACAATCTATACAGTAATAATAATAATTCTGAACTTCTCACTTGTGTCCATTGCATAAACAAAATGCAAAGTTAGGATGCTTGCCTGATGCGCTGCTTACAATTACGCAACTTAGATTTATCTTTTCTATCACGACCTATCATTAATCAGATCATTTTACTGATTAGTATATCATAACGCAACACATAACGCTGCTTATTGCAGTCAGCACATTCCCTATTCACATTATCACACATGTTCAGCAATCATTGAATCACAAATAAATAGTTAACTAACTAAATTATTTAAGTCCAGATCAATTTCTGAAATATGTCGGTCTACCGACAACTTTATCGGGTAAATATTGAGTCTAAGACTCTATCCCCAAGTTTAATATTCAAATAGTTAACTTAAACATCAGTCGCACTATTTTTCATAGTCTTATAATAATTATTACCATTTACCATAATTTTTGAAATATCAGAATCATTATTAAATGATTTAAATATCAAACAATTCTATTATCATTAACATTTAATCAATATTAAACTATTAATGAAACCATTGCCAAAATATTAAAGTTATGTATAATAACTCAAAATATTTTTAAAACATTTATATTACCCTTAAATGATTTTTAAAACATTTAAAATTATTCTTAAATAATTACCATTAATATTAAAATATTAATGTACTGTTTATCTAAATATTAAAAGTTATTAATTATAACTTAAAATATTTTAAATTCATTTATATCCCTTTTAAATGATTTTTAAATAAATAAAACTATAAAACTATTTATTTAATATAACTATTAAATAAATTTAATATCATTAATATATCATTAATATTAAATTATTAATTAAATTATCCTTTAAATATTAAAAGTTATATTTTATAACTTAAAATATCTTTAAATACTTTATTTTCATTTAAAATGATTTTTTTAATAATAAAATCATTTTTAAACTAATTTATTTAATATAAATATTAAATAACTTTAATATCATTAAATATCATTAATTAATGAATTTATCCTTTAAATATTAAAAGTTATATTTTATAACTTAAAATATTTTTAAATACCTTATTATTATTTAAAATGATTTTTAATAAAATAAAATCATTTTTAATTAATTTATTTAATTCATTTAACAAATAACTTAATTATCATTAATATTAATTTATTAATGAAATTATCAAATAATATTAAAAGTTATTAAAAATAACTTAAAATATTTTCTTATATCATAATATAATTTTAATTGATTTTTCATGAATTAAAATTATTTTTAATTAATTTATTTAATATTATAATTAAATAAATTAAATAATTTTAATATTCCAAAAATATTAAATATTTATGAAATATATTCTAAATAATTAAAATATAATTTTTAGAATTTAAAATAATTTTTAATAATTTGTTTTGTATTTTTCAGAATTAAAAACTATTTTTTCCATTTATTTATTAATTTCTGGAAAATAATATATTATCTGTCGCTAAAGACCACCTATAGCGACAGAACCGTCGCTATAGGTGTTCTTCATGTTCTTGAGTTGTTCTTGAACATTCATAGCAGTGTACAACATAGCTACTTTGACCATGATTATAATAGTGTGTGATGTGCTTCTAGGTCTGTTGTGACACCCCCAAATCCGGGTTACCTGACTCCCGAGTTTGGTGTTCACGATCTACAATATAAATAACATTTAACTACCCATAAAATATATAGATAGTATCTTACATAAGTTTTTATCAGAGTTTCATAATACATCCCCCAGGTTCTCTAACCTTAACATTACAAACATACCCTTTAGATATACAAAAAGGGTTTACAATACAACAATATAAATAATACAGTTTAATATAACTAATTTATAACTACGCCTTTGCCTTTGTCCTTTACAGCACCTCCTGCAACTTCGCCCCTAGCTGAAAAATTTTATTTATAGCAAGGGTGAGCAACAAATTCTCCCCGCAAGTTAAGATTATACAATAAATGTATATGAATCAACAATAATATCCTATCTATTTTGATAGAATGAAACCAAAGTTCGGGGAACTTTGAAATAGCTGAATAAAATGTTATTCAATAGCAAGAGTACAACGCTTTCAAAGTTCTACAAAAATCATTTCTACACAATAACAAAGTGGAATAATTTCCAGATTTATACTGAGTGATCACACAAGATCTTTGAACTTATTTTCTCGGGCATCTACCAAAGATTTACTTTGATATATACCAGGAGTATCAGATAACCATAAAGATTAAATCATACCCCTCTGCAAGTACTTAGAGCCGGCCAACTCCTTGTACCCTATATTATGCATAATACTCAAAATGCGCGCAAAGGTCGAATTCACGACCCAAAATTTTCCCTTTATATAAAAGGTTGTTCTTCTCAGTTTTAGAATCAATATTTTGATTTTACAACGACATACTGTGATTTCAAATTCTACTTACTTATCGATCTTGCCGAAATAATTGGCATCGATTCTACCAATAACAATTGAATCATTTTCTTGAATTTATCAAGTTCTAACCAATGTTTGTCTAGCCAAAATAATTAGCTAAGACATTTCTCAACACAATTTGACAATAAACAGGAACTATCTGTACTGTCAATTCTAACTTCTACAAATTTGAATATTCAACAACAGTAATTCTACGAATATATATTTCTGAATCAGTAATTCAATTTGAATTATTAAGCATGCAATAACTGCGAATAATCAACAATAACTTCCCTGGATGTGGTGTAATTAGCAATAATTAACCACTATAATAATTGAAGGAAATATAACTCAAGGTTGAGTTAGGAAACTTGCCTTCCACGTTGATTACAGCAACACAATATAATTAACTGCGTTCGTAAGACCTATATTCAACAATGTCGGTCTCACAATTAGTACAAACATTTATAACACATAACACTGTATTTTACAGTCAAACTTCTCCTAGGCACATTACCACATAGCCACATTAGTGTTTATAACCTCTATAAACACTTATCACGTCTAACTATTTCGGTCTGGTTGGATTTTAGTCCATTCTCGGTGTTCTGGTCACCCTATCCGACAATTAACACATTGATTATCAATTAAAATCATTTATAACTTAAAATATTTTTAAATCATCAATATTCTACTTAAATAATTAAAATCATTTTTAAATCATCACCATTAATAAATAAATATTATTATCTAAATATTAAAAGTCATAATTTATAACTTAAAATATTTTTAAACTATTTTTTTCATTTTTAAATGATTTTTAAATCAATAAAATCATTTTTAATTCATTTATTTAATATAATAATTAAATAAATCAAATATCATTAATATTACTTTATTAATGAAAATTCTCCAAAAATATTGAAAATTATATTTTATAATTTAAAATATTTTCTAACATTTTATTCTTAATTAAAATGATTTTTAAATCATTTTTATATTATTTATTTAATTTAATAATCAAATAAATCTAATATTATTAATATTAAATTATTAATGAAAATTCTCCAAAAATATTAAAAGTTACTTTTTATAACTCAAAATATTTTTAAATACATTATTTTCATTTAAAATGATTTTTCATAATATTAAATCATTTTTCTCTAATTTATTTAATACACTAATTAAATAAATTAAATACCTTTAATATTATAAATAATTATAAATATTAAAGAAAAATATTCCAATTGGTCAAAAATTATTTTTCATAATTTAAAATAATTTTTAAAACTATTTTTGTTAATTTTTAGAATTTATTTCTATTTTTTTATTAATTTCCGAAATTTTTAGAAAATAATTAAATAAAACCGTCGCTAAAGCCCTTTAGCGACACAAAGCGTCGCTGTTGGTGTTCTTGAGCTCAAGAACACTGACAGCCGGCAGATTAAGGGTCCACGTTTGACCGGCTCTAATTTACAATCTGCTCATGATCTGGGATATCTAAAACTTTGGTATTGTAGTATTAATGTAACACTACAATACCTAATTGATAATTTGGTCAAACAACATCACAACAAGGAGATCAAAGCCTCCAAAGTTGCTGTCAGACCGATTCTGGGCCAAAACAGATTCGAGTTGCCACTTTCAAGCTCGATTTAAGCTATGTTCTGGTCTTAGTTTAAGTCATTTGATGGCTCAAAGTTATAGTACTAGTGTCAAGGTACATTACTAAATCATAAACGCAGGTGATCATCAACAGAATCAACCTACAAGACACGGTCAAAGTATACCAGACAGCTTGTTGCCCAGAATTATGGGTTTTACCCAGATTTTCAAAATATGCTTGAGACGCCTACTTTGACCAAATGTTCTGAGCAATCCAAAGCAGTTATAAGCGTTCTATGAACCCAGATCTATAGTCCACACTACTAGCTACAATATCAACCAATTAATAACAATAAACGCTACACTGAATGACAGATCTAAGAACACAAAGTTGCTGTCAGACGTGTTTTAAAGTTCTGGGCTTGCCCAGATTTTGGCTCGGTCAATCCCGGTCAATGGGTTTTGACCGTTAATAACTCCTAATCTAGCCATTCAATTGCTAATCTACCACTTGGATATGAAAGACAACATAGCAGGCTATCGATTAAAGCTTTAAAACAACTAAAACAACAAACACACAAGGATTTAAAGCGACTGACATTCCTTGTCAGACACGAATTTTTTTCTCAAGAACAGTTTTTGAAAAAAAATATTTTAAGGCACTTTGATGCTATGGATTCATGATAGATCATCATAGATCTTCATAAAACATCCATTAGCAATATTCTAAACATATAAACACAAAAATTTCTTAAGCATCAAAGATCAAAAATAAAAATAGGGTTTATACCTTTTCTTGCCAAATCTTGGATTTTGTCTTAACAATCTATTTATGGTTGATCTATGACTGTCTCTAGGACTGATCCACTACTGATTTTCGTGGGTTTTGGAGAGAGAGAGAGTTGGTGAGAGCCAAATACAAAATGGATAAGTTTTATGAGTTTTTCTCTCTCTAAATCTCTTTATATTATGATATGTTGCTTGGATCTGTTGTATTTCGGCTGGCATTGTTAATTTGGCTGAGTTTTAGAGTCACAAAGTCAAAAGAGTTGGTGACCTAATAAATTTGTTGGACAATTTTGCAAGTTAGCTCATAAAAATCCCATAAAGGGCATTTTGGTCATTTGCAAATAAATTCTAAATTTTGGATTTGATGAAACCCTTAGGGTTTAGGGTTTAGACATTAATGTTTAGGGTTTGAACCCTTTTAAATATCAAAAATTTCTAGGTCACAAAATTTTCAAATTTAGGGTTTAATTAGTAAAATAAAACTTCTAAAATAAAATTAGGGTTTCTAAAATAGAAATTTAACATACAAAAATATAATTAGAGATTTCCAATCATATTTAAGTTTAAAGAACACCTTAGGTATGCTAATAAAAATTAGGGTTGCCTAATTAGGGTTTAAAATTCCAGGTTTTAAAGTTAGGGTTTCTATTCTCCGTTAAGCACAACTCTACTCTAATTTTATTAGTCAATACATAAATTGACCTTCTCGATACACAAATCATAGAAACTTGTCAGAAAATTGGTAATTAATATTAATAAAAAAAATTTATTCGTAAATTTTAGATTATTCGAAATCCTGGGTTATCACATCTGTTGTTTGCTACATCATGTAGTACAAATACACCACTACACGAGCCAATAACAATAATGATCAGAACATACATAACACAGCAGATCTAAGAGACTTAAGTAGCTGTCAGAGATGTTCTTCATTTCTGGGATTGCCCAGAAATGATGAACAGCTCGACCTGCCTACTTTGGACCCCCACTACGTGCTAATCGTGTAATGATTTTGTGATCTATGAGTTCTAGGTTGTAGAAATCATGTAACTAAAGAGATCTATTAACAAACATCATCAAAACAACAACAAATAAAGCATAAACGATCTGGTCAAACTACTGTCAGAAACTAGTTCATACGGTTTCTGGAAATTTCCAGAAAATACACCCGTGATCATTTCAACTACTTTGACCGTCCATAAAATCCATTATATTTGATATTTTAACGATGTAAAAGCATTAATGTATAGTTAATATACCGGACTACAAGATTGATACAAAAACTGAATCAAAACAACAAACAACCTAATGATCTGGGCTGTTAAACAAATTGTCAGACGCTGCTTTTCAATTTTGGGTTGCCCAGATTTTTGACCGGTCATGGTCGGTCAACGTGATTTGACCACGAATATCTTACAATCGGTTACAGATTTAAGCATGATTCTTGCTCCCGATTTAAGAGGACATAACAGACTACACACAACAACTTAAAAATAACAAAAATCATGACCTATAAAGGATCTATAGGGTCTGACATTAGTTGTCAGACCTCATGAAACAAAATTTCCAGATTTTGAAAAAATGCAAATTCGAGCACTTTGATGTTATGGATTTGATAAATACCAACCCAGATCATCATAAGACACTACAAACAACATATTATAACATCAATTCACAAGATCTAACAACAACTTTTGGACAGAAATTCAAGGTAGGGTTTTATACCTTTTATGCTTAATTTTTTATTTCTAGCTTCTAATTTGTTTATGGTGGACGTGGGGCTGTGAAAATGGGACTGAAATGCTTTGAAATTTCGTTGGTTCTAGTGAGAGAAGTTCTTGGTTGAGTGTTGGACAAATTTAGATTAGCAAACTAACTTTCTCTCTCCTCAATCCTTAAATATACAAACATGGTGCATGTATGGGTTGTCTAGAGCTGATGTGCTGACCATTTAGTGTCACATGTAGTTGGTAGGTTAGGTAAACAACTCAAGATATGTCTAAATTTACAAGCAAGCTCAAATAATGCACAAAAGGGTATTTTAGTCTTTTGATAAATCAATTTAATGGCAAAATTGTCATCTTGTCAAACCCTTAGGGTTTGACCCTTAGGGTTTAACCCAAAGGTTTAGTACAAAATATTAATAGGATTTAGCAATTAGGGTTTGTACAAAAATAATAAAATTAATAAACTTTTTAATTTCTAAAATTTATAAATTAGGGTTTTGTTAATTAAATTAAGTTAGTAATTATATTATACATGAACATTAAGGTTTAGTAACACTAATATAATTAACCTTGCTAATTATAGCAATTAGGGTTTATGGTTTTGATAATTAGGGTTAAATAGTTATAATTAGGATTTTCTAATTATCAAATTAGGGTTCTAGGTTTTAGAGTTTTAATTTACTAATTAGGTTTACCTTAATTAGCAATTAAAGTCTATTATACGTGTTATTAAACACAGTAACACAATTTCTGACTGATTAAAATCTCCAGATTAGGTTTCCAATTAGGGTTTTCTAATATTTAGAAAATACAACTATAAACTAGAGTTTTAAATTTAATATTTAGGGTTTCCTAATTTGCATAACATACAACATATATATATCATATAACACAGTTATATAATAGTCTTAAATTTTCCATTTACATTGATAAACGTGGTTAAATCAATTAATGCTAGGGTTTGAGTCAATATTTACCATAATTGACCAACCCTCAATATTACGTACATACAGTACATATTCATAGCACTGAAAAATCAAAATATTATAATATAATAATATTATTATCATGCCTTGATCAAAACCCAGATCTAGGGTTTGGATTCCATATCTGATTTATCTGTCATATTTAACATTAATAATTAAGTTAAAATAATTAACTTAATATTCTGAACAAAATTCATATAATGAAATAATCATTATAATTATTCTAAAATCATTTCATATATTATTTAAATAATATAAGATTATATTTTCATAGAAAATAATTAATAAAAACATTTCGATCTTTAAATTAATTATTATAAGAATATACTTTATAATAATCAATAATTCTAAAATAAAATTATTTGTAAACATTCATGTAATAAATATATTTTTATTTACCACATAAATACATATACATAATATCTTGTACAAATCCTCATCCTTAATATATAAAAAAAAAATTATACACAAAATTTCTTATTTATTTATATTAAAAATATCGGGTTGTCACACACAATGAATCGGACTTACCCATTTACTGTCGGAAATTGGATATATAACTCCAGCATCCAATAATTTCAGAATTTCCTTCTTGACTACTTCCTTCATGATTGGGTTAAGTCGACGTTGATGCTCCACCGATGGACTTGCATCATCCTCCATCAGAATCTTGTGCATGCAAAATGATGGGCTATTACCTTTTATATCTGTAATCGTCCATCCAATCGTTGATTTGTGATTCCTAAGCACCCTCAGCAACTTTTTTTCATGCAATTCGTTAAGTGCAGCAGAAATAATTACAGGTAAAGAATTTAAATCGCCTAAATATGCATACATGAGATGTTTAGGGAGTGGCTTAAGTTCCAACGTCGGTGGCTCCTCCAATGATGGTTTCAATTTTTCTGCAACTGTCTCCTCGGTGTACAGAGGTTCAACCAGTGCTCTGAATCGGCTAACTCGTGGCAAAGAGTCTAGCATCTGTAATAAGTCCACAAATTCTGAGTCATCTTTTTCTTCATCCCCCAATAAGGTTGTTTCTAACGGATCATTGATCAAACTCTTGTTAATATCTTCACTGGTAATTTGCTCAATTAAATCCATTCAATAACACTCTTCCTCGTCCGTAGGATATTTCATGGCCTTGAACACATTGAATTTTACTTCTTGATCTTGGACCCTCATTGTCAGTTCTCCTTTTTGTACGTCTATGAGGGTTTGTCCCGTGGCCAATAAGGGTCTCCCTAGGATGATCAGGATGTTCTTATCTTCATCGAAATCCAGTATGATAAAGCCCGTAGGGAATATGAACTTATCCACTTTTACCAAAATGTCCTCTACAATGCCTATCGCATATGTGACTGACCTATCCGCCAACTGCAATAAAATGTTCGTAGGCTTTGGCGCGGACAAACCCAATTCTAAATATACAAATAATGGCATCAGGTTTATACTTGCCCCCAAATAACATAAGCACTTGTTAAAAGACATATTCCCGATCGTGCACGGGATAGTAAAGCTCCCCGGGTCTTTGAGTTTTGGTGGAAGCTTTTTCTGTAACACTGCACTACACTCCTCTGTTAGTGCCACTGCTTCGAAGTCTTCCCATTTTTTCTTCCTCGACAGAATTCCCTTCATAAACTCCGCATAACTCGGCATTTGTTCTAGGGCCTCTGCGAATGGGATGTTAATCTGGAGTTTCTTGAACACATCTAAAAACTTTGCGAACTGCTTATCTAATTTCTGTTTTTGGACCCTCTGCTAAAACGGCGGTGGGGAATAAACAATCGGCTAGCTATTTAACTTTGTTTCTTCATTTTTGTTACCCTCCACTACGTTACTGTTATCAACTTTTTCCTCTGGTGTTGCTGAATTTTCTGCACTATTCCCACCGAGGTGTTTTCCACTTCTCAACATAACTGCTTGACATTGCTCATGATTACCCTTCGGATTTCTTTCGGTGTCGCTAGGTAATGTTCCTTGTGGTCTATTCTTTAATGCCAATGCAATTTGACCTATCTGATTCTCTATATTTTTGATAGCAATAGCTTGATTTTTCATAGCCAAATCATTGCTAGTCATTTACCTTGCCCATGATTCCTCCCCATCGGATTTCCTGTCCTGCTGTTTAATCTGTTGTGGATGACTATGAAAACCAAGGGGATATGATGGTCATGGAGCTTGATTTTGCTGATTATTGCTCAATGAGAGGTTTGGGTGGTTCCTATTCTTCTGGTTGTAGGTGTTTTGGTAGGTATTTTGTAGAATTCTGTTGTAGTTTCCTATGAACTGAACGAATTCTGGATTTATTGTACACTGCTCTGTCGGAAGATCCCCCGCACACAATTCATAATCTGCTGAACTTGTTGCTAAACTTGAGCCCCTGCTATCGTACCTCTCATTCATCGCATCAAACTTCATGGATAGTGCAGAAAGAGTTGCTTGTATAGCTGTTACTCCATCTAATTCCAAGATCCCAGCGGCCTTTACCTGTGTCATTCTTGTGGGCCACTGGTAGTTATTTATCGACATTGTTTCTATCAAATTATAGGCTTCCTCATAACTCTTAGCCATGAATGTACCGCTCGATGCCGCATCAATGCTAGTTCTGACATTTCCATATAGCCCGTTATAGAAGGTGTTCATTTGTAACCACTTGCGCAATCCAGGATGTCGGCATTTTCTAAGTAATTCCTTGTATCTCTCCCATGACTCATATAGTGACTCTCCATTCTACTGCTCAAAAATTGTGATGTTATTCCTCATTTTCGCAGTCTTCGCAGGTGGGAAAAATTTAGCAAGAAATTTTTGAGCCAAATCCTCCCACGTAGTGATCGAACCCGGCGGTAAAGAATGTAACCAACTCTTCGCATTGTCCTGTAAAGTGAATGGGAACAAGTGAAGTCTTACTACCTCATCCGACACCCCATTGTACTTAAACGTGTCGCACATCTCCAGAAAACTGATCAAATGCTCATTTGAATCGTCGTTTGCCATTCTCCCAAACAGATATGAGTTCTACATCATCTGAATGGTCCCAAGCTTTATTTCAAAAGTGTTCGCAGCTATTGAAGGCCTAGTAATGCTCGACTGTAGATTAGTTACCCTAGGTGTGGTAAAATCCCTCAACGCTTTCTGGTCTTCGGCAGCCATCGTTTCTTCCTTATCAGAATTTTCGAATTCGTTCCTCATTTCCTCAATCCACTTACTCAAATTTTGAAATCGTCTGTCAATGTCGTCCTCAAAAGGTAATAAGTCTGGATGTTTAGATCGTGTTTGCATAAACCAATGTCGAAAACCTGAAATAGAGAAAACAAGAATAAAAATATTTAAGTAAAACTAGACTAATTAAACTGATATTGTAAAAACAAATATTAAAATCTCGGCTAAATTGTCCCCGGTAACGGCGCCAAAATTTTGTTGGTGAAAATTAATACGCTTAAAAACACGCAAGTGCACGTGGTCAACAAGTAATATAGTAGTGAATAAAGTATCGTTCCCACGAGGACAAAATATCAAGAATCTTAACTTCACAAGTATCAATTTTGTATTAACCCTAATTTTTTTAAACTAATCAATTCAATGGTTTTAAATTATATAAAAAAAACTAAATTAATAAAGAAATTAACTATCCCAAAATAGACGCCAATAACGAAATTGGGAATTTCAAACAATAATTGGAGAATTAGACTTATGATTTCACCATGAGCTTCACTCTAATTTTCAAACCTTTATTCCAACTCAATTCAATATTCCATTTTATTAATCAAGAGCACGAACGTAGTAAGAGCCACCTCTCGATGCACTAATACCATATTAACATCAATCCATAATTAAGATAAAAATCTGTTAAACACCTAAATTAACCAACTCACTATATCTCTATGTGAACTGCAATCAAAAAGCTTGAAGTTTAAGCTCTCTATACAATTACATGCGATGTCAATTGTATCTCTACCTTAACAATAATCACAAATCTGCTATCGACAAAATTCATGACACATGCTATATTAACTAGGTCTAGATTCGAATATCCTCTCTCGATTCCTTTCAAATCCACAAAGAACTGTTGATCAGGCAATTCATAAATTCACACACAAATTAACATAGATAAACTGAAAATATCTTATTGAATTGAAAATCAAAGTTATAGAATCATCGTTACGCCCAAAGATCCATCACAAGTCTAATAAATAAATTAGTTCATAAAGAATGAATTTAAAACTGAATAATTTGTTGAAAACATCATCCCAATTACAAATTGATGAAAGAAAAGAGGGATTATGGAAAACCCCTTCACGTAGCCTCGATTTGCAGTCGTCGTGATAATCTCCAAAATTTACTCCTCCAACGTTCGCTCTTCAATCCTTGAAATCGCTCTTGAATTCTTCCTTTGTGTTGTATTATCGTTGTTTTTCTACATAAAAGCAAGTTCTCCTCTCTTCTGGCTGAGTCCTTCTTTTTATTAGAGTCCAAACGCACCAGCCAAGCCCAACAAACCGAGCCCCAACAGAAGTCAAAACCAAACAGGACAGCTGTAGGAAACAGGACCCCCGCCCTGGCGGGGGGTACAGGTACAACAAGCCCGCCCCGACGGGCATAGCTACTGTCTTCAAATTTTTCAAGCTCTAACTTTTTTCCACTTTTCCTCTAAAAAATCTGCCTTTCCTCACCAATTGCATCCATGACCACCCTACACATAAAATATCACAAAACGAGTAAAAAAGAACACAAAACATAAAAATAACTATGAATTTAAACTTGAAATGAATATTGATTCGTGTATATAAAATCCACTTATCAAGGGGACATTCTCTTCTTCTTCTTGAACAGCATTTTCTGACCCATTCTCTGGGCTCGTTGGGGCAGTGGCATTTGGGGATGCACTTTGGTCACTTTGACTTTCTTTTTCATCATCAGAGTGGCTTCTCTAAGAATTGGCCATGGGGCTTGAGCATTCTTCTTTGTTAGCAGTTTCTGCACTTTCTTTCATTACATCAGCTTCATTCTCATTGCTGGATGCTGACTATGGGGACTGGACCACATCTTATGTTTCTTCCTCTTCTACTGACTCTACGTCCCTATCTTCAGCAGATGTATTGATTTGAGAAGTCAAGGCTGGTTTGTCTTCCACCTTAGCTTTCTTGCTGACTGGTCCTTGAAGCAACCTGCTGCTTCTTCTTTTTGTGGTTTCAACAGTTTGGGCCTTTTCTTCTTTATCCTTGTTCATAGAAGAAACTCTCCTTGGTGGGGACTGGGCTTTCTTAGCATTACCAGCTTTCTTCGCCACTTTTGATTTCTTCCTAGCTGGTGTGATTTCAGCTGCTTCAGAGTCACTGGACACAGAGCTCTCTGTCTTTACAATCTTCCTCTTCTTTGCAGAGGCTCTGCTGCTTCTCCCAGCTGTCAGCCTTTTGTTTTCTTTGGGATTCTTCTTCCAATTCTCAAATAACTATGGAGACATCACCTTGTGCACATTTAAGGCTTCTCCCTCATCATCCTTGATTTTCCCTCCTAGTTTCTTCTTCAGAATGATACTCAGTAACCTCCCATGAAATACCTTGGTCAGTGGCTTCTTCTCAGCCTTCTCTACCCACTTAGAGATTTGATCAAACAAAATGGCTCCAAAATCAATTTGCTTCTTCAGAACTATAGCTGTCATTATCTTCAGTTGTTGATCAATCACCGTATCATGTGCAATGTTTTTACATAGTATACATTTTCCTACGATTTCAGCAAGGAACTCATATTCTTCATGGAACTCCTTCTTCTTCATGTCTTTGAAGCTAGGGTTTCTTTGGTATCCCATCAACTCCTTCGCTTGCTCAATGTTGACATCTTCAAGGTTCTTTATCCCTTGGCTAGAAAAACCTAGGCATTGATTAAGGTCAGAAGATTTCAGCTTCAGAATCTGACCATTAACCTTGGTAGATAGAGTTCCAAAGTTTATGGAGACGTTTGAGTAGAACTCCTTAACCAGGTCAATGTATACACGAGTACTCGCCTCGAGACATTCTGAAAACCCAACTTCCTTTACGAGTCTAAGTATGTCCCTGAACTTTTTCTTAGATTTCTCAAACGATTTGGTTCCAAGCTGAATGTCGGTGATAACTTGCCAGTTTTCCATTTGAATCGTTCGAAGACTGTGGGTGTTTGATTTAGAGAGATTTATACGAGATGGCTGACTGAGATTTGGTAAGTCTCTGGAGGGTTAACTGATTTTGCTCTTGAAAAGATTTCTAGGGTTTTAAAAATGGGAGGGAGAAAGGTTTGATATCTTTTGGTAAGTGTCTGCAGATTTGAACTTGTCTTTATGGCAGTTCCTTCTAACTCTGCATACTCAGTGTTGTGTCAACTGTCCATTGGTTGTAAGTTGCCCAGTAATGAGCTGTAACTCCCCACAACTTTTCAGTTATTAGAGGGGTGGATGTTTAATTGACGTGGCTTTGACCGTTGACCTTTTGATTCGTTGAGTAACATGATGAGATAGCTTTAAACTCTACGATTTCATTTGTTGACTCAACGATCAATTTCTGAGAGATGTTGCAGTGGATGGCTTTGTCTTTCCTCTTTACTTCGATGCAGCATAGCTCAATCACTGATGAATTCGAACTTATCTCCTTAACTTAAATGGCTTAGCAATTGTCTCATTCATCATTGCTCCTTGTGAACTGGAATACCCTTTGGTAGGACTACAATCCTTGAGTTGACTTCTTCTGTCGCTGAGGTTGCACTACGATTGTTTAGATAGCATTACGATCATTGAGTTTGTACCACAATCATTTAGTCCTCTTCAAGTTCAACTCTAAGATCATTGACTAACTTGGTTCTTTTGAGATGAAGTAGATCAAGCATTCCTTCTGGATAAGGTAGCTCAGGAAAGGCCAACCTCTTAGAATGATCTAAGGGTCAGGTTTGTTTGTCCCTGAGGCGCTTTCCAGATGAAATACTAAAACAGTGATTTTCAATGACATCTTATTAGACCTTTTCTGATGGGGAGGTCTTTCTACCAGCTCTGGATATCTACATTGCTGAAATCATGGTGTCCTTCTGCTCTTACACTACAATCATGTGGTTGATCGTAGGAACTTCACGATTATGGATTGGGTGGCTGAAGGGTTATCAGTAGTACATTTTGAGACGTTCTTACTGACTATGGATCTTCATTTGGTTCATCACCCACAAAGTTTTGGGACTATGTAGCTGGTACATCTCTTCCAGGTTTAATAGTGTTGTTATTCCTTAACAGATCACTGCTCTCCCATTGTTGATGTTGTCTTCTTAGATGGATGTGATTCCTTCTTCTTCATGTTCATTTGAAGGCTGCCCAGCATTCCTCCTTCTGGCTGGAATCATCATCGTTGCTTAGTTTTCCTTGTATCGTAGAGATGAGTATTTTCAATGATCACTCTACGATCATTTGACAGCACTACGAACGTAGTCTTCTTTGACAGTCCTTTATTTTGAGAAGTTCTGTTTCGTAAAGAACTCCTTTTGTCCCAAGCTCAATGATCTTCTATTGTGAGCTTCTCTTGAGGATCCTTTTCATAAATCATGTCTTCATTGATATGAGCACATAGAATCCTCTTTCTCTTCAGTTGCATGGCATGCTCTCATATACAGATTTGAAGCCATTTGAGCTCCATTCCGGTTAGCTCAGAGGGTCTTCAAGGACAGGCTTGGACATATAGATCCTTTATCAGACTTAGTTCTGAACCATCCTTAGCCTTCTGCTGGTTGAGTCTTCTTGAATGAAGTCTTCTGCTTCAGCATTCCTTAGTGTGGTCAAATTGACCAAGTACCTGCAGGTTCAAGTATATTTCTACTTTTGGTCCCCATTGTTGAAAGGGTCCTGCTAGGTTAGTTTTCTAAACCCCTATTCCTCTTAACTGGATAATCATCATATTTATAACCAACAGACATATTCATGCATGCAACTATCTTGAGATAATAAATTTTTGAGATGCATGATCGTGAGAGTGTGTAGGATTTGACAATAAAAGACACACTCTTTATCTATGATGGTTTTATCATTTACTAGGTTATGTTCACAATGTTTAAGTGTTCACAGAGTGTGAATCAACTCTACGATTTATGAGTATCTAGTTGATTTATGGATGTGATCAGTTTCTACAAATCAGCAAGATCCTCTTGTGGAACTGATCATTCTTTGTGTGTTGTCAAACACTTAGAACATAGGCTTGTACATACATACTAGCACATCAGCAATGATTACTTAACATAAAAATCATTTGGTCTGTGATACTCTTATGATCTATTTCAGATTTTCTTCAAGATGTCATCTTCAGCCTAAAACTTGGTTAAAGAGAAAGTTTGTAGACATTTGAATTTTCCATTTTCAGACTACTTTCTCTCTTCACCTTTTTAGGTAGATTATGACTTCTTGACAGAATACTGTCATAGTTCATAGGATGGTGAAAATATGATGTATACATTAATAACGGTGAGGAACCGTACCTTTTTACTGTCAGTTTCTTAACAGACATTTACCTTAGATATACTGAGTTCAGGTATTGATGTGCATAGCTTTTACTTTTGCTCCTTTCAGCTTAATGCTCTTGTTGGCCTTTCATCAATCAATCGTGGTCTTGAAGATGTAAATCAAGAGAATCGTAGCATTAAGATCTTTAACATCTTTGAGTTTACAAAGATAGCACCCAGTTGTTGGTTAGTCACTCATGAGTTTGAGAAGATCTTCTTTCTCCTCTCGATCAGCATTTCTTAGTACGCGTGACATCTTCATCTTTCAGACTGATAAATGCTTTAATCTTTGTCACTGATGTCTTTTGCTCTCTTTCTCTCGTCTGGTCTTCAGACTAGAAGATTGACTGCAGGCTAGGATTGGTCTTGTTGATATAGTAATCGACGATATGGACTAATCTGAGCAGCTTCAGGTGTATACACATTTTTACCTATACACAATATTTCCAACTTGTGAGCTCTTCTGCATATAACAAGTTACTTACTGCTAAACTAAGTTTAGAACAATGTTAGTGCCTGGGATCAGACTCAAAGCGATTAGCTTTTGAATATAGCATGAGAACCTGCTCTGATACCAATTGTTAGTTCCCAGAGGGCACAATAGATCTAGAAGGGGGGATTGAATAGATCCTTTTTATTTCAAATACTTTTCTGGTTTATGATGTATTGTTCATATTGGAGTATATGACAAACATAAGAATCTTTTCAAGCACAGTGGAATAAGTAAAAGATTCCCCTTCATTGATATATTCATAATCATACATACATTGTTCGTTGGGTTAGTTTAGTTGTAAGCAGTTAGAACATACATAGCAGTTATAGCAGTTATAGACATAACGTAAATGACATAATGTAAAAGACACAAGAGGTTTTAAGTGGTTCAGAGACTCAAGCTCCTAATCCATTATTTTGCTTTCAACTAGCATGATTTCCACTAAGGAAGGGCAGCACCCTGAATCTCTACGATTCCTTCAAGGCCAGCAGCCTTGGGACTTTAGTTAACTAAGAACTCTTCAAGGCCAGCAGCCTTGGGACTCCTCTAGTTTCCTAGGAACTCTTCAAGCCCAGCAGGCTTGGAACTTCATTTAGTCCCTCTGGACAAGGACCCTTTGGCCCTACTTTGTTTAGTCCCTCCGAACAAGGACCCTCTTGGCCCTGCTTCATTTAGTCCCTCTGGACAAAGACCCTTTCAGGCCCTGGCTTCGTTGAGTTGTTTGTTTGTTGTTGTTGGAGTCGGTGCTGAGCTGCTAAGATGTCTTTATGCTGTGAACATCTTCTATCCTTAGCAGCTTGGCTTAATCATCCTTGAAGAGCAGTTGAGTGTTGCATGATGCTCAGCTTCTTAGGTTGTTCAACTACTCTGGATGACCCCTTGATGAACTGCCTTGAAGATCATTCTCCTTGGTACTTGATGGCTGCACATGAGAGGCCTCTAAGATGATTGTAAGCTCTTCTGTTAGGTAGTTAGAAGCTTTCTCATGATTTCCACCAAGATGGCTTTTATGATCTCCCTTCTTGCTACTTGATGCCTTCTCATGATGGACTTGCTAAGATGACTGTAGGCTCTTCTCTATTGTACTTAGAGTCTTCCTATGATAGACATCCAGATGGCATGATGCTCTTCTTTCTCTCGGCAGTTCAGAACACTCTTCATGTAGTAGAACTCTCATTTCTACATAGTAGAACTCATACTTCTACTTCTTTCTTGATCTGACTTCTGAGTGTTCTTGGTGGATCGTAGAGTGAGCCTTCAAACTCACTATCACATGGTCTAGATCAGTCCACCTTCTCACCAAAACTGACAACTCCAGCAACCTTTGATCTTTGAAGCTCTTTCTTATTTATACTTCTTCCCAATCCTTCCGTTGGAAAGTAACCGTTGAAGGCTATTCAAATATCTTCATAGATCTCAAGTTGCTTGATGTAGACTGTATGATGTGACTTGTCATACTTATTCTGATGATGCAGTCTACTGTTTCACCTACCCTATCAGATGTATCACTTTACTGTCTTGGGCAGGTTGAAGACTTTATTACCTCTTTCTGATTTCTCGATCGGAGGTTGTCCTATTGCATTGATGATCTCAATAAGCACTTGTTCAAATGTTACCCTTTAGATAGAACCGTTGCCAATGCTTTAGTCTTCAGGTATTCGAACTCTACGATTCTGATGCATGTCTTCAAGGACCTGATCATAGTGTCTTGTTGATTGTTTTTCGTTGACTCGTAGAGTTAACACTACGATCCTGAAGAGTGTTGATTGGATCTTTAATGTAGAACACCTCTTCCTTGTATTGTGCAGTGCTTCAATACTTCTATTTGCTTCGACTGTTCTTTGATACTGATGAACTAATTCCTTGCTCTGGTCCCCTTCTGAATTTCAAGACACTTCAGATTTTTGGCGCGTCCAACTTGCTTTCTCCTGGTGATCTTCCGATCACTTATCATCAATGAACTGACCCTGCACTTAATCATTTTAGCCTTTTTCTTCAGAAGCTGACCAGTATCTCTGTTCACCTTCCATCAGTTCCTTCTTGTTTGGCAAACACTACGATCTTGGTTGCTTCCAAGATCGTTGTCTTCTTTACACTTGATAGCTACTGCATAAGCTGACTTTCCTTAGTCAGCTTCTGAAGTCTTCTTTGGATCTCCTTGTGGAAGACTTCATCGCGAATGGTCTTACACTTCAATCTTAATGCTAATTGGGTTTATGCTGAGATCTTCTGTTAGCCTGCATGTCATTCGTTGAGTGCTCTCTGGTTCCTTTTCTGTGGATTGCATCTTTACAGTGCCAACCAAAGGTTTCGTACCTTTGGATATTCTGGGAGTGCTCATTCTTTGAGACACCAGTACAAAGTACCTAATAGACAACACTTAATAGACAACGTTTTTTATAAAAACGTTGTGGTTTTTTTTTTTACAACGTTTTTTTAAAAAACGTTGTAGATATATATGCAAAAACGTTATCTATTTAAAAAGACATTTTTTTTGTTTTAATTAGATAACGTTTTTTTTTAAAAACGTTATCTATGAAGAAAAACACGGAGCTGAAAAAAAAACACGGAACAAAAAACAACAAAACACGGAGAGCATACTTAAGTCTTTCTCTTGCTGTCTTTCGCTGATCAGATTGCTCAAAACCCTAGTTTCTCTCTCTGCGCATTGACGAAAATGGTGGTGCAATCGTTTCGGTTCATTCTCCGTCTCCTTCGTCTCACTACATCCTCTTCTCCGGCTATTCCATCATCTATTTTCTGAGTTCTTGCCACCTCTGCAAGAAGAAGCTTCATGGCCTGGACATTTTCAAGCGCAAAGGGCCAACGACCACTTCTTCTCTAGTATCTCCTTCACATCTTCATATTCATCTTCATCTTCAAAGGCTCAAAAAATTTCGAAAAGAATTTCAGGTATTTTTTTGTAAATTTGTATCCAGAGAATACTCCAATCCAATTAATTTTAGCTCATCATTCAACCCTAACTAAAGACGGAGAATATAAGTAGCAAAGATGAGCGTAATCGACATTCTGACTAGAGTGGACGCGATCTGCAAGAAATACGACAAATATTACATAGATAAGCAGAAGGATCTCAATGTCTCCGGCGACGATGCCTTTGCTCGTCTCTACGCCGATGTCGAATCCGACATTGAGGCCGCTAGCTCTTCAGGTATGTCTAATCCTCGATCTCAATTTTTAAAGTCCTAGGGTTTCGGTTTTGCCGTTTTAATTGAAGTTTGTGAAAACTGGTTCCACAGAAAGCCGAGACAGCTTCGAATGGAAAAAATAGAGCTTCTGTAGTTGCAATTAACGCCGAGATTCGTCGCACCAAGGCTCGGTTGCTTGACGAAGTCCCTAAATTGCAGAGACTGGCATTAAAGAAGGTTTAATTGCACCCAATTTCTGTTTATTTTGATTAGGTTGTGCGTGTGTAATAGTTATTGGGGTAATGTGTTTTGAATTGCTTTAACTGGATGGAAATTTGAAATTTCTGATCTATGGTGCGTTTACTGCATTTATTTCTTGCAATTTCAAGCTTAAAGTGTTATCTTTTTTAATTTTGTTTTCACTATTTAGTGCCGTCTTATTATTTTTTGCTATTGGTATACTATGACAATTTCTCCTTGTACATAGCATGCTGCAACCGTGGTTAATGAGAAGTTGTACATTGTTGGTGGAAGTCGTAATGGTCGATACTTATCCGATTTTCAGGTTAGCTCATCCCCATATGCTTTTTCCTTATTGAAGTCCTTATTTTTTCCTCACAGGACTTTTAATAATTGCTACTTTCTGCAGGTGTTTGATCTCAAGAACTTGACCTGGTCTACATTTAAATTGAAAGTGGAATCAAATTTGTATAAGATTAACAACAGCAGCAGCCCAGATGAAGTTTTTCCAGCTATATCTGGTCACAATATGGTTAGATTTTAGTCAGAATTGTCATTCAACGTCCATAATTTAATTTGATCCTGCTCATTTGCTTAATTGCTTATAATTGGTTTCATTTCGTTTAATTTTTTTTTAATTGGTTGATAAATTATGTGCTTTATCTTGACAGATTAAGTGGGAAAACCAACTTGTTCTTCTTGCTGGTCACTCAAAGAACATATCTGATAATGTAACAGGTTTGTTTCCTTTACAGTCATTCTAACTTGGACATAATACTCTTTGATTTTATTTTCATGGCATGTTAATGACTTATTGTAGTGCGGTTCATCGATCTTGAGACACACCTCTGTGGTTCAATGATTTTATGTTCATGGCATGTTACCCTTGCCAGTGCGGATAGTAGCGGTAGTGTTCAATTCTGGACAGTCAGCATGGTACCCTTTTGCAAGCCCTTTCTTATCACAAGGGTAATGTGAATGCGTTGGCTGCAGCTCCATGCCAGAACAAAGTTTGATTTACTTTTCCTTTTATGATTTTACAAAATACTTCTACTCCATTCACATATTTGATTTATTTAACATCCTAGTATCCATTTATTTTATTTTCAAAATCCTTGGTCAGCAAATAGCATTATTAAAATAATTGTCTTTTCAATTAATTTTCATCCTAGTTGTCACATGTGAAGCAATTGGAATCTGTCTTTCATAATCAACAGCAGCTAACAGTTTCTTTATATATGTGGGTCTTTATTTTGGGTTTCTTAGGTGGGTTATTATCGAAAGGGGTTTTGATTTGGGGAGTGAGCAAAAATGGCAATGGAGGTGGCTCAGAGAGAGAGTAGTAGTGGTAGCATTAGTAGGCATTTAGATAATGGCAAGTATGTTAGGTACACTTCTGAGCAAGTTGAAGTTTTGGAAAGAGTTTATATGGAGTGTCCTAAGCCCAGCTCGTTACGCCGACAGCAATTGATCCGTGAATACCCCATTTTTTCTAACATCGATAGCTTAATAAGTTGATATGCTAATGTATTTTGTGATATGCTAATGAATTATTTTATGCTACTATCAATAAGAAGTGGACTCATTTTGTGGAACGGAAAATTTTGGCAAGTGAGACTCTTTTTGTGGAAAGGAGGGAGTATGAATTTACTTGATTTGTGGCTTAATTTGTGTTTAGATAAAGATTTTGAAGGCTTAATGAAAAAAATACATATGTGAGTTTTTGTTTGGTTATGCAGGTGTCGGGACAAGCAGCGGAAAGAATCTTCGCAACTCCAGACTGTGAATAGAAAATTGAGTGCTATGAACAAGCTGTTGATGGAGGAGAATGATCGCCTGCAGAAACAGGTGTCTCAGCTAGTTTCTGAGAATGGGTATATGCGGCAACATTTGCACACTGTATGATAATCTGCTTCTACTGTTGCTATTTCTTTAGTTATATGGTCAAAAGATTAAATTTGTGTTCGGTTTCCTTAACAAGGTGTAGAGCCTATAAAGCACCATGTGCTTCTGGGAAGAGGACATGACTGGTATTTAAACCTTTTTCCAGTGTAGCCTCTTACAGTATAAGGATACAGACTTGGGGGATTTTGCGTTGTTGAATTATTCCTTGTGTTTTTATTACTTTTCTTCTGCTTCCATTTCTATCAGTGTGTCCCATACTTGTAACTCATTCCTAGCTTTGCTTATTGTAAAAGAGGGATTGTTGGTTAATTAAATAATTAATAGCAGAGTCAGGTTTCCACTTGATGTGAAGTTTGTGTCCAAATGCCTGTAAGGGAATAATAATCTATTGCTATTATTCAATGGCTTCAGCATCTTTCATGTTTTGAATAATCCACTATCTAACAATTATGGTCTACTATTATTTGTTTGTATTGTGATTTTGTCCCTCTCTTATCCTCATATTTTATTTCCTTCCAGGATACCTGCAATAGAAAAAGCAACCAACAAAATCTGGGAACCATTTGCAAGTTCAGTCTCATTGTCTTTGAAAGAAATTTAGTTTCACTTGTATTTTTTAATTCATGTTGTTTCATAATCAATGCTTGAGATATTTGAAACTGTAAATGAATGATATTATTGGGATGTATTTTAAATGGTTGATACATTTTGGTTTTAAATTTAAATGATAATTTAGACTTTTTAGCTATATATCATGGCATTAGCATATTGCAGGTGCATTGGTAATATAGGTGAATTATAATTTTTTTTTAATTTTTTTTCTTTATCTACAACGTTTTTAAAATGTTGTATAAATTGGTTAAAAACGTTGTCTGATATACTAAACAACAACGTTTTTATCCAAAAAACGTTGTGGAATCATACATTCTACAACGTTTTTAAGCATCTGCTAATTTTGGGAAGACAAATCTACAACGTTTTTTTCTAAAAAACGTTGTGTATTGTGCTTAACTACAACGTTTTAAAAACGTTGTGTAAGAGTGTCAAATAGACAACACCCTTAACCACTACGTTTTTCTGATAGAAACCACAACGTTTTTTCCGCGTTGTCTATTTACTGTTTTGTAGTAGTGAGAACAGTATCTGCTCTACGATTTTGACTTGGCATTGTGAGCACTTTTGTTGGAGTCGTAGTTCTGCACTCTACGATTCAGCTTTGGCTGTGCAGACACTACGATCCTGAGATCAGATCTTGACACTCTACGATTTCTGCCTTGTCCTTGTTATTTTCATCTGATCTTTCTCGACTACGATCTCTGTATTCACTCAATGGACTCTACGAACTCAGAGTGTAGTCTACGATCCTTGACTTGGCTTTGGAATTACTAGGCTCTACGACTCTGAGTGTAGTCTATGTTTCGGACTTGGCTTCGGCAGATGATCGTTCGGCTCTTAGGTAGGCTGTCTCTATGATTCTGAACATGACTTCCTTAGCACACTACGATCCCGAGGAAGCTCTTCTCGATACACTACAATCCTTCTTCGTTTCCCCTGGCAGTCTACAAACTCTGAGATCTACTATCTTGCATACTCCTATTTTGTCTCGATAGCTCCCGAGTTAACCTTGACTCACCTGGCAGACTACAACTTCTGGTGCAGTGCTCGACGATCAGACTAGCCTATCTATTACATCATAAGATCAACCTAACAAGCTTGATCTTTCTATATTTATAGTCCTTGTACATCATTTCTTTTTAAGGACTTTACAAAGCTGTTTTGTTCATGTAGGATCAACCTAACATATTTGATCAATTCATTCTAAGTTCTTTCATATTATTCATTCATATACATATATATCATAATCAAATCATATATAAATAGGAATAGCATTCACATGCTTATTCCTGACAATTTGATGGATGGACATTGAGTTGTCTCTGGTTATTTCAGAATGGATCATTGATCTATGTGCCTCCCCTACCATTTTTGGTGTCTTAGGACTGGTTTCTATATGTAAATATGGAGATGAATGTAGTTTTCCTCTCTGAGGTTGACCGCACCATTGATGGTCTCCATTACTTCTATTTAAGAGGAGCCCAGTTACTTCCATCTCTTATGGATTGGTGTTTCTCTTTAAGGAGTCAACTACAGCTTAGATGGTCGACGAGTCTCCCGTTTACATGGGGAGGTCAGGTAATTCCATCCCTTTGGTCTGAAGTCAATGAAATGTAGTTGATTGAAGGTTGATCCCAGTACCGTTAACAAGTGTTTATGTTTTGGAAGGGGGTTAGATCTCCTGTTGAAGAGGAGGTCAGGTTTGTGTAGTTTGAACCTGGTGTAAGAGGTTCAACGCTGTATGTGGCAAAAAGGGTGTAGGAATGTTTTTGTTATTTTTATTTTTATAATGAGAAGGGTGTAGAGATGTTTTTGTTATTTTTGGTTTATTGCGACTGGGCCATATAAAATGGTTGCCTACGTACTCCCGTGTATCAAGGAAATCAGGTCGGCGTAGTTCTCCCCATTTTCAGGATGATTTGCAGCTAATGAAAAGTTTGATCCCATGTTTAAGACAAACTGCGGGTGAGAAAATTTAATCCCATGTACAGGATAAAATGCGGGTGTGAAAAGTCTTATCCGTAATGGGGTAAAACTGCAGGTGTGAAAGGTTCAATCCCTGGTGGGATAACCGGAGTTGAGTAAGGGTTCAAAAACAAATGAAGAGAAAAGGATCTGGCAATCTGAAACCAGGCTGCTGGTTAGATAATGTGTTTGTCTCTAGTGGGGTAGATGAGTGTGATGAGAAGTTATATGTAGTGAAGGGTTAAAAACCTAAAATGACTGGGGATCTGATGATCCAAAACCAGGATGTTTGCTTGATGGTGACCTCAGATATAGTACCGTTTCACGGTGTCTAAGTTAATAAGTTATGGAAATTCATCGCCGTCCATTTCCTGTAATTTGAGAGCACCTCCTGTCAATACCTTCTTAACAATAAACGGGCCTTCCCAGTTAGGGGAAAATTTTCCCTTGGACTGATCTTGGTTGTCCATGATCTTCTTCAAAACCAAGTCATGTTGTTAGATGGCAGCGGCACGCCTTTCGTCTATTAGAGATAATTGGTGATGCCTATCTTGTACCCATTGGTCTTCATCCAGTTGAGCGTTTATCAACAATATGAGGGATTTCATTTCCACTTCTATGGGGAACACTGCTTCCATCCCATAGGTTAATGCGTAGGGGTTGCCCCAATGGAAGTGCACATTGATGTTCTATAGGCTAACAGAGTCAGAGGCAATAAGTCAGGCCATCCTTTGTGGTTGGAGAACATCTTCTGCATGATCTTTTTGATGTTTTTGTTAGCCGCTTCAACAACACCATTGATCTTTGGATGGTAAATGACAGAGTTGAGATGTTTGATGTGGAATTTACTGCACAACTCCCCCATCATTTTGTTGTTAAGGTTCTTAACATTGTCTAACACAATTACCTTTGGTTGTCCATATCGACAAATGACATTGTTTCTGATGAAAGCAATGATGACTTCTTTGGTAACCCTGGGGAAGGAGGCTGCTTCTACCCACTTGGTGAATTAGTCGATCATGGTAAAGATAAACTGATGCCAATTACTGGCTTTGGGCTGAGTGGGCCCGATCACGTCCATTCCCCACATTGAGAAGGGTCAAGGTGAACTCATATTATGGAGCTCCTGTGGAGGGGTGTGGATAGAATTCCCATGAATTTGGCATTGATAACATCTCTTGACGTGATCATCACAGTCAGCTTTGAGAGAGAGCCAGTAATGCCCTGTTCTTAGGATTTTCTTTACAAGTAGAGGGCCGCTCATGTGTGGGCCACATACTCCACCATGGACCTCATCCATAAGCCTCTGAGCTTGGTCCATGTCCAGACATCTGAGGAGACCTAATCCTGCATCTCTTTTATAGAGTGCATCTCCTTTCAGGTGGAATTTCATAGCTAGTCGATGAATCCGTCTTCTATCAGTCAGGCTCTCCTCAGCAGGTGTAGATCTATCTTGTAAGTACTCCTTGATATGTTGATACCAAGGGTGCTGGATGGGAGGTACCTCATCTGATACTTCTCCAATGTAATTCCCATAGGCTAGAGCCTTTTGTTGGGCAAATGTGAGGGTTGGAATGTCTTCCTTGTCATGTATGTTGATCAAGGAGGCCAAGGTTGCTAGCGTATCCATAAAATCATTCCTATTTAGAGGAATGTGGAGGAAGGATATTTCTTCAAACTCCGAAGCCATCTATAGAACCTGCCGATGGTAAGGCAGCAAGTGTAGACCTTTGGTGTGATAGATTTTTGTGGTTTGTCTGATTACCAACTCGGAATCTCCAAAGACAGTTAACCGTCTGATGCCCATTGATTGGGCAAGTTTTAGCCCTATGATACAACCTTCATACTCAGCTGTGTTGTTGGTGTTGGTGAACTGCAATTTGACAGTGACGGGATGCTGCTTCCCCATAACGGATACTAGAACTGCTCCAGCCCCAGAACCTTCCATGTTTGCAGCTCAATCAAAATACATCTTCCATGTTTGGCGTGCATTATACTGATGTTGTTGCTGAATTGCCATTACCCCTTCATCAGGGAAGTATGTTTCCAATGGTTTAAAGTCCCCAGAAGGTGCGGTGGCCAGTTGATCCACAATTCCTTGACCTTTAATGGACTTTTGTGTTACGTAGACGATGCCAAATTGTTGTAGGATCAACTTCCATCTGGACAGTCGGCAGTTCAACATGGATTTATTGAACACGTACTTGAGAGGATCCACGCGTGATATGAGATGGGTTGTGTGACCATGGAGGTAATGTTGTAACCTCATGGAAGCCCATGCTAAAGAACAACAAGTCTTCTCAATCAGAGTGTACTTGTGTTCATTGCTGCTGAATCTTTTGCTGAGGTAGTAGATAGCTCGTTCTTGACCTCTATCGTCTTTCTATCCCAGCATGCAGCCCATGGCATTGTCACTTATGGATAAGTACATGAACAGGGGAACATCATCCCTGGGTGGTACCGAAATAGGAGCTTTAACTAGCTGATCTTTGATTGTAAGAAAGGCCTTTTGGCACTCATCATTCCATTTCATGGTGGAGTTCTTCCTTAACAATTTGAAGATAGGCTCACAGGTTGCTGTGAGTTGAGAAATGAACATGCTAATGAAGTTGATTCTTCCCAAAAATCCTCGTATTTCCTGCTCTATCTAAGGAATGGACATTTTCGTAATGGCATAGATTTTGGTGGGACCCAGCTCAATCCCCTTGTGGCTGACTAAGAATCCTAGAAACTTGCCTTATTTAACGCCAAAGGCGCACTTGGCTGGATTCAACTTCAAGTTGTACTTACACAACCTGTTGAAGAGCTTACTGAGATGGTCTAGGTGGTCTTCCTCTTTCCGGGATTTGATGATGATGTCATCCACGTAGATATTTATCTCCCTATCCATTAAATCATGGAAAAGAGCCATCATGGCTTGTTGGTAGGTAGCTCCTACATTGATGAGGCTGAACGACAACCGTCTATAGCAAAAGGTTCCCCAAGGCGTGATGAATGCAGTTTTCTCATGATCCTCTTCAGCAACTATGATTTGATGGTACCCCGTAAAGCAATTAGCGAAGGAGTACATGTCGTATTGAGTAGTATTGTCAATGAGAATGTGGATAAATGGCACGGGAAAGCTATCTTTAAGGCAAGCTATATTCAGATTCCGGTAATTCATGCAAACTCGCACCTTTCCTCCTGGTTTAGGTACGGGGACTATGTTAGATAGCCACTCAGGGTATGTGGACACCATGAAGATGTCTTCTTGAAATTGTTTCACAATTTATTCTTTAACCTTTAAACTCCACTCAGGTTTTAATCACCTCAGCTTCTACGTAACTGGCCTAAATCCCTCTTTGATGGGTAGGCGATGAATGACAATGTCAGTGGACAAACCCACCATGTCTTCATGAGACCATGCAAACACATCTTGGAATTGGGTTAATAGTGTAACCATGTCATTCCTTTGGTTTGGAGTGAGGTTTGTACTAATCTGGATTAGCTTAGATCTTTCTAAGGTTCTGAGATTGAACGAAGTGGTTTGATCAAGGTTGGGTTTAGGTTTGTTTTTGACCCATTCTTTGATCTCCCGAGGTATCTCAATGTCCTCTTGTATTTCCAACAAGGCTGAGTCCAACTTTTCATCAAAGTTACAATCCTTGTGGAGAAAAGGCACCTTATCAGCAAGTATAGGCACACCTAAATTCAGAGTCCTGAAACAAAATCCACAATTGAATAGACATTAAAAGATAAAAGTAAGTTTAGAGTGAAGAATAAATCTGTTGTCAGCAAATCTCCATCTTCCTCAAGTTATTGCTTTTTTTCTTCAATGGTCTCCAAGTTGCTTCAATCTCCAAAACTAATAAGAACTAGGGTTATGTTCTAATCTAATGGAGTGTATCTCTCATCTAATCTATGTAATCTCCCTTTTTATGCCTTAAATCATGTATTTATAGGTTACAAGTCTAATTTTTAGTTTAGAAACAAACCCAATCCAATTTGGAGTCAGAAAAATGTCAAAATTCGCCCCAAAACGCGTCCAAACTTGACCACTCCCGTTCCCAGTGCCCCAGCGCTACTCAAGATGCTGGGATTCAGTCCCCTAGCAGCTCGGCACTGGAAATGACCTATAAATGGGCGCCCCCGCGCTAGAAGGTTTTCTGGATTTTCTACTCTGATGTCCTTTGGGAAAACGGCCATAACGTTTTATCCGGGAAGAGTTACGAGGCTTGAAACCTATCAAATTGAAGATATCGACGAGCTCTACAACTTTCATTCTTTGAGATTTGAGAAATAACGAACAAATGAAGATAGAAATTGGGCTGGAAGTGACTGATATGCAAATGGCCACCCAAAACAGTGACGTTCGACGTCCGTTGGTACAAATGTCATAACTCTTGCATCCGAACTCCGATTAGAATGATTCAAGATATTCCGAAAAGCTAAGAAAAAGCTCTAAAATGTAATCCAAGTTCCAAGCCAAGAACATAAAATGAACATGAAAGCCCAAACGATGTCCGGATTGCTTTTCTTTGTTATTTCATACCAATTTTTTGCGATTTCAACTCTCAAGCATATAATCTACAAAACGAACACAAAATGAATGAAAAGTAACTAAAAAACATGAGATTAAGTAAATAATTCAAGTAATAGATACCGGATAAGTAGGTATAAAACCTACTTATCAGCCATAACAACACTTAGCCATTAAGTTACTTGATTACCACACTTACTTAGTCATTAAGTTTACTTAACCATTAAGTATACTTGGTCCTTAATTTAATTACTTGGTCATCACATTCAATCATATGATCATGGGTTGCCCCATGGGTCACCCTAACCCATTGAATTAATGGTTTGGGCTTTAAGGTTTAATTAGCTTACGTATGCTTTTGGGCTTCCATTAATTTACTTTGAACTTTACAATAACCAATATTTGGGCTTTAACATTAGTTTACATTGGGCTTAACTCAATCCCAATTAAACTATACACTTCTTACATAATCCTACAATTATAATTACATATGGCTTAATGCCTTAGAACGTATTACATACGTATTAATCTCGTATTCTAACTCGTATACTTATTCAACATATACGACATACCATCATTCATACATACTCGTATAATATCTCGTATCGTACTCATATTCATTACTTCGTATAATACCTACGTATTATACGATAATCGTTTAATTCATTAATCGCATTTCATTTTCTTCTCAGAAATCACTTTCCCTAACTGTTAGGTTTTAAGTCCATAGGCGAAAAATTGCCTTTGCCATAACTGAAATATTATTGAATAATCCATTTTACCTCGATATTCTATCGTTACATATTTTCTCGGAAGTTCAAAAATAATTCTCGAGCAGAAATATGTGAATAGTATTTTTCAGAAAATTTCTCAGAAAGCTTTTATTTTCGTCTTGGAAATTCAAACACTATAATTCTACCACGTAGCCAAAATACTACAACGTTCCGGTATGTCTAGGACATAGAACGACCTTCAAATAGCTTACTCCCATAAATAATCAATTAAATTCATTTAAACCACATAATCAAATAAAAAATTAATTATCATAAAATCCGATTTTTCTGGGCCGTTACAAAACCAAATTAAAACTCATTTTTAACTTATTTTAATAACTCACTTACTATATAGTTTATTGTCACACACTATTTAATTAAATTCTCATATTCAAATTTAATTAAATTAAAGCTAACAACAACTTATTAAATCAATACGCCACATATTCCAATTGCTACAAAATTTATAATTTTTCCATTATAAATTATAATTTTATTTAATAAATTAGTACATCACTTTCAATTACTAAATTAAATTAAAACAACATTATAACAACTCATTCAATCATTATCAACTCTCTAATTTAATTATTAAATTAAGTTAGATTATTACCACTATGTAACACAATAATTAGCTCAACACTCATTTAATTTAATTCACTTCAAAAAATAAAATTATTGAATATCCACTTAATTAACACATTACACTTAATCAAGTTAATTCCTCACAACTCATGAATTATTTATTTAACTAATAAATAATCAAATTAAACAAATATTTATTTAACAATAAACACATCAACTAAAATATTTATTTAATTTAATAAATATTTGAAATTACATATAAAAATTCTAGATTGTTACATCCTTCCCTCCTTACAATGATTCTGTCCCCAGAATCACAACTCAAACAATTCATTCATCACATTATTCTCTCCTTACAAGGATTCTGTCCCCAGAATCGAAGACACGGGTCAAACAAATAACGCATTATAGCTTTTCATCATCTTATCACCGAGTTCCCACGTAGCTTCCTCAGCATTGTGGTTCCTCCATATCACCTTCACAGAAGGTATCACTTTATTCCTGAGCACTTGTTCTTTCCTATCAACTATCTGGATAGGAATTTTCTCATAAGACAAATCTTTATCAAACTGTAACGGTTCGTACTCGATCACATGTTTGTAATCGGATTTATACGATCGTAACACCGAAACATGAAAAACATTGTGAACATGTTCCAATTTTGGAGGTAGAGTTACCTCATAAGCCACTTCCCCTACTCTTCACAACACCTCGAAGGGTCCAATAAACCTTAGGCTTAGCTTTCCTTTCTTACCAAATCAAATCTCCCCCTTCCAAAGAGAAACTTTTAGGAAAACAAAATTTTCAACGTCAAATTTGCAATTTTGTATGTGTTGATCAGCATATTTCTTCTGTCTGTCTTGAGCAGCTACCAATCTTGTCCTAATGATTTTGACAACCTCATCGGTCTGATGTACCAGTTCCAACACTAGCAATTGACGTTCACCCTTCATCCCAACATAATGGAGTTCTACACTTTCTATCGTACAATGCTTCATAAGGTGGCATGCCAATGCTCGCGTGGTAACTGTTGTTATAGGCTAATTTAGCCAATGGTAAATGATCATTCCAGTTTCCCTTAAAATCTATAATGCACGCTCTCACCATATCCTCTAACATCTAGATTATTCGTTCGCTTTAGCCATCTATTTGAGGATGGTACACCATACTCATTCTTAACTGTGTTCCCATGCATTCTTGTAGTTTCTTCAAGAAATTTGACATGAATCGCGGATCTCTATCTGACACAATTGACAATGAAACTCCATGTCTCAAAACGATCTCCTTGACGTACAACTTTGACAACTGATCAAGATTGAATCTAATCTTTATCGGCAAAAAGTGTGTTGATTTCGTCAGTTTGTCCACTATCACCCAAATCGCATCGTACCCTTTCTGAGTAGTCGGAAGACCTACCACAAAAACTATTATGATATGCTCCCACTTCCATTCTGGTATTTCCAACGGTTGAAGTAATCCGCTTGGTCTATGATGCTCGGCTTTGAATATTTGGCATGTCAAGCATTTTGCGACACATTCTGCAACATCTATTTTCATATTTAGCCACCAAAAATGCAGTTGTAAATCCTGATACATCTTCTTACTCCTCGTGTGAATAGAATATTTTGAATTATGAGCTTCATACAAAATTTTGTCTTTAATTTTAGGTACTGATGGAACCCAAATTCTTCCCTCGAACCTCAGTAATCCTTCAGCATCGATCTAAAACTTCACCTCACCACCTTTAGACACTCTTTCTTTGATTTTCTCGCATCTTTCATCTTGTAGTTTAGCGTTCTTTACCTTGTCAACTAAAGTTGCAAAAATTTCCATATGGAACAATCTTTCATCCTATTCCTTCCAAAATTTTACTTCCAACTCTAGTTTTGCCATTGCTGAAATGAGCTCCTCATGGGCAGTTAACAACATCAACTTCTCCCAACCCTTTCTACTCAAGGCATCGGCAACCACATTTGCTTTACCCGGATAAAGATTTTTCAATCATAATCTTTGATCAGTTCTAACCATCATCTTTGATGCATGTTTAGATCCTTAAGTGTGAAAATATACTTCAGACTTTTATGGTCCGTATATATCTCATATTTCTCCCCATAGAGGTAGTTCCTCCATATCTTCAGAGCAAATACCACCGCAGCTAACTCTAAATAATGAGTCGGGTATCCTTTCTCATAGTCCTTCAGTTACCTTGAGGCATACACAATGACTTTGCCATTTTGCTTAAGTACACAACCCATTCCTTTATGCGATGCATCACTATACACCACAAAGTTTCCTGTATTATCTAGTAATGATAACATAGGTGCCATACTTAGCTTCTTTTTCAACTCCTGAAAACTCTCTTCGCACTTCTCTGTCCAAACAAATTTTACGATTTTCCTTGTCAAATTTGTCAACTGAGTGGCAATTTTAGAAAAGTCTTGAATAAACCGTCTGTAGTAACCTACCAGTCCCAAGAAACTCCTCACCTCTGATGGTGTCCTTGGTTGTTCCCAATTTATTACAGCTTTGACCTTTGATGGATCTACTAAAATTCCATCTTTGTCAAGCACATGCCCAAGAAATTGCACACGTTCTAGCATGAATTTACACTTAGAGAATTCTGCATACAACTTTTCTTTTCTTAGCATCTCCAATGCCAAACATAAATGTTCCATGTGTTCCTCTTGAGATTTGGAGTACACTAGGATATCATCAATGAACATCACCACAAACTTATCTAAGAATAGTTTAAACACCATGTTCATCAAATCCATGAATGTTGCAGGGGAATTAGTCAAACCAAAAGACATTACCAGAAACTTGTAATGTCCATACCGAGTTCTGAATGTCGCCTTAGGTACATATTTCTTTCTTACCTTTAGTTGATGATACCCATTTCTCTGATCTATCTTCGAGAAGTATCTAGCTCCTTTCAACTGATCAAACACGTCATCTATTCTTGACAACGGATACTTATTCTTAATAGTGACTTTGTTTAACTCCCTATAATCAATGCAAAGACGCATTGACCCATCCTTCTTCTTCACGAATAACATCGACGCCCCCCACGATGATACACTTGGCTGAATGTATTTCTTGTCTAGCAGCTCTTATAGTTGTATCATCAATTCCTTCATCTCTACCGCAGCTATCATGTACAGAGCCTTCGATATCAAATCATTCCCTAGTTTTAAATCGATAACGAACTCAATCTCTCTGTTAGGTAGAAGTCTTGGCAAATCATCCGGGAACACGACCACAAAATCCCTAACAATAGGTATCTCTTCCAGTTTCACACCCTTCTTCTGAGTATCGACTATGTAAGATAAATATCCTACACAGCCTTGTCTCAATAACTTTTTGTCTTGCATAATCGTCAAACAACTCGCTTGTCTAGGCGGTTCGCTACCATAGAAAACTACATTTGACGGAGTCATAAGGTTTACACATTTCTTTTGGCAATCAATTATCGCTCCATAATTGAATAACCAACTCATCCCCAATATAACATCAAATTCCCCAAGTTTAATCAGGATTAAGTCTACTATCATAATATTTCCCTTAATATTCACCCTATAATTCTTATATATGAACCTAACAGGAATCACCTCCCTATTTGGAATTTCTATGTTCAAAGGGAAATTTAATTCTTCACTAGGCAACCTCAAACTCTTAGCAAAATCATCAGATATAAATGAGCAAGTAGCACCGGAATCAAACAATACATATGCATTTATATCATTGATTTGAATGATACATGACACCACATCTTTTGACTGCACTGCATCCTTCACAGTCATGTTGAAGGTTCTGGTCGTAGGTCTGCTCGTCGACGTTGGTACGGTAATACCCAAAGTACCTCCACTGACATCTCCCTTTCTTTCAGTTGCATCTCCAATTTTCTTTTTGGGACACTCACGACCTAAATGATCCATCGACCCGTATGGGTAATAAGCATTCTTCTTCGGCTGATAGTGATTCAGAGCAATGTGACCCTCCTGGCCACAGTTAAAGCACACTTGCTTACCCCTCAAGCAGTGTGATTTCTTCCATATGTAGCACATGCTTCAAATTTCCTCTTTTGTTGGCTACTCTACTGACTTCCAGCACCTGTACCCTCATTCCACTTTCTCTTTGGGTTATTATTTCCGCCACTGCTACCACTAGTTTTGCCTTCATTCTCATTCTTCTTCTTTGTATGTTCCTGATTGTATTTTGTTAAGGCATCGCTTCCACCCTCCGCGATAATCGCCTTCTCAAGCACTGCCACAAACGTCTTCAGCTAAAACATAGAGACTCTGATGTACAACCAGAGTTTCAATCCATGTTCAAACCTTCTTGCCTTATGCTCGTCTATGTTAACTTGATACAACGTAAACCTCGCCAACTCATTGAATTTTGCTGCATACTCCGACACTGTCATCGTACCTTGCTTCAACTCTAAGAACTGGACCTCCATCTGATCCTGTGAGCTCTCTAGAAAATAAGTCTCAAAAAATATTTCTTTTAACCTATTCCATGCCATTACTCCATATCCCCCTCGGGTTTTATTTACCTTCCACCAGTAGCTGGCTTCTGCTTTCAATATGAATGTTGCAAAAGTAGTCTACTTATCTTCACCGACTCTAGCAACGTCGAATACCTTCTCTATTTTCATGATCTAGGTCTGTGCCTCCACTGGATTCATGGACCCACGAAATTCTGGTGGTCCAATCACCTTAAATCTTTAAAGATCGCAGCTTGATTCTGCGGCTAATTCTGCAATGCTCCCGTTAGAAACGTCACCAATTACTGAAGTGGGTTAGCATCAACGTTGTTGTTATTGGTAGACCCCTCAGGGGTTCATTTTCGTGGTAGACATCTTCTTGGAGGCATTTTCTATTTAAAATACACTTATTAGATCATTACTTAATTTCTTAAGTATTTTCTACTTAACTTGCACATCATAAATGATCATCACATAACACATAACATCTTGACTAAATATTAACATTTTATTCATTAATCATCTTTTACAGACATAGAAACGATATCATCGCTGCTATTTACATCAATTTCCTGAACTAATATAGTTTCAAGATAACACCATCATATCCCATTGGTAACACAACAATTGGAATTTACATCTTATTTATTATATAATTATTCATTCAATAATTACACTTTCTATTAAGGCCTATTGAGACATTGCACAGCCTTACGGCGCTCCTCTTCCATGATACGAAACATCATTTTACGATCTAACATATACCATGGCAAATCCTCGAACTGAGTCGGATAGTACATGACTCAGTCTTGGGCTTTGTTTATCATTGTGTGGAAAACACAATCCATCTCTTCCATCTTGACCTTCTTTGTTTGTACCTCTCCCTCTGCTACATCTGCACGTTGGGTAGCCTTCTCATAAGCATCTTCAGTTCTTACTCTCTTTCCTAACTCTTCTTTTAGGTTATCCTTTAGTTTCCTAACCTCCTCCATCAGCTGCTCCTTTTCTCCCTCTATGTGAACCAACTTCCATTCCACATTATCAAGACGTTCGTTAAGATCCTAGATCTCATCATCCTTCTGTGCCATCAAATTTTGATGTTCATCTACTAGCTCCTCCAACTCCCTGACTCTATCCTGAAGCTCAATATTACAGTCATACACTTCGTCATTCATTTGAGTTACAATAGAGTTTGGTGGAAACTCTTCTCCTCCCTCCTCCTCATCTGTCTGTGGTAGCTCCACAGGGTCCTCCTCATCCGTTTCTACCCCATCCTCATCATTTAATAATCCCTTCTGCTCAAACTCTGGGTACCCAAAAACTACAACCAATGGAGACGGATCCTTTGGCAATAGCTTTTCCCAGACTACTTGAACATCTCGAGGTTCCTCCTCTCTAGGCATCTGAGGTCTCTCCTCTCTAGCCTGACTGGATTCTCCCACATTAGCCATCCTGACAATATAATTTTTTTAAGTTTTTTATTACTAACCGTAACTACTTAACACTCACGAGCACATAGGTTGCAACCACATAAACACATAGAGTGTTTTATTATTTCTTCCTTGATACTTGATAAGAGTTTATCACCACTATCTTTATCTTTACAATATGTTATAAGGTTACTTCCTATGGTTTTTCCCCCAGCTAAGGTTCATAACCTAAAGCTTTGATACAAACTTGTGACATTTCCAAATCTGGGTACTTCATTCCCACAAGATTTGGTGTTCACTATCCAAACATTCATTTCTAACTACCTAAATTTAATAAAATTTAATCAATAAATCTTCCCATTAAAGGGTTACATAAATTAAACCAATAAATCCCAGGTTGTCTAACCTTAAAATATTCATCAAATACAAAAAAATAATTAATTACATCTCATAATTAAAATTAAGTCTGAAAACATAATTCTCAAAAAATTAACAACTCTTCAACACTTGTTCATCTTGCCTTTTCCTTTGCTGGTGGTTGGCTCATCAACCTTCTCAATTTTAGTTGTAATGGTTATATATATGCAAGAGTGAGCAAAATAATGCTCACTTGAAATGACATAATATCTGGCAATGAATAAACTCAATTGAATTGAATAATATTTTCTAATATCGATCAAGAACTGATATTGGAAATCATCTGAGGGTCACAAGACCATGAACTATTTCCTACGTTATAAGTTTTTTTTCAACTTAAACCTTTATAATCATTAGACTATAGGGACCTTTCTTTCCCGTACTTAGGGTGATCATTCTTTCATACCATGTATTGTGAACAAACATCTAAACGCTTCCGCGTAAAAAATCCCCTATAATAGGGTTGTTCATCTCAGTTTTAACATACAAGTCCGCACTAAAGGAAGTTTTATTTGGATAAGTTTCAAGTGTAATTTAGAGTTCAACGTACATCAACTAAGGATTAGTTGAATAAAAAGTGTAATGACAATGCAAGGGTTCATCAATGATGTATTACAGAGTAGTTATGAACCATAAATAAATAATGTACTGCATCAAAGTCATGCTTTAAAAATCAAGTTCAAAGCATTAAAAAGACATAATTAACTTTGCTTGAACAAAAATGGTAAGCCAAGGTTACACTTTCTAATAAGGAAACAAAAATAAGAACTTTGCTCAATAGAATTCAAAAACTTGCGTAATTTATATACAAGACAGAATAACAAACATGCATAATTATAAACAAGGTGGGATAAGCTCAAATAGAGATTAGGGTATACTATCATCTTCTCTAGCTATACTAGTAACCAAGGTATAATCTTAGTTTTTTTAAAGTTTTTGTTTTTTTGTTTTGTTTTTCCTCTTTGTTTGAGTTTCATGAACAATTAGTGAAGATATGGGTTAAACATGTTAATTTGTTCATATAAACTATTTTTTGTATGATTTGTATTTTATTTAAAGTTGTTTAATTTATGAAAACATGATATATGTGAAGAAATCATGTTACAGTGACTTATAGTGATATATGTATGATATGGCCTATTTTAGAATCAAAATTGATACTCAATTCATGATATAAAAATGTAAATTGATTTTTGATTGTGTAAATACATGAAAAAATGAAAACAAAGTGATTTAAATGGATTATTTTGGTTTAAAATGGATTTACAGTGATTAGTTTCGCTAAGAGTATCAGTAAACACATACCCCAAAATAGATTTATTATCATCTTGGTCTGTTTGAAAACTTGAGTCTGTGAAGCCCTCTATTTTTAATTCAGACCCACCGTAGACAAGAAATACATACTTAGTTCTTCTTAAGTACTTTAGACTATTTTTCACTGCCCTCCAGTGCTCTTCTCCTGTATTCGATTGATATCTGCCTGTTACACTAAGTGCATGAGCGACATCCGGTCTAGTACATATTAAATCGTACATGATAGATCTTATTGCTGAAGCATAAGGAATCTTACTTATACGGTCTCTCTCCTTAGGTGTCTTTGGGGCCTGTTTCTTGGAGAGATGTATTCCATGGCTCATCGGCATGAGACCTCTTTTGGAATCTTCCATGCTAAACATCTTTAACATCGAGTCAATGTATGTTCCTTGGGATAAAGCCAAGAATCCTTTTAGATATATCTCTATAGATCTTTATCCCCAAAATATAGGATGTTTCTCCCAGGTCCTTCATGGAGAAGTGTTTAGATAACCAGATTTTAATCGATTCAAACATAGGAATATCATTCCCAATTAGTAATATATCATCAACATATAATATAAGGAATGAAATAAAAGTAGTATGCAAACAAGCCAATCATGTTTGATGATAAAGCATATACTTTGTAACAATCTTATTCATTTATTAATAAAAAAATATTAATTTATTAAAGGCTTTTAATTATCTACATGATGCTGCTTTATAATAAGTAATAAACCCTATAGTTTTAAGCAATGCTTCTAGAATAATGATAATGATCATTCTAATGAGATCTAAATTCTTAGAAAGCTTAAAACTAAAATAGTTCCCAATCGATGGATTACTAAATTGGGAATTAGTGAATCCGGATAGATTGGTACATATGTTGTTTGCTCATTGGATGAGGATGATTGATCTCATGATCATTTGTGTGGAGACACTAAAGTAAGTATTTAGGTACTTATTAGAGAATAAGTTCACTGAACGTGGCTCGCTAAGGAATACCTAATGGAGTTTTACTTGCCTGTCAATAGAAATTCTTGTAGTGATAGTAGTACAAGTGATCCTTGGACTTGAGATCATCAGAGTATCTTGTGTATGATGAGTTATACTTTTACTTATTCCTTAAGACCCTTAGGGTATATCAAAGGGTATGATTGGGTATAATAAGTTGTGCATGGAGATAATGTATGATCAATAAAGAATCTATCGCTTCTAGTAAAAGAAGAGAAATGTCATATGTGATTCGATAAATGACAGCACAATAGTCCTTATTCCTATTATTGAATAAATATTATTTATTTAAATAAATTAATAATTTAATTTATTTATTTAAATAAGATTAGAACTGTTCTAATTGATTTATTCACAATTATTTAAATAAGATTAGAATTGTTCTAATTGATTTATTCACAATCGGTTTATTATGGAGAGCCTAAAGGGTCACACCATAAAATGTAGAATAATTATTTAAGAAGTTAATGGTTTAATCGTAATAATAAGTTAAGTATATTTAATTTAATATATGGTGACAGAATAAATTAAATAGCTTAATATTTATTATTTAATATTTTGAAAATATTAAATATAAATTAATAAGAGGAGTCTTATTATTATAATTACTATTATTATTATTATAATTAATTCCTAAAAGAGTTTGAGAATTAATTAATAAAAGTACACTCATATATTCCTAATAAGATTATAAGGTTAAATTAATTAAAAGAGTTTAATTAATTATCCCTAATAATATTAGGGAGCTTAATTAATTAAAAGAATTTAATTAATAAAATAATACCATATTTTCTAATTAGATTAGTAGGGTTAACTAATATTTTTATAAGAAGAGTCTTATATCAGATATTAATATACATGATTCTAATTGTTGGAAAGTACACCTTTTTCTATAGAGATAGAAAACTAAGGTTTAGTCAACCACCCATCTTCTTATATCTTTCTTCTTCCTTGGTGGATCACATCTAGAGGTCAAACACTTGGGTGGCTAACGTTGATCAAATGAAGGAATCAAACCCGGTGGATTCAAGTTAAACGCAAAAATGATTTGGAGGTGAACTTGTACCCGAGAAAGCTCGAATCTTCAAAGGTATTATTCTTGTTCTTTATCTTTTCGTTTAATTAATAATTGTGCATAAAGAATGATCTGGGTATATAGTTTTTAAAATTTTAAAACTCTGATTTTCCATGCTTCCGCTTATTTTATGCAATTTGATTGCGTTCATGAATATTACAAACCTAACAGTGGTATCAGAGCCAAATCTTTATGCTAATTATTAATTTTTTGATTTGATATATATATGTATGTATGTATATATATATATATATATATATATATATATATATATATATATATATTGATATGTGCTTAGAACAATTTAACTGGGCATAATTTGTTGTATAAAATAAAAAAAATATTCGGTAATCCCATTTTTTTCTGCGGAATCCCTGGCTGTTTTTTATATAAAAAAAATTGATCTGATCATATTGGTATCACGCGAATCACGTTAAGATTAATATTATATATATATATATATATATATATATATATATATATATATATATACGGTCCGGATCTTAAGCTCACCCCTTATCTAACTCACCCGAGCTCACCCCCCATTTAGCGACGGACCCGACGACGGTTCGGTCATACAACCGTCGTCTATACTTTTAGCGACAGACAACATATAGTGTCGCTACAAGTATAGACGACGATTGTATGATTGAACCGTCACCGTGTCCGTCGCTAAAAGGGAGTGAGCTCGGGTGAGTTGAATAAGAGGTGAGCTTAAGATATATTCCCTATATATATATTATCATACATCTCATATTGATATCAGGTGGATAGATTATTATTATTTTTTAAACGTGGCCCAGGTGTATGATTACGATAATTTATATTTATATATATATATATATATATATATATTATTCTTAATTATTTTATAATTAAAATAAAAGTTTATTTTAATTTTAAAATAATAAGTTTGTTTTAATCTTAAAATAAAAAGTTTATTTTAATTTTAAAATTGGATTTCATGTTAACTAATTAGAGTTGAAATTAAATTCTATGATAACTAATTGGAGTTGAAAAAGAATTCCATGTTTTCTTAAATAAAGAAGTTTATTTAGATATGGAATAAGATTTCATATTATTCAAAATGAATGAGTTTATTTGTGAATAGGAAAGAGAATCCGTATTTTCTTAAATAAATGAGTTTATTTAGATATGGAATAAGATTTCATATTATTCAAAATAAAAGAGTTTATTTATGAATAGGAAAGAGAATCTGTGTTTCCTTAAATAAAAGAGTTTATTTAGATACGAAATAAGATTTTATTTTACCAAAAATAAAGGAGTTTATTTTGACAAGGAATTAGATTCCATAATTAATTAAAATAAATGAGTTTATTTTGATTAAAGAATTTGATTAAAATAAAATAGTTTATTTTATTCAAAATTGGATAAATTAAAATAAAAGAGGTTTATTTTGATTTAAATTTGGATTAAAATAAAGGAGTTTATTTTGATTCAAAATTAGATTTTATACTAACTAAATTTACCCATTAAATGATATCAATATATATATTGAATGTTTATTATTCATGAGATGAATGTTATTTATTGATACATGTGGTGATGTGTATGATAATAAATGAGATTGATTATGGATTATTGACCAATGTGATTAGATTTTATTTTAGTTGGATGCGTGAATGTACGAGTTTTATTAAATGGGGTCTGCGTACCTCATCTTCTCTAATTTTTTCTTAATATAAATTATAACTCTCTCCTATGTACTTGCCCTTGACTGCTGATCAAGGTTTCTATTTACTTTAAATAGTTTTGTAATAAGAATAGTTAGAATTAATTTTGAAGAATTGCAGATCAAGGAACAAGGAGCGCTTAAAGACCCGTTTATAATGGAGCCCGAGTTTAATTGTAATAGTCATATTTAAATATTAATTTTTGCACTCTAGGGTTTGACCTTTTGGTTCACTTGGTGGCTCTAGTGAACCAAACTAGAATAAAGTCCAAAATCAACCCGGATAGAATATAGTATTCTATATGTGCATGCATATACTATATATATATATATATATATATATATATATATATATATATATATATATATATATATATATATATATATATATTATGCAAACATGCTTCACATGTTAATTAATATGATGCGTATTATATATATATATATATATATATATATATATATATATATATATATATGTGTGTGTGTGTGTGTGTGTGTGTGTGTGTGTGTGTGTGTGTGTGCGTGCATGCACGCTAAACAATATGAAACAAATTAATAACAAAACCCTCAAATAAATTATATTAAGTTGTAACGTTCAAAGATATTTGGAATATCGAACGTCGCCTTCTAGCATGGTAAAACAATAGAGTATTAAATATTTAATATGAGTTTGTTGTTCACACACAAGGCAAGTATTAAATATTTAAGATGTTGTTTTATCACATTTAATTCTTATAAATAGACAAAACAATGTTGTTTTGTTGTGCACACACAAGGACGGTATTTTTCTTTTGAATATATGGAGTGCTAGGTATGACTTAACTTAGATCATTTTAGTTCGGATGTGCACACACTTGACTATTATGATCTAAGAGGCAAAATACTAGGAGTTGCATAGTTGATGTAATTAACAAGAGTTGTCTACCTATTTATTTATATATAGTTTGTTGTGCACACACAAGGCTATATACATTTGAAATGAGATCCTTATTCTCACTAGCATATCTTTAATTAGATATCATTGAACTATATAACATGAGGGTAATATACTTTGAAGAAAATAGTGGGAGATACCAGTTTAAAATAAAACCTAAATCATTTTGGTAATTAATAAAAGAATGTATGCTAAAATGTTGTTAATTACAAATTCATTTACAGAATTTTATAATGTCTAAATTACTATCACTGTGAAGCATATTAGATGCTATTTAACTGGACCGAATTAAATGGATTGGTTAAGGAATTTGAGAATAGTTCCCATGATTGAAAAGCTATCTTATGTCCTTAATACGCCTATCACTGTAATGGTTACAGACAATACCTCTGAGGAAGATATTGCTACTTTTAGAAAGTGACAAGATGATGCACAGTTGACTCAATCCATCATTCTTCAATCCATGAGTAACGTGCTTCAGCGTCAGCATGAAACTATGGATATATGCTCCTACTATATTCCTGCACATCAAGTAGTTGATGGTGAGGAAAGTATGACTGATAGACATCAGATATCTAAGGAGCTCTTCCGATCTAGAATGACCAATGACACTACAGTACAGATAAAAGTTGTGAGACCCCGAATTTTTATGAAATAAAAATTGTTCAAATTATCTATTTTTGTGAATAATTAAATTGACAAAGGTTTAAATTTAAAGGTATATTTGAAATTTTTATTTATTTATTTATTTTTGCTTGAAGGTATGTTCATAAAAATTTTATATTAAAATATCAAATCACATTAGATTATAAATTTCGTAAATTGCATATAAGTCGTTGAGACCTCTTTTAATTAACAGTTACCGAAGTAGCGTGTGAGAGATGATTTAAGTCACGGGTAGAATAAAATAAAAAGGAAATAATATAATTTATTTTTTTATAACCATGAGGGCGGCTTAATTGGGGGATTATTGGTTTGTATTATTGCATGGCTACTGTTTTTGGTTTTTCATTTTCTCTCTCTCAAAATTGGACGGCTTATATCAAAGGGAGGACTCTGACTTCTCTCTATATAATGGGGGAATATTCATCCCATTCCTTCACACTTGGGGGATTCCAGACTGAATTTCCATGGCATCTCGAGTTTCCGCCTCTGTCCAATGTTATCAAAGCCAATGGTAGTTGCCGATGATATCTAGGCCATGAAAAGCACGACAAACCCATCTTCCATTTTCACAACTACTCTACTCGTCCCTTCTCTATTCATGGTAACCAAGAATTAGGTTTCAAAACCATTTTTCTTGTTAAAACCTGCTGTTTCCGGCGAGACCAACGGATGAAGAATCCAGCAGCGAACTCGAAAACGTATGCAAGCTGTTCACCGTTGCAGTTTACATGTAGTGTTGTTACCAAGAGGCAGCACAGCCATTTCGGGGAAATCCCAAAGAGAAATACGAAGAGAGGAGGCCAACACCGAACAAACCCCGGCACGTTCATCGGCGGTTGTCAAATATTCACTCAAGTCTTTGCCGAGCAGTTCGAGATGGTCAACCTCGTCGTCTTCTCCGGTGACACACGTACGAGACGTAATGTTCCACATGACTCAGTCTGAATCGACTCGGGTCGTTGGTTTGCTGGCGGAGATCTTGTTTGTCGACATCTTCGACCTTACCGATAAGTTCAGGTCTTATCACAGGAACCATTTCTCAAGAGGAAGAACAACTGTAGTGTTGTGTGGATGAGCTGCAGCAGCCGGTTGGAAAAATCCGAAAGAGAAAGACGAGGAGAGGTGGTTCACACCGAGTGAACCGGCCACTTTCGCCGGCGTTGTCAATAACTCACCCGAACCTTTGTCGACTAGCTCGCAACGATCGATCTCGCCGCCTTCTCAGTTGAGAACTTTGTCATAGCCGGTTTTCTTTGGAGTCAAGGTAGGGATGGGTATTGTATTAGAGACATTTTTTTGTGGACAAGCATATAGAGTGGGACAGGCGGATTGGCTCTCTGTCTCTCTCTAAGGAACTGGGAATATTTATTTATTCTCTCTCTTGATCTAACACTGAGATACACAAGGTTAACAAGAAGGGGTGGTTAGGAAGTAGATAACTAATAACTATTTTCTGGTTTCACATATTTAGCATACTAACCATAAAATATCTTTATTAAGAAGTTAGCTGTTGGTTTCCTTATTACATACTCTAATCGATTTTGTTCATGATATGGCCTAGTTCGTATTCCTATGCTTTTGTTTTCAGGGACTTAATCATGTCCATGCACAGGCATGGACAAACTCAGTAGATGTTTGAGAGTAAGTTGAGGTTTTTGACATTCTTGCTTCTGCCTTTTTGAATTTCTTAGTATGTTTAAGAGAGAAGATTGGATTCTAATCTTATGTACTAGTGAATAATATGCTTACAAGACAATACAGTTCAGGAGCGCGTGATCTTGAAGTGGATCACAATGATGTCAGGACATGTAGCCGAGCGTGGTTTGTATATACATGGAAGGCGTTTCAAAATCTGTGGGGTTTCGGTTAGTTTCCATTTAATGAAGAATGGAAACATTATTTAAATTGATCAGCTTCACAGAAAACAGAATCAAGTCATACGCTAAGGTAAGGGAAGTAAGGGAGGTAATTATTGTGGTAGGATATATTATTTATACGGTATAAAGAATAACCTGTTTATGCGAAGTAACGCAGACATGGTGAAATTCTTTTATTATTCAGTTCTTTAATATTCTGTCGGAATATCCTGTCGGTGTGAATTTCACCTGACCTGGTTCCATTTTATTATTCCGCATTTACGATTCTGTCGGAATATCCTGTCTGTGCTATACGCCGGACCTGGTTCCGTCTTTATTATTCCACATATACGACTCTGTCGGAATATCCTGTCTGTGCTATACGCCAGACCTGGTTCCATTTTATTGTTCTGTATTTATTATTCTGTTGGAATAACCTGTCTGTGTGGTCTCTATCGCATGCATGGTGAATGATCCTTTATATTCAGTCCTTATTAAATTTTGGAAATAATCTCTGAGTGGATTACCGCATGGCGGTAAAAATCCATTTGCAGTTTCTTATATTCTTTATTGAACTGTTGGTTATTGGTTTTACGGTTGAATATATTTGGCTTACGTGCAAAGATAATCAGTTATTTGATAGCCTTGACCCGTAGTGCGAAGATAGACAGGTGTATGACGTGATCATGATCATTGGTGATACTAACGAATGTCCTTGGCACGTAGTGCGGGGATGATTCGATGATGTGGATTATTTATTTAGCTGAGTCTCAGTGATTTGTTTTATAGTTGAATATCTTTGGCATGTAGTGCAAAGGTAGACAACTGATTGGTATGATCATTGTTGTTACACTTGAATATCTTCAGCCTTTGGGGTAAGGATATTGAGTAAACGTTCTATTGAGCCTTGTGGCAAGCAGGAATTATTAATTCGTGTTATTATAAATATGAGTTGTGAATTTAAATATGACCTGTGATGGTTCAGGTGGAGACAAATGATGAAAGTTCTCTTTGTCTTTGGTACAATGAAGAACTGTTGGAGACAGTAGACGTTATGTTCTACTTAACTCTTCTAATGGATTGTTGATTCCGCTGCAACTATGGTTGAAATTAAAGCTTTATAATCTACCATATGTTATCAATCTCTGATTTATTATTTACGAAAGCTATTGATAAATGTAATTATCTTTAGTCATGATATTTTTACTGGGCTAGTCGTGCTCACCCCTTTTGCTTCACAATTCCTTTCAGGTAATAAGAGTGTAGCTGGGTCGAGCGGGGATAACCGGGGAAAGGAGCGACGGTCCAGATGATAGCATTAGTAGTCCTCACTATTCTGAGTAAATAGTGTGACAATAAATGTAACGAGGACTCCTTTGAGTTTGTATACTGTCTAGATGACAATATACGTGTTAAAGCTCACAGCGTATGTTGTGTCGTATTGTACACGACAGCTGTATAATTACGTTTGTATTGGTATTTGTAGCGTATTTTCTGGCGACTCAAAATTGGGTAATTTTGGGGGCGTCACAAAAGTTCTTAACATTATCAATTTGATTGATCAATTATGACAACAGGGTTTGTCATAGATGGAGAGTTGAGCCAAGATTTGATCTTGCATTCACTCCCGGACTCCTTTCACAATTGTTGTGAATTTTTCATATGAATAAGCTAGATATCAGCCTCGCTGATTTTCTTAACATGTTGAAAAATGTTGAGAGTCATTTTCCAACCAAGAAAGATCATGTCTTACTGGTAGGGGCCAAAAGATCTTCTGAAAAGAAGAATGATTCAAAGAAGGTAAATAGAAAGGCAAAAACAAAGGATAATAAGAACAAAATTGATACGAATAGCAAAGGAGTTTGCTTCCACTACAATAAGCCTGGACACCGGGAAAAAAACTGCAAGAAGCATCTTGTAAAGGATAACTAGAAGAAGCTTAGTGAAGTTTCAGTTATAAATACAATTTTATTCATGATTTAAAATAAATTTTTCTTTAAGTCAAGGTTCTACTTGGGTATTGGATACTGACTTTGGTTATCATAAATATTGATTTATGAAGTGACCAAGCAGAAGTAGAAAGCTAAACAAAGATAAGTAATCCTATGTATGGGAAATGAAGCAAATGTTGTTGCATTAGCCATAGAAACTTATAGTTTAGCATTTCTTACGGGAAAATCTATTAAGTCAGTAAGTTGTTATTGTATTCCAGTTCTCGTTAGAAACATTATTTCCATTTTATTGTTGGACAATAAAATCTTTGGTATTATATTTAAGAACAATTGTTGTTCTATTTATAATAATAATGTTTTGTATAGAACTAAAATATTACTTAATGGATTTTGTATACTTGACTTACGTGAGAATAATTTTGCAAATTGAACAAACTAGTATAAGAAAAGGAGATGATCATTCAAAGAGTTTAATGTGTGTATTTGCTGAAATACAAGTGTGAATTATTTGAAAGGTTCAAAGAATTCAGAAGTGAAACAAATTGGTAAAGTATTAAGATTCTTTGATTAGATCAAGGAATAAATACTTGTGCAATAAGTTTCTAGATCATCTCAAATGGTTTTCTCATAATGGACGCCTCCTGATACGCAATAATTGATTGATGTATCTGAAAGGAAAAATCATACCTTGTTGGACATGGTACGGTCCATAATGATTTTGTCGTCATTCCAGTATCTTTCTGGGGTCATGCTATAGAAATGGTTGCATATATACGAAAAAGGTAACCTCAAAATTCGACCCCAAGACTCTATAAGAGTTATGGACAAGGAGGATTCCTAATCTTAAGTAGGTTAAGATAAGGGGTTGTCCAGCTTATGTGAAAAAGGTTTCAAATAATAAGCTTGGGACAAGATTTGACAAGTACAGATTTGTGGGACATCCTAAAGTAAGTTTAGGGTATATGTTCTATAATCCTACTTAGCAAAAAGTGTTTGTTGCGAAACACGCTACCTAATAAGATAAAGGTGTTTATCATTAAAGGGGCTAGTGGGATGATAATAGATCTTGAAGAATTCAAGAACCACAAAACACTATAAGTCAAATAAGAGGAACCTGCAGATAGAACTATTATTCCACAACAGAATTGTAGATCTGGAATAATACCGAAGATACATGGGAGGTATGTATTCATTATAGATGATGATAATGAGGTACGCATCATAGAAGATGATTATCCAGTTACATACGATGAGAAAATGAGTTGTAAACAATCAGAGAAATGGATTGAAGCAAGCTTCTCAAATATGGAATATTCAAATTTGATGAGACAATCAAAAGAGTTTGATTTTATCAAAAACAAGAATGAACCTAGTGTGTACAAAAGGGTCAGTGGGAGCATCATGACATTTCTAGTATTATATGTTGAAATAATACAGATAAGGAATGTCATACTAATGCTACAATCAGTAAAGATAAAGTTGTCTAAAAATTCCTCCTTGAATGATTTGGGAAGAGTATTATAATTGGGGATAAAAATCTATACAGATAGATTTAAAAGGATGCTCGAATTAACCTAAAGAACGTATATTCATTAGATGTTAAAGTTGGTTAGGATGACAAACTCCAAGAGATGTCTCATGTTGATGAGCTATGGAGTGTATATCTCTTAATAGTCCCCATAGACTCCTGAAAAGAGAGATCGAATGAGTGACAATCATGTATATAATAAAATATACGAGACTTGATGATGATCAGTCATATTCTGGAGAAGATCACTGTAAGACAGTGAAAAACATCTTAAAGTACTTAACTGGCACTAAGGATGTGATTAAAATTAATGGTAGATCTAAATTAAAACTAGAGGGCTTAATAGACTCAAGTTTTTTAGACAGACCAAGACGACAGAATATCCACTTTAAGGTAAAGTGCTACATTGAACGGTGGTGCAGTGAATTGGAAAGGTTTAAAACAGCAAAGAGTTGCTGGTTTAGTGATAAATACAAAGTATATAGTTGTAAATAAAACTACAAGTTGATTGTTTAGATGTAAAGTTTATTACTGAACTAGGAATAGTTCTTAAGTCTCATCTTGGATCTAAACATGTGTTGCGGCACTTTCATTTGATTATAGGAATCATTGAAAGATGAGAAATCACTATAGAGATAATGGACTCTCAAGAACAATATTACATATCCATTAACTAAAGCTTATCCAATAACAGGATAATCGTCACTTAGAGAAGAAGGGTATGAGATACGATGACAATTGGCTTTAGTGCAAGTGGGAGATTGAAAGTAGTATGCACACAAGCCAATCATGTTTGATGATAAAGCATATACTTTATAACAATCTTATAAAATAGTTCTCAATCGATGGATTACTAAATTGGGGATTAGTGAATCCGGATAGATTGGTATATACGTTGTTTGCTCATTGGATGAGGATGATTGATCTCATGATCATTTGTGTGGAGACACTAAGGCAAATATGTAGGTGCTTATTAGAGAATAAGTTCACTGAACGTGGCTCGCTAAATTATACCTAATGGAGTTTTACTTGCATGTCAATAGGAATTCCTGTAGTGATAGTAGTACAAGTGATCCTTGGACTTGAGATCATCATAATATCTTGTGTATGATGAGTTATACTTTTAATTATTCCTTAAGACCCTTAGGGTATATCAAAGGGTATGATTGGATATAATAAGTTGTGCACAGAGATAATGTATGATCAATAAAGAATCTACCGCTTCTAGTAAAAGAAGAGAAATGTCATATGTGATTCGATAAATGACAATCCAGTAGTCCTTGGCCAAGGAGGAATGAAATTAGAAAGGAGTTTTTAATTTGCATTATTTGGAGTTGTGCATTTAAGAGTCGAAATACATATAATTAAATAAAATAAGACTTGACGGTAATTATATGTCTTATATTTAATTGAAACATTGTGTAACGACCGAGAAATTCGAATCCTTTGTAAAATACTTGGAAGAATTAAATAATGAATAAAATAATATTGTTTGTTATTATTATGTGTTAATAAGATGTATGTCGTTCTATAACCTAGAAACATCGGAACATCGTAATATTTGAACCACGTGAATGAATTAAAATGTTTGAATTTCCATGATGAAAATAAAAGTTTTCCGAGAAAGTTTACGAAAAACACTATTCATCGTTTATCGCTTGGGAATTATTTTTGAACTTCCGAGAAATACGTAACGTTATAATATCGAGGCGAGATGGATTATGTAATAATAATCTAAGTATGAAAAACGCAATATTTCGCATGCGGGCATAAATTGAGAATGTAAGTATTAAAATCTAATGAAAGGATTTATGGTGATCTAGTATGAATTAAAAGGCCAACTTGATTAAAGTGTAAGCCCATGTAGGATTATTCTTAAGCCCAGGTAGTAATAACATGAAACCCTTAGTAGATTAATACAAGCCCAAAGATTAAATTAATTAAATTAACCACTAAGCCCAAAGGATGATCCAATGGGTAAAGCAAGATCCATGGGGCAACCCATGGGTGAATTGGTAACCAAGCACTTTGTGTGATGAACAAGAACTTTATGTAGTGATCAAGTAAGAGATAAGAGTTGTGGGCAACAAGAAAGGAATAGTAAGGAGGTTAGTTAAGGAGGTGGAAGGTCTTAATGACCATTATACCCTAGCTTAGAGACTTCTATAAATAGCTAGCTCATATTTCAATTGTTGCTTGTTATTTCATCCAACAAACTCTCTCACAAATAACTTATTTGTTAGAGCTAATAAGCACTTTGAAGCTTAACCTTCATTGTTAGATTTCCAAAGAAAGAGAAGTAGTCTTCAAAGGTAATTGATCTTGTCTCTTCCGTTTATATCATACTAGGATGATAAGAGAAGTGTAATCTAATGACCTTATATGTTAAGAACATATGAGGAGTGGTTAAGTAATGGACTTAAGCCGAGTAAGCAAGAAATAAGTAAGTTAAACCTAAGTAAGTTAGGGACTTATGATGATCATATATACACTTGTAACATAATGAATGAAGTTAATATGCTAATAAGATGCAATAATGTTGCTTATAGGGACTTGAACCAAGAATAAGTTATAAGGAAATGAAAATCATGTATTGAAGAATTAGTAAGTTATGAACTTATAAAAATTAAGCTATAAACTAATTTGAATGTAGGTTGTTGTATCATATAAGTTAATATGTCTAGATAATGAAATGAATGTACTTAGAATGATGAACAAATCACTAGTAATGGAGTTTTACCGGAATTCACACGATGGTATAATCGTCGAATTCGTGAAATTCTCGGAATGGAAGTCGTATTTTGTGTTTGAACTCGCAAATGTTGGTTTTTGACTGAGACAAGTCATATTTGGAATTATAGAGTTGCGGACTCAAAAATGGCCGAATTCTGACTTAGAAAAAAAAACGAGCGTTGAACATTCACGAACGTTTATCGTTTTCGTTAAAAATGGACTAATAGGTTGAATTTTAGCAAACGAAGTCGAATAGATAAAATTCTTGCATGAACATGTAGAGTATGTGATTTATGAACCGTAGGCTCTTGTACGAGCCAATTCGGACTTATAACGAAGAAGTTACGAGTCCGGGAATCTCACCATTTGAAAAATCTGTCAAAAATTTCTGAGGTTCAGAGTCCGCGCCGCGGCGCTACTCCAAGCCAAAAGTTCGGCGCCACAACGCCAAAGTGGCATGTGTCCCCTGCAAACTCGCGCCGCAGGGCGACAGGTAACAAAGGGACTCGCGCCACAGCGTCGAGTCCAATTTCTAGGAAATAATAGGTGACGCTGCGGCGCGGCACCAAGAGTAATAGCCGGCGTCGAAGCGCCAGTCTCATGACCTAGATAAAGAAAGAGGTTTACATGTTGAGTATGAAGAGTAATTGATGAGAAATTAAATAAGAATCTTAATGAAGCATTGTTAAGACATAATTAAGCCTTAAGTATGAACACTTAGGGTTAAGTTAAGTCAATTACATATGAACGTAAGAATGACGTAACGGAACGCTGGAACCGATAATAACAAATCTAATACGTATTTAGATTGAGAAGAATGGTAAGATTTTTTAGGCACCATGTATAGTATTCATGACATAATTTTCTATGTGATGTTATCATTTACTATAGAGACCTTAAAGACTTAAAGTGCACGTGTTATATTTGTAAGCAGACGCTAAAGGCAAGTATTCTAACCCTTGTTCCAGTTCATTCTGGACAAGTCTTTGTGATTCATGTATTCTTCGCATGAGTTAATGTCTGATGAAGTTGATGTCAATTCCTTCGGCTAGACTTACGATATGTTGGATTCTTTTAATCTTTCAAGCATGTATAATGATTTACCAAACTAATATTGTTGTAGTTTTCAAAAGTAGACTGAATATGCTAAATTGTTTTATCGTCAAACGACAGGCACGTGAGGTTGCCACAACTTAAACGTATACACGTTTAATGAATGTAGCGTTGATCAACATAGAGTACTATAGGCTGATCACCTAGACGTGCTCGTAAGCTATGTCAGACTTACAGACTTAGTGTCGGGATGTCCTTTTCAAAGTACTTGTGAAATACTCACGGTCTTGAACTGGAATTTATGTTTTACAGAATATTGTTGTTGTAAAATGTTTTGAATGAAGAGAATTGCTATTTTGAATTAACGATAGTACTTCATAACTATTGTTCAGTTATTGAAGATATAAGATTCTTATGTTTCAAGCATGCTATTATTACTAGAATTGTTGTACTTACTGAGCTACTTAGACTCATTCTTTCTTGAACCTTATGAATGCAGCTAAGACCGAACGGAGCGATGGATCCGGCAAGGATAAAGGGAAGGCGAAGGCGAACCCATAGATTACATATGTAATAGTATAGGTTTTGTGAGAATAATATTTAATATTATGACAAAGGCAAATGTATTGGTTGTAAAGAACCTGGGGAATGTTAATATTCTTTTTGATATATATTAGACATATTCGTTCTTTTGAGGTATTTTAATTGAATGTTTATGTGAACTGTAGCACCGTGTAGCACCATTTGTCGGGTTGGAAGATACCCGGATTTGGGGGCGTCACACATTGTATGGTGGAATGATTGAATTGTACGGTAACTATTTACTCAAGGGTTCTTTTATGATTAATGTTGAAATCTATATTATCTGAAAAGGCGTTGATCGCTAGGGAGGCTTATCTCTATTGTAGAATAAATATTATTTATTTAAATAAATTAATAATTTAATTTATTTATTTAAATAAGATTATAATTTTTCAAATTAATTTATTCACAACCGGTTTAATATGGAGAACCTAAAGGTTCACACCATAAAAGGAATAATAATTATTTAAAAAGTTAATGACATAATCGTAATAATAAGTTAAATATATTTAATTTAATCTATGGTGACAGAATAAATTAAATAGATTAATATTTATTATTTAATATTTTGGAAATATTAATTATAAATTATTAAGAGTCTTATTATTATTATTACTACTATTATTATTATTTAATTCCTAGAGGAGTTTGGGAAATAATTAATAAAAGTACTCTCATATATTCTTAATAAGATTATGAGGTTAAATTAATTTAAAGAGTTTAATTAATTATCCCTAATAATATTAGGGAGCTTAATTAATTAAAAAAATTCAATTAATTAAATAATACCCTATTTTCTAATTAGATTAGAAGGGTTAACTAATATTTTTATAAGAGAAGTTTTATATCAGATATCAATATACGTGATTCTAAGTGTTGAAGAGTACACTTTTTTATAGAGATAGAAAACTAGGGTTTAAACAACCACCCATCTTCTTGTATCTTTCTTCTTCCTTGGTGGATCACCTCTAGAGGCCAAACACTTGGGTGGCTTACGTTGATCAAAGGAAGGAACCAAACTCAGTTGATTCAAGTTAAACGTAAAAAGGATTTGGAGGTGAACTTGTACCTGAGGAAGCTCGAATCTTCAAGGGTATGATTCTTTTTCTTTATCTTTTCGTTTAATTAATAATTGTGCATAAAGGATGATTCGGGTATATAGTTTATAAAATTTTAAAACTCTGATTTTCCATGTTTCCGCTTATTTTGTGCAATTTGATTGCGTTCATGAGTATTACAAACCTAACATGAAACATTGCTCCCACTAACCTTCTTTTACACACATGGTTCATACTCATTTTTGATAAAATTAAACTCTTTGATTGTCCCATCAAAATGGATGTTCCATCTACGAGAAGTTTGCTTCAATCCATAAATGGATCGCTGTAGCTTACAGACTTGATTTGTTCCAACCATTGAAACAAATCACTCTGCATTTGTCAAATACACATCCTCTTTAAGTTTCCCATTGAGGAAGGCCGTTTTCACGTCCATCTGCCAGATTTCATAGTTGTGATAAGCTGCAATCGCAAGTAAAATCCGAATAGACATGAACATAACTACTGGTGAGAAGGTTTCGTCATAGTCAACCCCTTGTCTTTGTTTGAAACTTTTTACGACTAGTCGGGCCTTATAGGTCTCTACCTTGTCATCTGCTCCAGTCTTTCTTTTAAAGACCCATTTACACCCAATAGGCTTAATGCCTTCAGGTGGTGAAACCAAAGTCCATGCTTGGTTTTCATCCATGGAGTCCATCTTGGATTTCATGGCTTCTTGCCACTTCTCTGAGTATTTACTACTCATATCCTTTTCATAATTCAATGGATCATCATCATCTATGATGTATACCTCATCGTTATCCTCTATGACGAATCCATACCTATTAGGTATCTTTTGTACTCTTTCATATTTACGAATAGTGTGTGTTATAATAGGTTCTTCCACTTGGTTAGGTACCTGACTTTGATCCGTAGTATTTTGTGGTTCTTGAACTTCTTCAAGATATATCTTACTCCCACTAACCCCTTCAAGGATAAACTCCTTTTCCAAGAAGGCACCATGTTTTGCAACAAACACCTTTTGATCAGTTAGATGATAAAAATAATACCCTCATATTTCTTTAGGGAATCTAAAAAATCTATACTTGTCGGATCTAGTCTGTAGGTTATCGTTTTCAAACTTTTTGACATAAGCTGGACAACCCCAAGTCTTAACATGCTTAAGATTTGGTTTCCTCCATGTCCATAACTCATACGGGGTTTTAGGGATGGATTTGGTAGTTACCTTGTTAAGTAGGTGTCCAACCGATTCTAGGGCATATACCGAGAAGGAAACTGGAAGATCAGTAAAGCTCATCATGGATTGAACAATGTCCAATAATGTTCGATTTCTTCTTTCAGATACACATTTGAGCTGTGGCATCCCTGGTGGAGTTCATTGTGAGATTATACTATTTTCTTTGAGACAAATAAGAAACTCACCGCTTAAGTATTCACCACCTCAATCCGATCAAGAATCTTAATACTTTTGCCAATTTGTTTTTCTACTTCACTTATGAACTCTTTGAACTTTTTAAATGATTCAAATTTTTATTTCATTAAATACATATATCCAAATCTTGAGTGATCATCAGTGAATGTAATAAAATAAGAATACTCTATTCGTGCAGTCGTTGTCATAGGTCCACATACATTTGTGTGTACTAACGCTAACAACTCTGTAACTCTTTCTCCGTTTCCACTAAAAGGAGATTTAGTCATTTTTCCCATAAAACAAGATTCACAAGTTGGATATGATTCATAATCAGATAGCTCTAAGAGCCCATCCTTATACAACTTGGATAATCTTGTTTCATTTATATGACCGAGTCTACAATGCCACATATAGGTATAATTAACATCATCTCTTTTCCTTTTATTAGTTTGTTCAATTTGAAGTATATTTTTATGCAAGTCAAGTATATAAAGTCCATTTCACATATTACCAACACCATAAAAAATATTATTATTATAAATAGAACAACTGTTGTTCTTTATTATAATGTCAAACCCATCCATATCCAATACATAAATTGAAATAATGTTTCTAATGATATTTGGAACAAAATAACAATTATTTAAATTAATGAACTTGCCCGTACGTAGTGCTAAACAATAAGTCCTTACAGCTAATGTAGAAACCTTTGCTCCATTTCCCACTCGTAGGACGACCTCATCCTTGTTCAACTTCCTACTTCTGACCAGTCCTTGTATAGTATTACATATGTGAGAACCACAGCCGATATCCAATTCCTAAGTAGCTTTTTGACTTCCTGAAAAATTAATTTCAATCATAAATAAACCTTGATTAGGATTCGAAGCTTCTCCAAGCTTCATCTTCTTTTAGTCCGTAAGATAATCCTTGCAGTTCCTCTTCCAGTGACCTGACTTGTTGCAATGGAAGCAAATTCCTTTACTAGCTGGATCAAGTTTCTTTTGATATTTCACTTTCGCCTTACCCTTAGCCTTCTTGGATTTCTTCTTTTCAGAAAATACCTTGGGCCTCTTACTTTTCTTGGAAGAATCATCCACTATTAAGACACGGTACTTCTTAGATGGGAAGGGACCTTCAGTAGTTTTCAATATGTTAAGTAATTCAGGCAAGCTGACATTCAACTTATTCATTTGAAAATTCACAACAAATTGTGAGAAGGTGTCATGGAGTGACTACAAGACTAAATCTTGATTTAACTCCCCATCCATGACAAAACCAAGCTATCTAAGATGTTCAATCAAATTTATCATCTTTAAGACATGAGTCTCAACAGCAGTACCCTCGGTCATCCGAGATCGAAAGGGCTCCTTAGATATTTCATATCTAACAGTCCAACTTTGCTCACCATACATCACTTGTAGGTGCAACAGTATAGTAGGAACATCCATGATTTCATGCTGACGCTAAAACTCGTTACTCATAGATGCAATCATGATGCATTGAGCCACAGATGCGTCATCTTGCCACTTTCTGAAAGTAGCAATCTCTTCCTCAGAGGCTGTTTTTGCAACATTTGCTGTGAAAACCCGATAATTTAGAAAAATTTTAAAATCATACTTGATTGATTTAAGGTTCATTGTTAGAACCTAGACAGAAAATAAGTGTATAAAATTAGTAGTTTTGTAATGAAATTTTAAGGATTTCAAAATTCTGTGAAGGATTTTAATAATTTATGAGTATATAAATTATTTAAGGATTTATGAAGGATATATATGTAGACGTAATATGGTAAATATAATAAATTTTATTTTCTATAAGTAAATAAATTTATATAAACAATTTATAATTTGAGAAAATAAAACTATTAATTATTTTCTATATGTGACGTGTGCATGTTTGGTGTAATTGGTAATTGGGAGTCGGTGAATATTATATATATATATATATGTGTGTGTGTGTGTGTGTGTGTGTGTGTGTGTTTATTACGTGGGAAAAATAAAATTGTTGGGATCAATTTGCATAATGAAGCAAAACAGAAGCGGGTTAAGCATATAATATTTATAGATACTTTACTCAAGAGTATTAGAATAAATTCTTATACGAAATTAATTTAATAAAAAAATGTATTATATTTGTCTTAGTATTTTAACTAAGTAAATAAATTCTCCATTGAATTTATGTTAATGAGGTAAGGTTATTATATTATAATATATTTGGTATGTAAATAATTGTATTTGCATAAGGAATTATGTGTAACATATTTATTTTTGTAATTATAAAATAAATATGTAATTTAAGTAATTTATGTTATGTTTCATATAAATTATATATTAAAGATGGGATATTTAAATTATATGATTTCATGGGGGTAAAATAGTTTAAGGAGATTTATATATTAACTTATTTGATTAAGTAATTAAATTACTAAGGTTGAGTAATTAAATTACTTAACAAAAGTATTAATAGAATAGTTGAATTAATTATTTAATTATTAAGTCAAATGTAGCAAGTAAATTATCAAATACTAAAAGATAAGACTAAATCTTGTGAGTCATCAAAAGAAGAGATTTGGTGGAGATTGTAATTAAGCACATGGTTAATTCATTTGGCAATATTTGTTCCAACAACTCTAGCCATGTGTCACCATTTTATTTTGCCAACATTCTTAACCAAGTGTGCAAGTAAAGTGATAAGGATTGGAAAGATATGAAAGAGATATGAAAAGATATGAGAGAGATATGGAATGATATAAAAAAGATATTGAAAGATATTAGAGAGATATGGAAAGATATGAAAGAGATATGGAAGGGATTTTGGGAGATTTTATATATACATACATATGTTATATATATGTGCATTTCTCCTACTATAAATATCCCTCATCTATTTTGCAAATAAATTTTTCCATCTCACTTCTTATATTAGATAACAAAAAAGAACCAAATAGAAAGAGAGAGGATCCCCTTGATGGATGAAGAAAGGAAAATTTCCATGCCTCCTAGCTTCATAATCTAGTGTGGAAAAGAAGGATGAAAGCCATAAATCTAGTCTTCGGATAAAGCATTATAAATTGCGTAGCGGTAATCAACGGTGCAGACAAGTTTGTTTTTACTTAACTTTACTTAGAGTTGTTTCATTCAGATATGCTTATGGATAAACATTGTTGATTGCCATTGTAGAATTTTACTCTGTACATATTGTATGTATAAGTCAGGTATGAAAGGCTGATCACCTTCATTACCCTTCGATCCAGATATATTTGTTCATGTTATATACTTGTTCAGTCAAAAGTTTGTTCGTGCTAGTTCGCAATTATATTGTTGAATTATAGCCAGCTTATTATTCAGATTCTTTCAATCATGATATATCGTTAAATTATTGAACTTAAACTTGATGGGCAATTTTTATGCTCACCCTTACTATATCATAATAAACATTGCAGATTAAGGCGAATACGTCGGATACAAGAAAAGGTTAAAGACAGTTCCAGCGTAAAGTTAATGTGTGCGATTAGATTTGTAATAGTTGTATGATAATGATGCTATGTGTTAGATAGTTATGAATTGTGTATAAGTTAAGGTTACTCGACCTTGGGGAATAGTGTGTAAAGTTAATTGTATAAACAATATATGTTTATATCTTCCGCAAATAATTATAGAATGATTGTACCAGATCCGTGGTGATTTGGGGATCTCACAGTTGGTATCAAAATTGTTGGTTATGAACCTTAGGTAGGAATACCTGAGACTAATAACCGCAGTAATTAGGATAAGATCTAACTCTTATAGAGTTAGTTGGTCGGTATGATTCAAAGATAAATCTCGGCGAATTGTAAAGATACGGAGTTCCCTAACTTTGATAATAAAGTTGAACAGTAGTGGTGAATAGATAGTCTAAAAGACTAAAGGTACAGTGATAGAAGATCATAAAACAAAACGATCAGGATATAGAAATGAATCGTAATATATACGATGAGATCACCCCGCGATCTGATAAGGTTATAGTATGGAGAAGGATCAAGCGAATGATTGAAAAGTTTACAGCAAGATTGTTGAGTGTCAGTTGTACAATGAATAGGTACAGATTCAGGAAAGGATTATGAATACGAGTTGAATAATAAGATTAGGTGGGGATTTCAATTGAGGACTCGTGTCAGCAGCTGAGTTGTACGATTCCTTGTGTGGGCGGAGAATTGTACTTGGTGTAAAAACTACTTAGTTTTGGCAATGATAATTATTGAAATGTTTGTGTCGTGATATTTGCTATATGCATGTTAAGAGGGTGATTCCTTTCTCATGTGTATAACAGATAGATAGGTTATAGGTAGAGAATATAAGGTTAAGTATGAGTTCTTAAAACTTATACTTATGTGACATTCTTGATTCATAGTTATATGAAATGTTTATGAACCCCTCAGCAAATGGACGCCAAAGGTCTGACTAGGACAAGTTCTTGAACTCATATGATTGTGGCAAGTAAATGAACTCATAAGTGTGGTTTGACGAACTGCGTAAAACTATGTGCAAACAGAGTATTAAAGATTATAGGAACAGATAGATTGTTATGCAAATGATTATTAGTGGAGACATAAGTTTTCCGAAACTCCTAGCTATGCTAGACTTCAAAATTTTGACATCAAGCTAAATACGCACTATGTGCTTTTGAAAAAAATATGTAGACTCGTAATCATTTTTGAAATGGTTTAAATTATAGTCTATGCTACTCATTTCAGCTAGACGCAAATGATTTGAAATATCAAAATTTAGTTTATTTATCACTCATGTACCATGTAACCTGGTGCAGAGATGATAAAAAGTTGATGGAGTTGTAAATACAGGAATACTTAGTGTGAATTCGATCTGAAAATTATTGTTCCATTATTGTATGATGTGTTATGACAAAGTCATATAATGATGGCATCCTCAAACGGACTATTAATATAGTACGGCATCATAACGTCATTCTCGAAAATGTTTTCAAAATTTTAATTAGCCAACGGGGTTTGGCTACACCTAAATAATTCGATTGAATTGAATTATTGATATGAGTCTATGCTATTAGATTCAGCTATACTAATGTTTATAAAAACTCTAAGTGTTCATTGAAAGAAATTTCCCGAACCAAATTGTTTTGATGCGGAATCATATGATAAGACTGAGGTGAACTATGTTGTTTGGATAAATAATCTAATCGGGTAGCGTAAATATTCGCTAGACATGATTAATACGTTATGTATGACGTAAGAGTACGATAGGCTAATCACCTAAAGTACTAGCGACGGTAGTTTACCTTCTTTGTGATTGTAAACATACCAAGTAATGTATTGTTTTGCGGTATGAATACCGTTAAAACTATGTGTTCATGGTCTATATGACCCCTCAGCATAATTTGAAAACTTTTACTCTTATGAGTGGTGTATTGGGTAGCATGTGATGATGTGTATAAATGGTGTTTGGTGTATGGTGCATGGTATAAGGAGTAAGGTGTAAGGTAAATTTCGATGACGAAATTCTTAGAAAAAGGGGTGAATGTGACAACCCGAGAATTTAGAAAAATTTTAAAATCATACTTGATTGATTTAAGGTTCATTGTTAGAACCTAGACAGAAAATAAGTGTATGAAATTAGTAAATTTGTAATGAAATTTTAAGGATTTCAAAATTCTGTGAAGGATTTTAATAATTTATGAGTATATAAATTATTTAATGATTTATGAAGGACATGTATGTACATGTAATATGGTAAATATAATAAATTTTATTTGCTATAAGTAAATAAATTTATATAAACAATTTATAATTTGAGAAAATAAAACTATTAATTATTTTCTATATGTGACGTGTGCATGTTTGGTGTAATTGGTAATTGGGAGTCGGTGAATATTATATATATATATGTGTGTGTGTGTGTGTGTGTGTGTGTGTGTGTGTGTGTGTTTATTACGTGGGAAAGATAAAATTGTTGGGATCAATTTGCATAATGAAGCAAAACAGAAGCGGGTTAAGCATATAATATTTATAGATACTTTACTCAAGAGTATTAGAATAAATTCTTATACGAAATTAATTTAATAAAAAAATGTATTATATTTATCTTAGTATTCTAACTAAGTAAATAAATTCTCCATTGAATTTATGTTAATGAGGTAAGGTTATTATATTATAATATATTGGGTATGTAAATAATTGTATTTGCATAAGCAATTATGTGTAACATATTTATTTTTGTAATTATAAAATAAATATGTAATTTAAGTAAGTTATGTTATGTTTCATATAAATTATATATTAAAGATGGGATATTTAAATTATATGATTTCATGGGGGTAAAATAGTTTAAGGAGATTTATATATTAACTTATTTGATTAAGTAATTAAGTTACTAAGGTTGAGTAATTAAATTACTTAACAAAAGTATTAATAGAATAGTTGAATTAATTATTTAATTATTAAGTCAAATGTAGCAAGTAAATTATCAAATACTAAAAGATAAGACTAAATTTTGTGAGTCATCAAAGGAAGAGATTTGGTGGAGATTGTAATTAAGCACATGGTTAATTCATTTGGCAATATTTGTTCCAACAACTCTAGCCATGTGTCACCATTTTATTTTGCCAACATTCTTAACCAAGTGTGCAACTAAAGTGATAAGGATTGGAAAGATATGAAAGAGATATGACAAGATATGAGAGAGATATGGAATGATATAAAAAAGATATTGAAAGATATTAGAGAGATATGGAAAGATATGAAAGAGATATGGAAGGGATTTTAGGAGATTTTATATATACATACATATGTTATATATATGTGCATTTCTCCTACTATAAATATCCCTCATCTATTTTGCAAATAAATTTTTCCATCTCACTTCTTATATTAGATAACAAAAAAGAACCAAATAGAAAGAGAGAGGATCCCCTTGATGGATGAAGAAAGGAAAATTTTCATGCCTCCTAGCTTCATAATCTAGTGTGGAAAAGAAGGATGAAAGCCATGAATCTAGGTCTTCGGATAAAGCATTATAAATTGCGTAGCGGTAATCAACGGTGCAGACAAGTTTATTTTTACTTAACTCTACTTAGAGTTGTTTCATTCAGATATGCTTATGGATAATCATTGTTGATTGCCATTGTAGAATTGTACTCTGTACATATTGTATGTATAAGTCAGGTATGAAAGGCTGATCACCTTCATTACCCTTCGATCCAGATATATTTGTTCATGTTATATATACTTGTTCAGTCAAAAGTTTGTTCGTGCTAGTTCGCAATTATATTGTTGAATTATAGCCAGTTTATTATTCAGATTCTTTCAATCATGATATATCGTTAAATTATTAAACTTAAACTTGTTGGGAAACTTTTATGCTCACCCTTGCTATATCATGATAAACATTGCAGATTAAGGCAAATACGTCGGATACAAGGAAAAGTTAAAGACAGTTCCAGCGTAAAGTTAATGTGTACGATTAAATTTGTAATAGTTGTATGATAATGATGTTATGTGTTAGATAGTTATGAATTGTGTATAAGTTAAGGTTACTCGACCTTGGAGAATAGTTTGTACAGTTAATTGTATAAACAATATATGTTTATATCTTCCGCAAATAATTATAGAATGATTGTACCAGATCCGTGGTGATTTGGGACCCGGATTTGGGGCTCTCACATTTGTAGGGAAATACGAATTTAGGATATAAGAAATCTTTTCAGCAGTGAGAACTATTCTCAAATCCCTTAACCAGTCTGTGCAATTCGGTCTGGTTAGTTTGTTAGCATCAAGTATGCTACGCAGTGACATTAGTAAGTGTGACATTTTCAAATTTCTGCATGTGAAAACAACATTTTTAGCAAACATTCATTTAAATAATTTATTTTACCAAAATAAATTAGGTCTTATTTTATTTTGGTATCTCCCACTATTTTTTTCAAACTATATTACCCTCATCTATATAGTTCGGCAAAACCTAAATAAAGTTTTTTGTCAGTGAGAATAAGGATCTCATTTCAAATGTATATAGCCTTGTGGTGACACAACAAACTATATATAAATAAATAGATTCCTTGTCAATTACATCATCATGTAACTCCTTATCTTTTGGCTTTTAGATTATTTGTGTAACGCCCGCAAATCCAGGTACTTTCAACCCAAAGATATGGTGCTACACGGTACTCATAACTATATATTCATTCCATTGAAACAACATCAAAATGATTGTATTTACTACATTCTTATTACAATAGTAATGAATCATTTTACAGGTTCTGTTAACCAAATACATTCTTTGTTCGTCATAGTATAATTCATACAAAATACTAGTCTATTACATGATAATCTAGTTATCCATATTAGCCTTGCCATTATCTTTACTAGAACCCTCGGCGCTCGGCCTTAGCTGCAATCATATAATTCAAGCAAGAAGTGAGCATAACTAGCTCAGCAAGTCTAGCAATATATAATATAAATACCACGTCGAGAATCATATGATTATTCTTCAATAACTGAACAAATATCTATGAAGTACTATGAACCATTGAATAGCACTTTTCATTCTCATAAAATCATTCCAAAGTGCATACAATAACTTAGGAATTCTGAGTAGGTCAAAAGACCCCGAACATTCTCTTTTTGTTTTCATTCATGAAAAAGGATAACCCGACACTAAGTCCGTAAGTCTGACATATCTAATGAGCACTTCTAGGTGATCAGCCTATAGTACTCTATGTTGATCAACACTCATCCGTTAAACGTATATACGTTTAAGTTTTGGCAACCTCGTGTGCCCATCGAATAATCGATGAAAAATACTTTTGTTTATTCATACTCATGCTTACTTTTGAATTCGTACCAAACAATTGGCTTAGGATAGCGTTATCAATACTATATCGAAAGACTTGTAAACAAATCAATCAAACTCTTAAAATTAGTCTAGCTGAATTAAAACTTATATCGACCCTTTCGTAAAACAATTCATGCATCTTATAACATGAATCACAGAAAACTTGGCTAACACGAAGGATAGACAACCGTTAAGAAAACTTGCATTCAAGTGTCTTCAATTAAATATTCAACAGTTCTTGGTCTTTACAGTTTCTACATGATATATTCACATAGCACACTGAAAATAGCTACCAAACAATCTAATCACATTATTTTTACCAACTTCTTTCTCTTCTATAACTTAACCTTCTATAACTTAACCGAATTTATTTCATTAATAGAACTTGATTCAAGTTATTATTCTTCCTTACGGCTTATCAACATTCTTACGTCACTGAATCAACACTCGACAACCATTGGTTAAATACCATAGTAGTTGAATACGATTTACTTTCTCACACTTTATGCTCTTTGTTTAATTACTATTAAGCAACATTAAATTCCTAAAGTCATCACTATATATGTGACTCAACTATTCTTCCTTACCGGTGTTGCGACGCCATCCTCAGGTATAACATTAGCACTGTGGCACCAACTAACAGTATCTAAACCTTTGTCTCGGTGTTGCGGCGCGAAACTCTTATATACTAATGGCGCTGCGGCGCGACTTAACAGTGCTCACCTCTCTAACCTGGTGCTGCGACATGAGTATCATACACTTGGGAGGCGCTGCGGCGCCGACCCTGAGCCTTAAGGAAATTTTCTAAATTTTCCAGTTCAATTCTTTCCGGACTCCTAACTTGGTCGTTATAAGTCAAAATTGGCTTGTTCAAAAGCCGTTATCTTACATATCACATATACTTAGATTTCATTTGGACAAAAGAAGTTTTTAAATTTGTTAACAATGAATTCACCATTTAACGTTTTATTACGCGTTCGTTTAACGTTCGTGAACGTTCATAACTCATTTCTTCGTTTTAAATTGGAATTCGACCATTCTTGAGTCCACAACTCTTAAATACGCTTTTCTTCGATACATCATCGAAAATCAAGGTTTCCGAGTTAAACGAAGATTTTTGACTACTAATACGAGAATTCTACAATTTCAACGTTTAACGCCTAATCTCGTAAATTTTGCCATAACTTTGTTACTCGAGTTTTATACGCCAAATCAAATGGAACCAATCCATTGATTCATTATCTATAACCTAACCAAGAAAGATGCACATAACCTATGATGGTTTTCAATTTGTCCATCAACAACCAAATAAACGCTTACTGATTTTTTTCGCTTAAACTTACTTAAACGCTTATAATTCTTACTCATACATGGCTTATAATGTTTTAATCCACTAATAGCCATCCTTATTTCTCCGAAAGAGACATGATCCACCAATTCATACTTCTTTGGGAAAAATAAATAGAAAAGGATCGAAGACTAATGTTTACGTATTATTACCTTAATGTTCTTCGCGTTCTTGACTAAAGCTTGAATGTTTTGCTTTGGATTTCTCTTGATTACTTGTTAATACTCTTTTCTCTCTCTCAAAATATTGGCTCAATGTTGGTGAAACAACAAAAGACCAACACAAGTTTCCTTTATATAAAAAATCTAATGGAGGGCAAAATATTAAAGAGGCAGCCTCCTTACTATTCACACCTCCTTTGCAAACTTCCCCACCAAATCCCTTACTTGGCCACCAAGTGGTCGGCCCACATGGCCTTTTGGGTCCCACATGGGTTGTCCTATGGGTTTTATCCATGTGGTGATCCATTGGTTTGATCCACGATTTGGTTTCTGGGTTTGGGCCTTAGAATAAATAGTATTGGGCCTATCTTGGGCTTTGTTGAATTTAACTTTAGGCTTGACATAATCCAAGTCCAATTGGAATTGACAAAGTCCAATTACTAAGAGTCCATTAAGAACTAATCATATTTTACTCATACAATTCTCATATTCTCTTTGTATATAGTTTGTACGATATTTGTATTATACGTCATAATAATCCTCATACCATAATCGTATAATAACTATAATCATCAAACATAGACACTTAATTCTCGGAACTCACTTTTCCTAACCCTTAGGTTTTGCAAAAATTTCGTTTGCCATAACAGAAATATTATTGGATATTCCACCTCGTCTTAGAATTCTATCAGTACGCGCTTCTCAGAAATTCATAATTAATTCCCGAGCAGAAACGGATGAATAATATTTTTACGGAAATTTCTCAAAAAACTTCCATTTTCGTCTTGGAAATTCATATAAATTAATCCTAGCACGTAGCTAGAATCCTAACCACATCCGCACATTCTAGGTCATAGAACGACCTTCAAACAACTTACTCACATAAATAGACAATTAAATTCATTTAATTCAAATAATCAAATAAAAATTTAATTCACATAAATCCGATTTTTCTCGGGCGTTACAATTTTGATCAAGTGGTGGCACATCCGAATCAAAATCATCTAAGTTAAGTCCAACCTAGTACTTCCATATATTCAAAAAAAGAAAAATGTTCTCCTTGTGGTGACACAACAAAATACTATTGTTCAATTTTTTTTATAAGCATCAAATGTGATAATTAACATCTTAAATATTTAATATTTGCCTTGTGGTGACACGACAAACTCATATTAAATATTTAATACTCTATTAATTTTATCATGCTAGAAGGCGACGTTCGATATTCTAAATATCTTTGAATGCTTAGGACTTAATATAAATTCTTTGAGGGATTTATTATTAATTGTCTCATCTTGTTTAATGCACATGCATACACACACACACACACACACACACATATATATATATATATATATATATATATATATATAAAATACGCGTCATATTATTAAACATTCGAATAATATATATATATATATATATATATATATATATATATATATATATTAACTGTTTAATGTGATTAAATATATGTTTTAAACTGTTTATTCAATATAAAGTTGCGATATAAATGTTTGTGTACTAGATTTATCTAAATCTAGCCATATCTAACTTTTAAATGGTTCAAAAGTTGTAAAACTGGAACCGTTGAGCTAGAATGGCTAAAATTTATTCAAATCTAATTTTCTTTCTAGTTTTTTGTAAATATTAAGCAACCACGTGACCCTAGAACTGTATCTAGAGAGAACGGGAAGCTTGGCTACGCGCAAGCAGGGATTTAACTGATGAATCCTTTATTTTGCTACGTTTAGATTAAATATCTGTTTTATTTCAGTATCCTCGTTATGCTGACGGATCTAGATCTTGTTCCTATGATGGACCATTTTCAGTTGTACAGCTAGCTTGCAAATCAGAGTTGTGGTGCTTCGGTCACTTTAATGGCTTTTATGCCCATAAGGAGCCCGACACTTATATGTATATTATGTTTTCAAAGATACTTCACATCTCGAGAATAAAATCAAAACAAGCCGAATACGAAATAAAATGGAAGTATCAAAGGCCTCAATTACTATGTGAGCATAAGAGTTTGAAAATATTATTTTTGTATATTTTGTTTAAAATTGAACTTTTATACAAATCAAACCATTTGTATATAGGTGCAAATGAGGCATAGTACTACTTCTAAATAATGCACTTAGACCCAATTAATTGCACACACACACACACACACTTCAAATAAATTGGGGAATTGAAAAGACGTGGTAACCGTGTTTTCACGGAAGTCAGGGAGTGCCTAACACCTCCCCCCCCCCCCCCCCACGCGCTTAATCAAGCCCTCAAACTCTATGAATCTCAATTTCTGAGGCCTGTTAAACAGAATCCAATGATTGGGTAATTTTTGCAAACCTTTTCAAATTCGGTTGAATTGGTATAACCATTTCACTATTACCAACTGGCGACTCTGAATTTTAAAATCGCCATCATTTTGTGTCGGACTCTTCTATCAAACTCACCCTTTCAAACGAAAATTCAACACATAGAAAATATAAAGGGTAAGAAAGACTAAAAGAGGAATTCCAAAAAAGAAAATTTTTCCCGACGTCGACAGGTAGAATCAAAATAATGAGTCTCAAGCCTATTACAAAAAATCACCCATGATAGAACCTCAACTCAACTCTTACTAACCCTAAGTTTTTAGTTCAATGAATTAAAGTACATCATTACTTTGTGATTGCAAGCACCATAAAAATAAAAATAGTCATCTAAAGGTAGATGGTACTTGATAGTCGTAATGATATGGAGAGGGAAAGTATCAAATACTTTTAACAGACTTATAAAAGATATATCTTTGGTATGTTAATTACGGGACATACTTGATAAATCTGCCTAATGAGCATGAAGTGAGACCGCTTCTATTGAGTTCAAATGCTTAACTCTAGAGCACTCATTACATAAGATGCAAGACATAAGGACCATTAAATGTGCCATCAAACAATTGAATAGTTCTGATAAGTCTCCAAATCTTCTAGTTTTATTTTGATGATAATAAATTAAGTAAATAGATCAAATGGGTAGAATCTTCTCCATTGGATTAAAATATTAAAATGATTTTAATTATCTCGTTATCTTGACCAAAATATTTTCTAAACTCCTATTGAATTTATTTTTTGACCTTGATAAATCTAATATCAAGTGTTAAAGAAATTGATTCATAAAGTAAAATTTCTTAAGGCAAGGAGATTCCTATTTCTTTTCAAAATGATTCCTATATATATATATATATATATATATATATATATATATATATATATATATATATATATATATATATATATATATATATATATAAATATGTGTGTGTTTTGTGTCGTGTGTGTGCAAATGGACTAATTAAATATGTATTTGTGTGTTGTTAAAGTGAGTAATGGAAAGTGAGAGGCTAAAAGCCCCTCAACTAACCAAATGGGCACGTTGTTAACAAAGATGTTGGCAACAATTTTATTGGGTCAAACTTTGCCCAATCAGTGTGATTCAAAAATGCATTTGAGCCCTTTAATTTTTCATCATGTAATTCGGACCATTAATTTCAAAATAAATTATTAAATTACCATTTTGTCCTCAAGTTCAAAATCCTATAAATAGGAAGGCTTTTCTTCATTTTTCATTACCAATTTACAATAAAAATAATATAAAAAAAAGCTTACTATCCTTGCCTACATTTTCTAAATAAGCTTTCTCTCTCTCTCTCTATCTCTCTCTCTCTTCTAACAAAGTTCTAATTTTCTGAATAAGAGAAATTTGGTCCAAGTATTTGAGAAAAGTTATTGAATTGCTTTACTTGCTTTATCTCATGCTTGTTTATATATATATATATATATATATATATATATATATATATATATATATATATATATATATATGAGTCCGGATCAGGTCCGGACTCCCGGATTTTAACAAAATTCGGACTTTTTTTTTTTTGCTTTTTTTTTTGAAACAACTAAAAAAAAAAAATTATGGAACTGAAATTTTTCCATAATACAGTGTTTTGGGCGTGATTTGGATGCCTATACCAAAACATTTCTGTACAGTCTGGGCAGACTGTACATACATTGGTTGGTGTGGGTGTTAAAAACACACCCAAAACAGTGTATTATAGAAAAATTTCAGTTCCATAAATTATTTTTTTTTTTAGTTGTTTCAAAAAAAAAAAGCAAAAAAAAAAAACGGTCCTGATTTTGGGTCCTGTCCGGACTCCCGGACAGGATCCGCTGTGTATATATATATTCAAATATAAATTGTTATACACATCTATATTATCTACATTTCATCTATCAATATCATATAAAAAGTCAGTACTTAGATACCAAAATAATTCGAAAGTTTTTCTCTGAAATCTTCTGAACGGTCTTTAAAATCCTAAGTGACCTTTTTATTTATATAGATAATTTATATAAATATTACTAAATATTTATATAATTATCAGATTGTGAAACCAAAATTTATGTGAGACCCTAGATTTTATGAATAAAGATTTAATTTTCTCGAAATAATTTTTTTTAATATTATGGTGTTGATTTGATGTAATGTTATAGTTGTGGGTAATATTTACAAATTTTGCAAAGTAAGCAAGTGGTTGTATAATATTCGATTGGTCGGAGAATATTCTTTTTGTCGGGAGAATATCCATACGACGGTACAATCATTGGTGGACCCCACAACAAAATTATTGTCGGATAGAGAAAACGACAAAAATATTTTATGAAAATAACGGCGGAAGTTTTACCGTTAACTGTTGAAACACCCGGTATTAAAAGTACAGTAATACGCGTGGTTGCATAGTAGTACACGGTATTGATTATTGATGCTTATGTGAGAAGTCACTCAGTATTGTTCAATCAGGTATTCAGGACACTTTTTGTGTCAGAGTTACTATTCATGAGTTACTATTCATGAGTTACTATTCATGAATTACTATTCATAAATTACTATTCACGGGGTACTATTGATCACCCGTAAAATATATTTTTGTTTCGGTCCAAATTATATTTGGGTACAATATTATTCCATGAGGACATGTGATAATTTTTCAGACCGTTGGTTGAAGATATAATAGTAAATCAATATGGATCACTGGTTTAAAGTTTTAATAGTAATTCAATATGGATCGTTGGTTTAAAGTTTTAATAGTAAATCAGTATGGACCGTTGCTTTAAGTTTTAATAGTAAACCAATATGGATCGTCCGTTTAAAGTAAATCAATCTGGACCGTTCATGAGTTAGTTACTATTCAGTTCATTCTCCTATAAATAGAAGCTCATTCCTTCATTATTTCTTACGAATTCACTGAAACTCTAGAGAGAGAAACTATAGAGAGAAAGAAGAAGAGTATTTTGCTACTTCACTACTCCAGTATTCAGTTTTTCTAAGGTAGGGGATATTATTTGTTGTACTCGTAAGGGGTATTATTTCTTTTGTATTCATGAAGAGAACTTTGTTATTCCATTATTTATTATTCTGTTGGAATAACCTGTATACGCGGGCTACCCTATACTTGGTGAAATTCTTCTGTTATTTCATTCTTTATTATTCTGTCGGAATATCCTGTCTGTGGATTTACGCTGGACCTGGTTCTATTATTTATTATTCTGTCGAAATATCCTGTCTGTGCGTTTTACGCCGGACCTGGTTCCATTCTTTATTATTCTGTTGGAATATCAGTCTGTGCGTTTTACGCTGGACCTGGTTCCGTTATTTATTATTCTGTTGGAATAACCTGTCTGTGCGGTCTATCGCATGCATGATGATTTCTTTTGTTATTCCATTCTTTATTATACTCAGTTGGTTAAAACTTTGACTTCTATACTCCATGAAATTAGTGGAATAGCCTTGATATTTGCGTTTCATCCAGTATCTTTTCATGAAAATATTCTTCTGAGCATTCTTGAATTTTACTCTACAAAGCAGTATCATGTTGACAATTTGAACGTTATCAGTTCCTGGATAAATTAATTCTTGAACTTGTTTTATTGAATTCTTATATCATTGTCATCATTCTCATGTTTATATTATGTTGAAAGTCATTTGTGGCCTGTAGTGCATAGATGAACTTGGTATGATTATGACCAGGGATTATTCGGTATAATCATAACCGTAATATTACAAATGATGTGAAAAAAGTCCTCATTGGCCCGTAGTACATTGATGGACAGTTTTTGGTATGATTATGGCTATGGATTCTCTTTAGCCGTAGTGCAAAGATGAATTGTTTTATGGCATGATCAGGATCGTTGATAAAAACATGATTATCTTAAGCCGTAGTGCATGGATAATTCGTGGTCGTGATACTAAAGAATATCATTAGCCGTAGTGCAGGGGTGATTCGATGATGTGGATTATTTATTAAGCTGAGTCCCAGCGATAAAAGTGATGAAAAACCTTTTAAATCATAGAAGATAGTAGATTTTATTCCCTACTTGACTCTTCTAATGGATTGCTTGTTCCGCTGCAGTTAAACTTGATAGTTATTATATTTTATCAGTTTAACACTATTGAATGCTAACGATAAATTATTCTGCATTATCTTAGTCATAATATTTCTTACTGGGCTAGTTGAGCTCACCCTTTCTTTCACTGTTCTCTTCAGGAAATGAGAACGTAGCTGAGACTAGTCGGGGAACAGAGTGATGATCCTAGATGTTTGCATTAGTAGTTCTCACTATTCTGTGAAATAGTGTGATAATAATTGTAATGATGACCCCTTTTGAGTTTTTATACTCTCTAGTAGACAATATTTGTATTCAAACTCACAGTTTATGTTTTGTCGTATTGTACACGACAGTTGTATTATTAAGTTGTATATAAATTTTGTACCATGTATCTGGCGACTCAAGATGGGTGATGTATACCTAATTTTGGGGGTGTCACAATTTAGTCAGTACTTAGATACCGATATTCAGAGATATTTTTTAAACAAAGAATATTATCTGAATGATCTTTGAAATTCTAAGTGGCAACATTTTTACAACGTAGATCAAATATACAAAAATATATATCTTTGAGTGAAACGAATATAAATGGTATATCAAGTATAATTTAATTGATTAAACTATTATACTTGATAATTGTCATCAAAAGTATTTTACACAAAAATTTATTCATTCATAAAATACTTGTTGCATTATATAAAAGTTATTTAAACTTTTATATCTGAACTCAAAGTCTAATATGTTTAACATAGAAACAAAGAGAGAAAAATAGTCTTTATAAATTTACATTAATTTATATATCTGCTTAAACAAAAGCACTTCACTCAATTATAAAAGTCTTATGCTTTTATTCAAATATCCAATCTATAACTGTATATTTGCTTATTTGAGAAGTATCAAATATAAAAGTTATGTCAACTTTTATAAATTTGTATTAAACTTTATCTGCTTACCTTAGAAACATATTTCTATCAAACTTTTGTAAAAAGGGAAAATGATAGAGTTTATTTTATGTACTTGTGAGAAAGACGAGTAATTCTTTGACCAAGACCAGAGTCTTAGAGAATTCAGCTGAAAGTTGAGTCTTTAGTGTACTTGAAAGGTGAAGAAGAGGTTGTCGTTTCAGGACCAGATCATAGAACAGTTCTGAACTCAAAAGAAATGAACAACTAAGCTTAAGAAAGGAGTTGGGAGCTTGATGTCTGAGATAGTTAGTTGTGGATAGTTGTAAGTTTATCTTTAAAACTTTGTAAATGTTTCTCCGCCTATTGAAGGAGTATTTATTACTGGAAGTAATAGGATCTCAAGTCCTTGAGAGGAGCTTAAGATTGGATGTAGCAACATACCCAAGCTTTATGTTGTGAACCAGATAAATCTATATGCATTGTGTGATTAAATTTTTACTATCTTACTTATTAATTTCTTACACTGCAAATTAATTTACTGAAAATTCAAAAATCTCTAAGATAAATTTTTTAAACGGTGATAATTTATTCAACTCCCCTTTGGACTTTCAAGTTCTATGAAGAGAAATTCAATGTGTGATACAAGTCCTATTAACCGTATATGATTTCTGGTTCAAAGTTTATAATACCACATTTTCTATTTTAACTTTGACTTATTTTCATTAATTGAAGATTTAAGTCTAAATTTGAAAATGATAGTGGATTTTTAATGATTTTCAAAATTTCTAATTAATTTTTGGGTGGTTTTATTTTATTTATGAAGTTGAAAAAGAGAAAAGGAAATGTATATTAAGTGTCATAAAAATGGCCTATATATTGTTGTAATAATGTAACACCCCAGTCCCACATCGAAATATAGGAGAAAAATTTGTCTGTATATAAGAAAATACGTTACTATCAATAGTACCTTCAAGTCATGACCTTTTAGGGAGCTTGTGGTGGGCTAAGATGACCCAAGAAGATACTATTGGGCCAGTAGTTTGAGGCCTTATTTTGATGGATTTGATTCGATTCGGACTTGGGATTTGACCTGAGATTTATTCCGGACTCAAGATTTGACCCGGGTTGTTTCATATGGTATCAGAGCCGACTCTCGAAAGCTCAGGTCGAGTCATCCGATCGGGTTGTCGGAGGTGGGGACACGAAGGATGGTGGTATTATCCCACAATGGAGAGATGGAGGTCCGAAGGTGGGGACATGAAGTCAGCCGGTATTATCCCACAATGGCTAGAGAGGCAAAGATCTTTGGGCGTGTGTGTGATCGGTTCTGACAGATACGTCAGAAATTTAAGTGGGGAAGTTTGTAACACCTTAATCCCACATCGAAAGATAGGGAAAAAATTTATTTGTATATAAGGAAATACGTTACTATCAATAGTACATTCAAGTCATGATATTTTAGGAGCCTGTAGTGGGCTAAGATGACTCAAGAAGATACTATTGGGCCAGTAGTTTGAGGCCTTATTTTGATGGATTTGATTCGATTCGGACTTGGAATTTGACCCGAGATTTATTCCGGACTCAGGATTTGACCTGGGTTGTTTCAAATAAACTAGTGAAGTTGTTGTAATAATAGATGCAACAACAGTGGTAGTTATTTTTTTGGAACAATGTTTGGTGTTGGTTGCAGGTCAAAAGTTGCAACTATTTGTAACCGCTACAATAACTAAACCTACAGCGATTAGTGGAAGTTTTTCCCCCTAATTTTAGAAAGTTATAAATTTTCAAATGACACCTATTCAAACACTATAAATAAGGGGCATATATAGCATTCTAGAAAATATTGGAAATATTCATTTCCTTATTCTTTCTTCTTCCTCTGCAGATCTTCTAACTAATTGTATTAATGCATAATACAATACTTAGTAAATATGCAAAAGAAGAACAAAGAACAAGTAAATGAATGTTTCCAATATTTTCTAGAAGGCTACAAGTGGCCCTTATTTATAGTGTTTGAATATGTGTGATTTGAAAAGTTACAACTTTCCTAAATCAAGAAAAAACTTCCACTAACCGCTACAAGTTTAGTTATTGTAGCAATTACAAACAGTTGCAACTTTTGGCCTGTAACTAACATCAACCTTTGTTCCAGAAAATAGTTACAATTATTGTTGTTGTATCTATTATTACAACAACAATTTCGTTGATTTATTACAACAATATACAAGTCATTTTATGACATTCCAAAAAATATTAGAAACATTCATTTCCTTATTTTTTTTCTTCTTCTTTTGCAAATCTTCTAACTTATTGTATTACTGCCGAATACAATACTTAGTAAACAACAATCTAGAAATTCATAGAGTTGTTCATAAGATATTCTTCAATAGTGCAAATTAAAAAATTTCAGAGACTACATTGTATCTTAAAAGAAATTCAGTAAAACCATTTTGCATCAATTAATAGAGCCAATTAAGCCTCAAGGACAGTAATCTAGTCATGCCTTAAAGTCATTTTATCTACCATTTCCAAATCTATCACTCAAAAAAATATTTTATCTATCAATATATCAGTGTGTTCTCTAATTAGTATCTCTCTATTCCTATTTCTTTATTTTGTTCACACAACAATATTTTGACAAGCTCATTTAGGGAACTATAGTTAAAAAAAAAAAAAAAAAAAAGCCAAGATCCACTAAAAAGTAAATTAATCTATTCAACATAGATTAATTATTACAAAGTCGGACCTTTAACACCCTTAATTCACAAGTAAAACAGTACTATGGAATCCACTAGTGAGAGAAATAACCCAAAGATAATTTTACTAATCAAAAGCTAATAACTTACAATGTAATAGTGCATGCCCTTTTACAAGAAAGGTTGATTACAACTCGAAAAGAAACTTAAATGCATAATTTAAATATCTAAGGTTACGCCCAAAATTTTCCTAATTGATACTAAATTAAAATCACTGATATAAACCCTAACTTCCTAATTGATAAACTAATTCCTAGAATGATGCATAAAATATTTTTCCCTACTAAAAATCCAAAAAATATAAAATAATTTATTAAATTCAAATTAATACAATATATTCCTCCATATTTGGTACATCTACAACTTGAGGGCATTTAAATCTAAAATTGTGTATTTAGAAGTTTCTTACAAACTTGAGCAATCAATAAATCAGAACTATGATTGATACAACATGTCTACATAAACTGACCATGAAAACTCCCTGGTCAACAAGCATTTGGAAATAGGATTGTTGTCCCCATTGATGTTTAAGAAATCTGAAAGTAATATAAGAATGAGCAATTTAGTGAAACAATTAAAATAAGAGTACATGTGATACAACATTTGTGAGAAGCCAGAAAATCGGATTGTCCTAAAAGTTAAGTTTAAAGGATTATTAATTAATAAAATGAATTTTATTAATTATATTTTGTGTTATGTGTTTATTAGTCACCTAGGATGATTATTAAACGGGAGGATTCTGGCTATAAGCTATAATAAATGTGTAAGAATTTTGAAGACGAAAATAAAAAATTTCTGAGAAAATAAATAGGCAGTATTCATTCGATGAATAACCCAAGTCTTTTTGAGAGTTCAATATGTCGGAATGACATTCCGTTTCAAGATTTGACGGTAATATGCCGTGTAAAGTCATAATAACTGATAAAAGTTTTTTTCGAAAAACATGGAGAAATCGAACGAAATAAAAACGATGAAAAATATTGTTATGTATTTTTCGAACGTTTAGCTATTTTGAAAAAAATAGTCGCGGAAAACGTTAGTTTTTCAAAATTTTGAAGAACGCGCTTACGTTAGAATGACGAAGAAAGACGTAATGTCAAAAAAGATTTGGAATTCGAGAAATGCAGTTTTTCAACTATTTACTAATTAAATAGATTTAATACGAGTATAATATGAATTATTATACGAGTATAGTACGAGAATAATACGCGTATAATATGAATTATTATACGGTAAGAATACGAAAAAGTTAAAGTCAAAAGTCAAGTCAATAAAAGTGGCTAGCTTTTGCACTTTCCCACCATTTAACTACACTAGGTTTAATGTTTAATTAAGAATGGTTAAGTAAGAAAACTTAGAAACATTTTTCAATTTCTGACGAATGCGAAAAAGCTAATCTGTAGAGTACAGACGGAATATCTAAAAAAATTTAGATTCGGAGAATGTAGTTTTTCAACTGTCGGATGAATTTTGAAACACAGAACAACGAATCTTCCAAGAGAAGCTTAGTTGATATTTGTGAGTAGTAAGGATGTGTGAATAGTGAAACTAGGGAGTGTTTTGTAAGTTTTGCAAACATAAAGGTTTGGGACTATATACAAGAGCGAAAGTTAAGTGACCAAAGTGTGAACTGGTGAAAAGTTATCTAAATGACCATTTTACCCTCACTCTTGGTTTTCTATATAAGGCAATTCATTTGTGTGTTAGTTGATTTTAATCAACTAACACATTTCAAAGAGAAAATAGAGCAATAATAAAAGAAATAGAGTTAGAGAGCTAGCAAATCGCAAAGCTTTGTCTAGAAGAAGAAGAATAATGAAGAAGAAAAACAAGAAGAAAGGTATCAAAACCTAACCTTAATCCAATTTTTCTTTATGTTTCATATGTAGAATTACATAGCTTAATAAAAATGGAAGTAAAAGATGTTCAAAAACGATTTTCTTATAGTTTAATCATCAGAAAATGAAGTAGTAAGAATTTGAAGTTTAGTTTATAAATTTCTTTTAAAAGCATTCATATGAAGTATGAATTGCTTGATGGTAATGGACGATCCGAATGAATCATAAGAACGATCCGGAGTCATAAGGAAGGATTGGTGTTTTATAACACTAAAATCCTTAAAAAATTAAATCGTAATCAAAATATTGATTAAAGAACGAACACGAAAAACGAACGAAGAACACAAAGAACACCAAAAACGAACGAAGAACACAAAGAACACCAAAAACATTGTTGATGAACAAATTGAAAATCATCCTAATTAGAGCTTGTTGTTGATGGACAAGTTTAAAACCATCATATATATATATATATTTGATAATATATGTTTGGTTAGGAATTAGAAAATTGAAAGAAAAGTTTCTTTGGAACAGATTGAAATTAGCCAATAACGAAGTTATGACGAAATTTTGTAAAAGACGAACGAAAGTTAGAAAGTAAGTTAATTAACCCTAATTAGTGAGGTTTCATAAGAATGTTGAAAAAACATTGAAAACGTGAGTCGTGGACTCAAGAACGAACGAATTCCAAGTTCGAATGATCGAATTACGGACGAACGAACAAAGAATGTTAATAACGTAAAACGAACGAACGATGAAATTTGAGCTAACGAAAAGCCTCGTTAATGGATTCAGAAAATTATTATGTCTGGGAAAAATTCGAGTATATAATGAAAGTAAGAAAATAGCTTTGGAATGAATCTGTTCGAGTTATAACGAAGAAGTTACGACATTGCAGAGTAAGCGATCCGTACATGGAAGAACACTTGGAAAATTTTGAAATTTCTTTGAAGGATGCAGGGACAGCGCCGCTTATGCTAAGAAAGATGGCGCCGCAGCGCCAGTTCAATTAGTTAGTTGCTAGAGAGTGGCGCGACAACGCCAGCCATAACCAACATTCGAAAAAGCGTTCGAGTCGTGCGCTTCGAAGCGCGCCTCATAGCGAGGCGGAAGATTTCTATTGCGAGGCGGTCGCTTCACTGGGAACTAACGAGTCATACGCCTTATTTGGTTGAGGCTTACGCCTCAGGGCGTTGCGCTTCGAGGCCCTAAGGCGTCGCGAGGCATGGGCCTTGATTTGGCTTTAAAAAAAACCCTAAGTATAATATCAGATCAATCCAAGGCTCACGAGACCTCACCATGTAAGTACCGAGTACCGACAGCAGTTCTTCTGTCAATTGAAGGCTTCGTGCGAGGCGACGTTGACTACACCAGATTTTCTTCTTCTTCTTCTTCCGTCTTCTTCTTCTTCTGACTTTGTCTTCTTTTTTAATTTCTGTAATTTTTGGGGGGGGGTCTAAATATTGATTACCCAGTGACTTTTTTTGTCATGTACCTTCAGCAATTAAACATGTATATGGTTTACATTGGTGCAATTTGTAAGTCGAACCAAACTGGTATCAAGACCAAATTTTTTTTGGGTATATTATAATCTATGAAACTAAAACATTTTAAAACTAGAATTAAGACCAATTTTTTTTTCCTATATTATACTGGTGATTGTGTCATGGTGTCCTATACCTTCAGCATTTTTTTTGTATCTCTTTACAAATTACAATCATAAGGAGGATATTGTGCAATTTGTATATTTTTGTAACATTCCATTTAGTTTATGAACTTGTGTTCATCATCGAGTATTCTAGTGTTTGAAGGTGAATTATTTCCACTTGATCTTTCATTGGCTACTCATTAATTAGAGTGTTGAAGCAACAATTTAAAAAAAAAATACTCCCATGAAATAGAATGTAAGGCTTGATTTTATGCCTCTTATTATAATTGCAGGTTAAATACATATTTGCTCACTCTACTCGACCTCGGTTTACAAATACATCACTGGACTGAATTTTTTTACGGTCAACACATTAGACTATAATTTTTTTACAAAAATTAAAATTTACGTCTAAAAATGTTAAAAGTTAACAGAAAGTCTACGTGGCAATGCTTATGTGAAATATAAGATCCAACGTGGATTTTTTTTAATAATAATAACAAAATAGCTTTAGTTTAAATTTTTTTTATTTTCAAACTTGAATTCTCTCCTTTTTTAAATAACAAATAATTAAATTTATAAAAAAATATATTAATATATAATTTTTATAAATGTATTTATATAAAATTAATGAATACATATTTTTTTAAAATTTTTAAATATTTGAAATTAACTTTAAAGATAGAAAATTATCTAATATCTTCCCCACCACAAATCTAAATTTGAATTCATCATCTTCTTCATCACAAATCCAAATTCAAATCTAATTCATCATTTTATTCCCCACAAATCCAAATATAATTCATCATAGTAAACAGAGTGCTTCATCATCTTCTTCGCCATAAATTTGAAAGCAAATCTAACAACCCAGATTCGTAATCTGAAATTCATCAAAAATCAAAATCAAAGCAAATCTAACAACCCAAATTCTTTGGCCCTGTTTCATTATGCAACAAAGACACCTTAGATAAGGTTGAGAGAGGTAACAAGACTTCCATTGATAAACGCGATTGCTTGAACACCAGATGAACGCGATTGCTTTTAGAAATGAATTTTAGAAGAAGGATTTGAAGAAAGTATAAGAGGGAGAGGCCTTTTAATCAAGTCTATTCAAATCCAGATCTGAAAAATCCAGATCCAGATCTGAACTTCTATACTTCCGATTTCTCCACCCGATTTCTCCTCTGTTTTGAGGATATTTTTTTTCGATTTCTCCATCCGATTTCTCCTCTATTAGTTTTCAATGTTTTGAAGATTGTTTTTTTCCTTCTGAACTTCTATACTTCCGATTTTTTCCTTTATTTGAATTTGTGGTTACAGCTCCTTTAATTAATATGATCCTCTATTTTGAAAACTCCTGTAATTAACATATCCTCTGTTTTGAATAAAAAAATGAATTCATTAATTTTATATAAACATATTTGTAAAAATAACACATTAATTATAATATATTTTATTTAATTACTTTACTTATTTGTTAATATATTCTTAATTACTTTACTTATTTGTTAATATATTTTTAATTACTTTAAGTATTTGTTAATATATTTAATATTTAATATTTATGTAATGATTTCATAATATAAATAATAATTATATTAGTTTTCAAAAATAAAAATAATAATTAATTTTCAAAATTTTAGTTATATTTTTGAAGTTTAAATTTATTTTTATAAATTTTAATTTTTAATTTGTGCTTATTATAAAATACTTATGAATAATGTTAAAGACATTACTCAAATTTAAAATTTACCCAAAATTTTCTTATTTTAATAATATGTGTAATATATCTTAATACAATAACATGTCAAACATTTATATGTTATATTTTTAATTTTAGTTTTATCTGAAGAGGTTATTTAAATTAATGAATTTAATGAGTTATTTAAATTAAAAGCAAATTATATATTTTATTTAAAATTGTACAAATATTAATGATTAAAATAAAATTTAAAAAATTATTTGTATTGTACTTTTATTTTGAATGCATTATTTTATTTTATTTATTTGATTTGAGATTTTAATTTAGTATTAAATTTATACAAGTTTCCATCTAGGCATGCCACAAAGAAAAATATCTGACATGTATGATTTCTCACTCTTACGTGGCAATTCGTGTAATTTTTCCGTCTAAAGTCAAACAATTTAACAGAATTTATAACGGTTTGTAAAAAAATTGCAATTCAGTGAGTCGAATGAAAAAAAATTCAGTTCAATGATTCATTTGTAAACCAAGGTCGAGTAGAATGGAAAAAAGTGTAATTAACCCTTATAATTGCATTCCTTTAGAGTGTGTATACAAGTGGCTACTCATTAATCATTGTGTTGTTGAATCTGTTGGAGTAGAAAATTTAGGTAGCCAACAACAGTAGTAGTATCTTCAGCTCCAGTTCCAATTCCAAACACGTCCTTAAACATTTTGATTCCCCTGCATTTTGTATCTACTTGCATACAAAAACTTGAGCAGTATTAAATTCTATCAATGTTAACATGACTAGTGTTGTCCATAATTTTGTTATCAAAATGTAATAACAATTTTTTAATAATTTTTTGGGAACTTTTAGGTCTTCAAATCGAGGCTTCAGCCTCGAAGCTTACGCCTCACCTCATCCGGAGAAAAATGTCTCGTACCGCTTTTAGCTTTTTCGAACATTGGCCATAACAAAGGGAACCGACACCGCAGTGCCGGTACAGGGTGATGCCTGGAAATAAACTTTTAACTGTTCAATTCTTGGGGGATGTATACGGAGACATAGTGAATGTAAAGTTAACGTAATGTAACACTTAAAGAAGTGATTTAAACATTTAGTAAAGGTTGAATGAAAGTATAAAAGACAACGATGTGAACGAAAAGTACGTAAACGATATTCGTGAATTGTATTCGTGTCGAGTGAACGTTCTAAGCATACATTGGTTGTATAACTTAGACGTTGATGAATATTATTAAAGTAGGATATGTAATCGCTATACGGGACCCTGTATTCGGAAATAGGGGAAACTGTATTCGCGTTAAACGAACGTTTAAGATTACATCGAATGTAATGACTTGAACGTTGAACAAAGATGATAACTTATGACATTTAAATGTTATTAAAAAAATGTTTCGAATCTAAATCGGATAAGGAATGTTAGAAAGAAAAGTAAACGTAAAACACTTAAACCAACGTGAAGGTATAGAGTGTATGTGTAAGTTTAACGTGCTTAGCATGCACACTCGTGTATGATTTGAACGTGAAGTAATGAAGAGTAATGATTGACGTATAACGTTGAGAAGCCAATTTAAGGATAATAACTTGAATAATGTTCCGAGTTAAATGAACTGGACATTGTAAGATATAAAATGAGGTAATGTAAAATGTTTGAACGCTACGAACATATAGCATTGGCATTGAATGATCGCTCTTAGCATACTAAAGACTGTTTAACTTAGACGATAAAGAATAATCATGAGGTATGACATTTATTTGTAAGAAAACCATAAAAAATGATAATTGACGTAATGAACATTACAGTTGTAATGCTTCGGACAAGTTGAGTTAGAAAGAAGGAAAGGTAATGCAAATCTATCATAAAAGATGATGATAAGAATTAAGACATCTCCGTATGTCGTAACGCCGAAAGACGGTCAAGAAAGTTTGTTGCGTGGACTTAAGTTATAGAACGCGGACCATAAGAAATAAAATTAAGTTTAAACCAATGTGTAAGTCAAATACATGACTAATTGGTGTATGTTATTTCTTATATGATATATAGGGATTTCGAAAAGCCGTACATGGTAAACTGTAAGTTGTGTTTAAGGCAAGTTTTCTAACTTCATTCATATTGAAATGAATGCTAGTTTCTTAAACTTTATCAGATGTTGAACTTGAGAAAATTTTGTCTATGTACAAATGTGTTATATTTGTACAAGGTGTTAGTATGCATGAGACCATGTGCCAAATTTTCAACACTTGCGTGTTTATGTGAGATTAACTATTCTATGATTGAACTGTTTATGTGAAAGAGTTTTGTTTATTCATGAACTGCAAATGTTAAGTCTGTGTTAATGACTTTAGCTGGTTGGTATGTAAAGAAAAAAGTATAAAAACTGATGTTATATCAAAGTGAATGTGACTAATGTTTTAAAATTATAAGAATCAGAACTTATTCCTATTACTCGAAGCTGCTTCATAACCTTTGTTCAGTTATCGAAGTTTTAAAAGAATGATTCTTGATGTTGATATTATTCAACTATTAGAATTTGCTGAGCAATTGAATGCTTACACTTGCTTAAAATAAAAATATTTTCGGCGAACGACGGTAGAATGAACTAAAGGATCCTGTGAATATCAAGTTGATCGATATTCTGATGAAGTGTCATTCATTATATGAATGAGCGTGAATATCAAGCCATGATTTGTAATGTAGAATAGTTTAAGTAAACTATAGAGTAGTTTAACAAATTGTTATGTATCTATTGTGGAGGATGAAAGTCACACGTGTAAATAAGTAAATAATAATGTAATTATCATTATTTATAATGAATGAAGATTTTAAGGTAATAGAATCTGGGAATTGAGCAAATATGTAATATTTAATGATATAATGATGTGTGGAATGAATGTTAAGTACTCGTGATGCACCAAAGTCGAGTTTGCAAATAGACCGAATTTGGGGGCGTCACAACATTAATTTTGATTTAGAAATTCACTCTTTTATTTATTTATTTTGTTTTTTTTGGGCGGAGGGGGTAAAGGTGGAGGTGGTGGTGGTGGATGGGAGTGTTAGAGAGATATTCAAGAACTCTGAATGACTAGTTGTCCAATGATATTCATTTATCGACCATCAAATCAAAAGTCTGATTTTGAAACTTTTCCTCAAATTTATTTATTTCTCACAACCAAAATAATATGTCAAATGGTGATTAACAAATGGGAATGAGCATGAGAGTCAATAATTTACAGAAACTCTTCCTGTACTAACCTTACAAAATAGGGAGTGATTTGATTAGGGAGACTGTTCATATAACTCCTGAAGAAGCTGGCTGTCCTTTATCAAACTTGCATCGAACTTGATGCTTCTGAACTCTTCTCCAAGCCCTACAGAACACGCAATTGCAATTCCCTCATTTAGGATGAAAAAACTGGAACATCCTTTGTAAGTTCTAACAAGTGTCACAACCATATCTCATACAGCCTCTTCAACCACCTAATATTTCCAGAAAATAGAACAAGTAATCAGCATAACAAACTACAAAACAGAGCATCTTATGTTCATCCATTTATACATAAAACGTAATATCGAATTACGTACTAGGAATGATGCAGTTACCTATAGAAACCTACAAAATTGTCATCACAGGAATAAATAAAACTCCTAAGCTATACAGCCTGAGCTACAAATATTTGTTCCTTGGATTCTAATCCTGGAAATTGTCCAATATCATATCCTTCAAGTGGTTGAAATTCATTCTGCAAACCAATAGCAAACTCATCTGGACATGATCCACCACTTCGGAAGTAATCTGCAATCTGCATTTGAAGATTCAATTTTATTAAAATTTCACACCAATTACTCAACTCAACTCAACTCAACTCAACTCAACTCAATGACGTATAATATCCTAAATTAGTTGGGGTATGCTGAAAATGAATCTCATATGTAAGAGTAAAAGAAGGGCAAGAAAAAAACTAAAATGCTAAAACAAAAATAAATAAATAAATAAATAATATAATAAATTAAAATAAAACAATAATTTAAAACAAAAGAATAGAAATGAACAGAGATGAAGTAACACAAAAAACAAACCCACATATATGGGAAATAAACACGTTCGAAATTAAATTTCATTCCTAGTAATTATGATTTTTCCTCTTATTATTTGGGAACACTCCTATTTTCAGTTTCATAGAACACTTTTTCTTGAGATTTTCATTTTTTTAGGAACTTCACAGATTTGGATTCCAATGAGACGGCATCTCTACTTATCTTGCTTGATTATGTCCAACTTATACTCCTCAGATAAGTTATTTTTTAGATTCAATAGGTTTTTCATTGTAAGAGTTATTCCTCTCTTTGTTGATCCTACTCCCTTTCCATTGGCTTCGTATATTTGAAAAGCCCCTACAAGGTCAACATTACCATGTAGTCTATAGTTATACAAAGATTAGATACTAATGATTGATCTCATACCCTATAAGGCCCTTTCTCCAGACATTTGTTTTATGTGCAGACAAACTAATTAAACACATTTTCATTTACTTCCAAATTGTCATGTTGCTTGGGAATCACAAATCTCTCTTTGGAGGATCCAAATAGAAGAGGAGTATATTTGTCATGCTTCAATAGAAGATAAGTTGCTAGCTTGCTTTGAAGGATTTGGAAGCCAAAATTTTATGAAAGTGTGTTTTTCCTTGGAATTTGGATCAATGCAAGGCTAAACTGTTAAAAGGAGTTACTTATCTTTTAAGATGTAGAGGGATATGATTATTTTTCTTGCTTCACTTTGAGGTTCTACTGGGCATGTGACACCCCGGAAAATCGAATTGTCTTGTTAGTTAAGTTTAAAGAATTATTATTTAATAAAATGAATTTTTTTTAATAATATTGTGTGTTATGTGTTTATTAGTCGTTGTATAACCTAGGATGATTATAAAACGGGAGGATTTTGGCTATGAGCTAGAATAAGTGCGTAAGAATTTTAAAGACGGAAATAAAAAAAATTCAACCTAGGTCGAGTAGAGAGATTGGTATGTCAAAATGACATTCCGTTTCAAAATTTGACGGTAATATGTCATGAAGAGTCATATTAGCCGATAAAAGTTTTTCTCAAAAAAAATACAGAAATCGGACGAAATAAAAACGACAAAAAATATTGTTATGTACTTTTCGATCGTTTAACTATGTTTTGGGAAAACGCTATTTATCAAAAAGTGTTTCAGTTTTTCGAATTTTCGAAGAACACTAATGTTAGAATGACGAAGAAAGACGGAATGTCCAAAAAGATTTAGAATCCGAGAAACGCAGTTTTTCTACTGTGTAATGAATTTAAGAAGATTAAAGAAAAGAATATTAGTATAATACGAATTATTATACTAATATAGTAAGAGAATAATGTGATGTATAATACATAAATTATACAAAGTAGAATACGCGCATAATACGAAAATTGTACTGGTATGAATACGAAAGACAAAATTGACTATTTAGCTAATGAACTTTGATTTTTGAAGCCCAATAGGAAATGCTAGGAGGCCCAATGATAATTAAATCAAGACCTACAGAATGTTAAATTCAAGCCCAAAGTTTGGCCCAATTTGAATTAAAGCTAAGCCCAAACCAAGAACCAAACCCGTGGGTCGTGGGTCACCCAAATTGGTCACCAAGCTTCTTGGAGGAGCTTGGTTGATATTTTGAAATGAGGTGTGAATAGTGAAATTAGGACGTGTTTTGTAAGTTTTGCAAACCTAAAGGTTTGGACTATACAAGACCGAAAGTTAACTGACCAAAATATAAACTGGTGAAAAGTTATATAATGACCAAAGTGCCCTCACTCTTGGTTTTCTATATAAGCCAAGTCATTTTATATGTTAGTTGATTTATTTTTTTCAACTAACACATTAAATGGAGAAGAGAGCAAAAATGAGAGAGGAAGAGAGAAAGCTTGGATTTTTGAAAATTCAAGAAGGAGAATAAGGAAGAAAAGCTAGCTAAGCAAGCTTTGATAAGAGGAAGAAGAATAAGGAAGAACATGAAGAAAGATATTTAAAACCTAACCTTTAATCTATTTTCTTTAGGATTCATATGAAAAATCATGTAACTTAAGAACATAGAAGTAAAAGATGAGAAAGAATGATATTATTATGGTATAACCATAAGAATATGCAAGTAAAAAGAATTTGAAGTTCGTTCATCAATTTCTTTTAAAATGCTTTTCATATGAAATTTTGATTTGCTTTATTAATGAATGATTCAATTGAATCTAATGAATGATTCAATGGAATGAAGAAGAATTAACGAACTTTTAACGTTAATTAATGCATAACAAGATAATCGTAATCAAAATATTGATGTAAAACGAAGAACAACGAAGAACACGAAGAACGTTGTTGGTGGACAAATTTAAAACCATCTAATTAGAGCTTGTTGTTGATGGACAAGTTTAAAACCATCATATATATATATATATATTTGTTAATATATGTTTGGTTAAGAAATGTAGAATTGAAAGAAATGTTCCTTTGAAACGGATTGAAATTAGCCTATAACGAAGTTATAGCGAAATTTCGTAAAAGACAAACGAAATTTAGAAAGTAAGTTAATGAACCCTAATTAGTAAGGTTTCATAAGAATGTTGGAAAACATTGAAAACGTGAGTTGTGGACTCAAGAACGAACGCATTCCGAGTTCGGATGATCGAATTACGGATGAACGAGCGAAGAACGTTAATAACGTAAAACGAACGAACGATGAAATTTGAACCGAGTGAAAGCCTCGTTAATAGATTCAGAAAAATATTATGTCCGGGGGAAATCGATGTATGTAATGAAAGTAAGAAAATGGCTGTGAAACGAGTATGTTCCGAGTTATAACGAAGAAGTTACAAAATTGCAAAGTAAGCGATTCGTACGTGTTCCAACATTAAAAAAATTGCTGGAAAAAAACTGAAAATTTGGCCTGGCGTTGCAGCGCCGGCCAAGCCTTGAAAGGAGGCGCTGCAGCGCCTCCCTGGGAGCTTAGTTCTGTTAACTGGCGCTGCATCGCCAATTTAACAAAGGGGAACCGGCACCGCAGCGCAAGTGCAAGGGAGAACCCAGAGAGGAGCTTTTAACTTGGGGAAAGTATATATAGAAAGATTATGAACGTAAAGTTCACGTAATGTAACACTTAAATAAGTGATTTAAGCCTTAAGTAAAGGTTGAACGAAAGTTTAAAAGATGAACAATGTAACATAAAACACGTAAAGCGACGAAGGCGATTCGTGTACGCGTAAACTAAAAGTGCTTAGCTTACACACTTGAACGTAAGGTAATTAATGACGTGTAATGCGTGAAGAACCCCGAGCCTCTCGCTGGTGACGTCTCGGAATGAGAATGCACTGCAGCCAGACTCTCAGTAGAGGATACCGAGCAAGTCAGTAGCAAGTTAATCATTGTAAAATGTTATGGTTACAAGTATCATGAGAGTTACAGTAACTTGAATCATCAATAACGTGTAAACGTTGAGAAGCCAAGTTAATGTTAATAACTTGAAGAATGTTCCGAGTAACTGAACCGGACATCGTAAGAGATGAATTGCAGGTAATGTAAAATGCTTAATACCTATGAACACATATCATTAACATTGAATGATTGCTCTTAGCATACCAAAGATTGTATGACTTAGACGATAAAGAATAATCTTAAGGTATGACATTTATTTGTCAGAATCCATAAGGAATGATAATTGACGTAACGAACATTACAGTTGTAATGCTTCGGACAAGTTAAGAAATGAAGAAGGAAAAGGTAATGTAAATCTATCGTAAAGGACAATGGTAAAACTTAAGACATCTTCGTATGTTGTAACGTTGAAAGAAGAGTTTAAAGTTCGGTTGCGTGAACTTAGGTTATAAAACGCTAACCGTAAGAAGTAAAGTTAGTGTAAACCAATGTATAAGTCAAGTATATGACTAATTGGTATATGGTATTCCTTATGTGATACATAGGAATTTCGAAGAGCTATACAACGTAAACTGTAATTGTATGCAGCGCTAAAGGCAAGTTTCTTAACTTCATTCATATTTGAAATGAATGCTAGTTTCTTTAAGCTTGCTCAGATGTTGTAAATGAGTAAGTTTGATCTATGTGCAAATGTGTTATATTTGTACAAGATGTTTATGATGTATGAGGCTATATGACTATTCTATGCACCTATGTGCTTTCGAAAGATGAACTGTTCTGTGCTAGAACTGTTCAAATGAGAAAGAGTTCTGTTTATTCATGAACTGATAATGTTAAGTTTATGTTAATGATTTTAGCTAGACAGAATGTAAAAAAGAGGGTATAAGAATTGAGGTTATATCAAAGAGAATGTATTGATGTTTTAAAATGATAGGAATAAGAATTTATTCCTATTATTCATGTTGGTTCATAACTATTGTTCAGTTATTGAAGTTTATATATAAAGAATATTTGATTCTTGATTTTGTTGTTATAAAACTGCTAGAACTTGCTAAGCAATTGAATGCTCACACTTGCTTTAAATAAAAACATTTTCAGCGAACGACGGTAGAATGAACTAAAGGATCCTGTGAAGATCAAGTTTATCGGTTTCCTAATGAAGTGTCATTCATTATATGAATGAGCGTGAAGATCAAGCCAAGATTTGTAATGTAGAATAGTTAATTAAAATGTAAAGTAGTTTAATAAAATGTTATGTATCTGTTGTGGCGAATAAAAGTCACATGTGTAACGAAGTAACGAATAATGTAATTATCATTATTTGTATGTAAGAAGATTTTTAGATACTAGAATCTGGGAATTTAAGAAATATGTTGTTATATTTAATGATATAATGATGTATGTAAAGAATGAAAAGCACTAGTGATGCACCAAATCCAGGTTTGAATATAGACCAAATTTGAGGGCGTCACGGGGCACCCTTTAAGGTACCTTCCTCACTAATTTGCATAGAGATTGTAGGCCTGCACGTTTTTAAGTACTTGCGTCATCATGTTTTTCGTTAGTCTGGTGAGGGTCGACTTTTTATCCCCGGATAATTGTATCTTTCTTTTTTATTAACAAAATTTCTTCCTTTATCACAAAAAAATGGGGGGGGGGGAACGAGTATTTCGAAACTTCATCTACTAGAATGCTCAAGTTAATAAGGATCAAATGATCACAACAGTGGATCAGCAGATCTAACTCAACTTAGTTATATAGCTGGGGATGCAATATATATATGTCAAACTCAAATGTTACTCAAATTATATAAAGCACAATTAAACAGACAAATCAGCACATTCACTCATGAAAGCAGATAAGAAGGGATTAAGGAACTAGCCTGATTAGCAAGAGCTATGCCACTTAAGGCTGCAGTCTCTAAACTTGAACCAAGTAGCCAATCACCACATATACCAGCCCTTCCTTGGGAATCAAAGATGCAGGGTATACCAGGAGTATTGGTGGGAAGAGCTGCACCCCTGCATGTTTAGGAATCGTGAAATTAATCTCCGAAGAGATTATATCAAATAAAAACATACATTTCACCTCTGGGGAAAATAAATAATAGAAAAGCAAGTTTCAACTCATAAATTTTTTTCTTTTAGTATCTGATACCTTACTCTGGTATTCAACACCCCTAGTTTATTTGCAATACTGTATAATATGCCATTTGTAAGTTAAAATGGTTGGTAAGACGTGTTCAATTTGTTTCTCCAGCATTAATACGTATAGAAGCATTATTATGACAATGATCCTATTTTGAGTTTGGTTCAAATTTGAACATTAAGTAACTATGAGGGGATTGAAGAAAGACCTCACATTAAGTATAAAAGGTGTCCTAACCTATCCCATGTGAATGCGTGAGAGTTTGTGAGTTTGTATGTATAATGTGTTGCTAATGTAAAAGTATTGCTTGTGAAAAGAAAACAATATTGACACGAAGTACAGTAATCTAAAGACACATTTGCATGGATCATGATGGGGACCACAAGTAAAGACGACATTAAAGATTTTTTATATACATTATTTAGAGTTTTTATTATGTTTAATGCAAGAGTAATTGATGTAATTTATATACTAGTGGGGATTTAGGACTCTTAATAGTGATTAGGATTTTAATGTTACTAGGGGAATATTAGTAGTTTAGTTATTTTATTATTCTCCAAATAATATTACGGTTTTGAGTTTATATAAATATTGATGTAATCCGTACAAGTTAATTACACTACAGGATAGATTATTGATTATTGAATAGTTACGAGCTTTTTCCTCTTCTACAGTTAAGAAATCCTTCAGGTAGTGGTGTGCAGAACATCATTATTATTCAATTATTTTTCCTCCAAATATTGTCCTACATCAAGTAGTATAAGAACTTAAGGTTTCTCCATTAATTTCTTAATTTTGTGGGAGATCTTTAGTTTTAGGGTGTAAAAAAAAGTGATTATTGTTCACGGAGGTACTGTTCATCGTCGGAGTAACTGTTCACTTTGCGGTTACTGTTCGTCACGTGTTATTGTTCATAAGAAACAAAGAACAGCAGCAGAGTTTTTCAACTTAGATTCAGCCTCCACTCATCAACTCCCAGCACAGAAACAGGCATTGCACAACCAATAGCAGCAGCCTAGATTCATATTTTAAGGAGAAAAAAATACGTTAATGAGGCTGCCGATTCCGCCAACCAGACTGAAGGGAGAAGGAAGAGGTAATGTCTCTGCTATAGGGCTAATATGATGGCAAATCACAGCTTGCGCCATAGTTTCCTCTTAACATTTAAGTTTTAGCCCATAGTTTATAGACTTTCAGTTATACCCTTGCATCCTTTTAAATCAGCCCCTACACTTTCTGCATTCATACTTTAGACACTGTTTTCTATTTTCATTTTTGTTAGGTCCTTAAGTTACCCAGAAAAAAATTACAAAAGTTTTATTTTATTTTTTCAACCCTGTGTCCCAATGTCTCGAGCCACTGAAGAATTGATTGCAGAAATAAAGGAGTATATTTGGTTTCTTGATAATGAAAGTGAACGAATCCGCCATCTTATTTATCTATGTGGCTATAGTCATTTGAAACCAAAGCATAAAGAATTTGGATGGGAAATGATTGATGCACAAGACAAACTTTGGAAATTGGAAATCAGTATCAAGATGAGTAAAGAAAAGTTGGCAAAGACATCAACAAGCTAAAGCAAAAGAACATCCGACAGGCTGTAAATGAAATTGCTTTTGTATGTTCTTCTATAAAGGATGTCATCTCTCCAACAAAAGATGGCCTTATTGACATGCTGACACATATTTGAGCAGGGAAAGAGAAAGAGGATGTTCACAATTTTGAGGCTTAGACACTTGTGATGGACTGAAATGCAAAACTAACCCTCCTATTTATGCCTTTTTTACAAACCCCTTCCTAAACTTTTTTATTTGCATAACTCACCCTCAAATATACACAAGTGCTAAAAAAGAGACCCTATTTACTTTCCCATTAAAAAAATACATAGACGTCGTTGACTGTTAACGGAAATATAATGTGTGCTTGTCGCATGTGCTACATTGAGGGTAATATAGTAATTACACAATAAAATCTAACAAATAAAACCATTCTTTCTTTCGGGATCTGCACCATCTTCCTCCGATGTATCATCTTCTTCCCATCCTCCATCCTACCAACACAACTTGTCAGATCTTAGAAGTGTTGTCTAATCTAGCATCATAATCATTAAAATAATTTAGAAAAAGTTAAAAAACAATAAGCCCCAATATATTTGCCTCACTTCACCAAATTTCCCCAAATTGAGCCACCCATGGTGTCGCGATCCAAACAATTTCAATGGATATTTACCCCAAAATCAACCCAATCTACCGTGTAACATAAGATTGTTAAGTCCTTCCATAACAAACTTTTGGGAAAACCTTGGGATTCTGAAATTTGAACCCAAAATATCAAAAGATATTGCAGAAAAAACTTAGGGTTTTGATGTAAAAAACTAAACAATCTATTTTGCAGTGACGGAGGAACACACTAGTCATTCTTTTGGATATTGCAAGCAGTGGCAGAGGAGATGGGGTTGGGATTAGAGAAGGTGAAGTGGTCCATTAGCTTAAACCAGGGCGGCGAACTATGAGGCCGATGAGGACTGTTTTGACAACTATGGAGATGGGATGCGTAGAAAGCAAAGGCGGGATTTGTGCTATGGAGAGAAATTTGTTGTGCCCAATAGATTTTGGTATATTGGCGTTAGTACTTTTTGATACTACTACTAACGTAATTTAATTATTCATTTGTTGATTTTTTTTATTATTACATTTGTTATTTTATTTTATTTTAAAAAATATTACTTCAATATTTTTAAAATATTCTTATTTATTTTTATTATAAATTAATGTTTTGTGTTTTTTTTTACTTTCTTAAATTATTGTAGTTTATAATTTTACATTTCTTTTTTTATTTTGAATTGTCTTTTCTTGCTTTCTATTTTTTTAGTCCCATTCTATCTCTATATCTGTTACTCATGTTACGCATGGAAATTTCTAAAGATCTAAAAGTTGAACCAGATATTTTCTGCGAACAACAAATGAGAAAAACTTAGAAGTTACTTTTGAATTGTTCGTTGCCGAAGAGAGCACGGTTTGAGAAGTTGATCCAGTCCAAGTTAAGCTCATCATTCCGAGGAGTTCATGGTTTATCCAGGCATGTTACAAAACTCGAGGTTGAGTTTTCTCCAACAAGGGAAGAATGATGGAGACCACAAGTCAAGAGAAAGTTAAAGATTTTTATATTTATTATTTAGAGTTTTTATTATGTTTCATGTAAGAAATTAATGTAATTTATTTGTTTATTAGCGGGAATTTAAGATTTTTAATAGTAATTAGGATTATAATGCTAGTAAGGGTATATTAGTCGTTCAGTTATTTTATTATTCCAAGTAATATTAGGGTTTTGAATTTAAATAAATATTGAGGTAATCCACCATTAAGTATTTTTCTATTTTTAATTATTAGTCTGCTGAAGGAGGACTTCTTGTCCACCATTTATTGTATCCTTTCTTTTCTGTTAATAAAATTTCTTCTTTTATCAAAATAAATAAATTAATATATATATATATATATATATATATATATATTGAATAGCTATGAGTTGTATCCTCTCTTCTGTAGTTGAGAAATTCTTGGGGTAGAGGTGTGGGAAACATCACCCAAGTAAAAGATCCTTGGGGTAAGGTGCGGAGCCTCACCTGAGTTATTTTTCCATTGTTTTTCAATTATTTTTCCTCCAAATATTGTCCTACATCACATCAAAATCGAGAGATTACTTTTGAATTTAGGATATGATTATGAAAAATCCTATGGGTTACTCTAGCCATCATAATGGCACTGATCCTGGCCTACTGACCATATAGGACCACCACCAAGATAAGGAATAGGGAGCCCATGCTAATATATGAGCTGTGCTGACAAAACATAACTAACACTGGATAGGCTCAGCTGAAGCTCTTGGGGAATTTGGCACTCTGGGCTGAGATCGGCCAGATCAACCCAACCACTTGACACTGCTAATCAACTAATCTTTTACCGAACTCCAAACTCTACATCTTTCTAAAATCACTCTGTTATATGTTTACTGAACTTATATCCTGATTCTGATGATGATGTGGATGCATTGGGAAGAATTCCAAAGTCTGAATTATACCGTGTCTAGTGTAATTTGAAGCGAGTGAAACTAGAATTGAAATAGATTTCTTTAGTTGAAGTATGTTAGGAGTCTTAAGAGTACTTGGGTATTATTATATTTAATTGTTTAGTTTAATTAGGTTACCTTATTTAGGGTGTGTCTTGCACGAATTAGGGTTTCATATTCCTGTATAATAATTGTATTTATCACTATTTTAATAAAAGTTGAATTATACAGAATTTTTAGAGAAAGTCTTTGACTTCTGTTCTCCAACTGATTCCTTGAGAGGATAGGTCTTCTTTTTCTGTAATTCTTGTTGTTTTGTATCAGATGGTTTGGACTTTGAAGAAGATAACTATAGGAGGACTTGAAAAAAAAATTATATGCCTTAGGGCATTTTGTAGCCTTTAGCAGTAAGCAAAGCTAAAGAATAATGATGCCTATTAATGATTGATAGCCCATGAGATCAGGATTTAATCAAGCATGCACAAAAAATACCAAAAAAAAAAGATGATTTTCTAAACCAAGTAATCACAATAAATATATCTGGATGTCATTTCATACCATAGTTGTACACGGGTATAAAAGGGTCTCTGGAGTGAGCTTTTTGATAGTCCTAGTGCAAGCTTCAACACCCTCAAGCATGGCTTCCTTCACTCTCTCCGCAGTGGCAGATGGAATATTTTCCTGATAAACCACCATTAAATAATCAACAACATGAAATTAAAAATCTCACTAAATTAAAGTAAGCCTTTTTAACAGAGCTTCTTTAAGACTATTGCTCATCAAGAAAATTTCTGGGGTACTCCACCTGCAGTCTGTTTGTGACGAGGTCAGTGGCAGGCCACTCTGCTCACCTCAAACTCCCAAATTTTTATATTTTTAAGAGGAAAGTTGTTTTATTAGAAAGAAGACTGAATACAACTAAAGAAGATAAGATGTCCTCCAACAACTAAAGTGGCTATTGAAGCCTTCAAAGGGCATCCCCAAAACAGAAAATCCTCTAGTAAGACCCTTTAGCTGAACTGATCTGATCTGCCCACGAGGTCTACAAACATAAAACCAGGAAGCCATAATTTCCATGGCTCACCAACATGTTCAAATTAGAAATCATATTAATTTAGATTACTCGTCTGCAAGTAATCACACTTCTTCAAATAGAGGATTTACGTTAATATAATACCTACATATTTGGACTCAGTTACATTAACCATTTAAGCTAAAAGTCACCTGTGGAACTTTGTTTCGCTTTCCAAAAGCTGCTGTGCTTAAAAATGTCCAGCAATGAGGCCCACTGCCCTTGCAATCTAATAGTTTTTTTGTATTGTCTGCCATCCACGAGACAGAATTAATTCCTTTTACGAAAGCCCCTTCAAAAGGAGATCCAGCTGCATTGGCTGGCAATGGAAGAGGATCCTCAAATGCTGCGAGAAGAGCCCATATAGAACTCAGTTCCAACCTCTGAAAAATTAGAAGTGAATTTTGAAACTCGAAGGTATATAAAGAAAAGGAGTAAAAATTATTGAAGCATAAAAGTACACAGAACAATAATTATCTATGGTCAATGGATACTAAACCTACAACAGGCACTGGACTACCAGATTTGTTTGTACCTTCATTTGTCTTGCAACAAGTGGCAAGCCTGATGAAGCAAGTAATCGATTTGCACATTTTCCTAGTGGATTTACACAGTTACAAATTCTTTTAGTACAACATTTAACAAAGAAGAAAAGAATCATCATGTACAAAATTTAACTCAATTCAAGAATGACAGAAGTAATGTGCCCGCAATGCATGTACAACCAGACACGGGAGTATAAGAAAGCACAATCGTATGAAAAACAAAGAGGAAGATATAAATTTACAACTGCATAACAAAAACTAGTTCAATTACAATAAACTTATGAACCAATGCATGACCAAGATCAATCAAGACCAACTAGAAGCAAGCAAATACAGTTAGGTCTATTATCCTACAAATGTGTTATTTTTTAGCGTAGCCCTTCAAGTAACAAATTTTGGTACTGTGTAATTGGGTAATATAACATTTGGGGTGGAAATCTTCAACAATCAAGAAGTTGACTTTTTATGTAAATCTTCTCATATATAAGATTTAAGCAAGTTTCTAGCAAGAGTTTCTTATGCCTAATTTGCTTCATTTTTTTTATCTTATTGACCTAAGAATGTTCTGAATTTTCTTTCATAGGAAAGAGTTTTCACCTAGCCAGTCATGGTTCAACCCAAACGTCGTACAGGCTTGCTCAACCTTACATAGATTCTAATTGGGCGTGCACTAAGAAACAATAAACTAATCAATCTAAAGCCTGACCTAATATAAAACATATTCCAATAACTCTCTCAGACAAACACGATAGGACGTTAAATTGTGAACTGTACATAAATAGAATCAATACAGAACCGGTTTGTCATTTTAGGTTTAAGCATCATATAATGTGAAATCTAGAATTTTATCTGGTACTTAAGATAAATATGGTTTTTTTTATTGATAATGAAACAGGAACTCATTGTATTAGGTGTCCATCTTTTTATCACTCTATGTATGTAATTTTTTAATTTATATTTAGGGAATTGATATTTCCACAAGTGAAAATGTTAGTTCTACAAGTTCCTCTCTCATACGAGGGTGGATGGTGGAACCCACTTATTATTCATACGAGTACCTTGTGGAACTTCCACAAACATTTTTACTTGAGAAAATATCAATTCGCTATATCTATTGTGATACGAGTATTTGGAAACTGGAAACTCGCTATTGCAAATTGCCATATCATCTTGTCCATTTTGAACCAGTCCAAACTAGGGAAATGATGGCCAACCAAATCCAAGTAATCCGAACTCATAAAAATAATCTAGAACTGCGAAATCAGCTACAAACAGGATGAGTTTAAGGAAGAAAAGAAATGTATTGGAGGACTAATGCAATTATTCCAATGAACTGAATAGCTTCAACTTATAGCACGATTTATAATTTGATAACAAAAAGGTTAATTTACATTAAGTACCCTACTGTTTCCTAAAATTACAAACAATATAATTACCAGAATTGCAAACAATAACCCTGCAATTTCAGAAATGAACTTGTAGCTCCTCTGGTATGATTTTATGTAGCACAAACCATTCAGTCGTTACTCGGCTTTGATGGCCAATTACGATAGTGATATATGTGCGAAGAATGCACAAAGAATAGGAAGAACTTTACATGAATTATACAAGGAACTCAATTGAAGGGCATTGAGACAGATTCTAAGCATCAACTAGTAGATGGAAAAAAATTGTTGTTCAACTGTGAGGCAAACGTCCTTGAATGCTACTTTGCTACAGTGTGAAATTTGTCTTCCCTTCAACAATAGAAAGTCCAACATAACAAAATTTATTAACCTAATGCATAGATTAATTCCCACTACCACGGATCTACTAACCCTAGCTCTAATACCACTTATTGGGAATTGAGTTTTATGCAGACCAAACAACTAATAAGGAAAAACAAGCAACGCAATATCAAATGAGGTTTGGTCCTTGATGACCTACAATCAACTCCACTATAATAATCTCAACAACACAACTTTTTTGAACGGATCAACAAGTTTACGCACTTAGCAAACCTTTAAGAGGCAAATGTATGTGGAGATCTTCTAGTGATGTGATCTGCCTTTGGCAACCGGTTGTTGTTGCCATAGATTGTCAGGGATGGAGGACTGCAAAGGCTTCTTTTCAATATTGAACAAGTATGATTATTATTTTATTTTATTTCCAAACATGCATCATTTGGGGTTAGGAATGGTGTGAGGAGCATCTTTCCCTTTGGCCAGTTGCTTCAACCTTTTCTGTATATCCGGTGTCTGGATCTGTTTGCCCTGCTTCAGTTGCAGATGAGTCTGTCTGGTCGGAAGAGAAGAAGTCTCGGTCCTTTTGGAAGCCAAGTTTTTGAAGGAAATTTCAGGAACCATAACATTGGAAAGGATAGGTTAGAGGCATTTTTTGTGCCTGTTGTTTTTTATTAACACTAAGAAATGTTTCTCTTGAAATGGAATTTGGTAATCTAATGCATCCCCTAGTTACCTTTTTTATCTGATCAGTGACTAATGGCATGATGTTCACGATTGATAAGTTGAGCAGGCTGGGTAAAGAGGGATGCAAGAGGTATTCATCAGGTAGAAAATTTGATGATGATGGTGGATGTTGAATGTTTATGGTAGTGGGGGTGGTGAATAATGGATGGATTATAGTTGTGGTGGTTAGAAATAACTTTTGAGCGTAGTTATAATGTATGATTGAAAGGTTGTGGAGTTAAATTCCAAATGATTATTCAGTTGCTTGGAAGCATGTGATTGGATAAATTCCACTGAATTTGATTGTAACAACTGTATTAACAATTAAAAGATGCACACAACATAGTTTGGTAAACTAAACATACTTTTCTAGATTTTACAAGCCAATCCTAACAGGGCAATTCAAATTTATTTCGGAACTGAAGGGGAGTTGAGCACATTACTGGAAAAATTTTATTAGAGAAAAAGTTTTAAACACCTTGACAGGAAAATGTACAACCCAGCATCGTTTCTCTCTCTAATACATAGCATGATGTCTCTAGAAGATGGTAAATATTCTAATACTGCACTGAGTGGAATAAGAAAAAAAGCCAGTTACACTTGTAAGTTTTGGAAGAGCATATAATTAAGGTTTTAGAGTTACGAGAAGACACTACATACAGAAAAACTTGAGCAATAAACAAAGTTGGGAGCAAATATTCACCATTATGAGCAACAACAATAGCGTCAAACTGCCCACGAGGTTTTCCATTCTCACTTAAGTGCCACATTCCATTAAATGGCTCAAGTTTACTTATCCAACAAGGTCGCACCACATCAACCATATGAGTCTGCACCAAGTGTCCAACATGTATTCAGCTAAAATAGGAAGAACATCATCATAGTTGGGAAGCTAGAAGTAGGAACAAGGAAAATTGAGATGCATATACATAAGCTATAAATTTAGTCATGTAAGCTAATTTCAGTAAGTTAAATCAAAACTCTGCATCAGAGAGAACAGCAGGGTGGATAGTTGCTGAAGTGGTTTACCACTCTCTTTGTTGAGACTGAAGCTAGACTTATTGGAAAAGATAGGAATTATCTGACATTCAAATAAATAATAGGTTCCAACTGAAACAACCATCTTCTTTTTTCTGATCATCAACTATAGTAGTTTTATGTTTGTATTCAACTGTAGCATTAAATTTAAAACTTGTATTTTCTAGCAAAACCATGAATTTATTAGATCAAATAATTTCAAAGTACACAAGGTACAAATACAAATAAGAAATTATATTAATCATCTCTGATAAGGAGGATAGTCATGACTTCAATATCTTGTTCGTTGGGTTGCCTTCTCCTTGGTAGATTTACCCTTTCCTAAGCAATTCTATGATTGTACGCCTCCCTCTCTTCGGCCACTCTGATCATATTATTCATGAGTTTTTCATGGTCCGAAGGAGGTTTCACCTGAGAGCTCACCATACACAGACACTCCTTGGGCCATTTTCTTCCAACCTAGCCATCCCCCCACCACCCCCAATATGTTGCCCTTATGTCGTTTGATATCTCCAAAACCCTCCTTACTCTACACCTTAAGTTTATCCTTTACAACAAAACCACCCCAGCCTTTTATATAACATACCTCCCACCATTGTTGTACACGTCCTTTAAAATATGATAGCAGCGCTAAAACTACTGTTTTTTAATAGAAAAGGAGTCCAGCTTTACCTAATACGGTTCAACTCTAGGGTAATATGCAAATGATTTGATTTATTGTGACGAAGAATCGCTTGAACAGGACTGACAAACACCTTTTTCTCACTCATTGATAAAAAGGAAACGACTACACGTCTCTCAGCCCACACTATAATAAAATAATCAAAAATCTTTGAACTGGATGTGATTCTTTCCCCCACCACCCTCCCTCCCTCCCTCCCTCCCTCCCTCCCTCCCTTCCTTCCTTTTCCTCGAAGAAAAACCTTTAAAATAAAATACTTGCAACTCTCTCCGTTTCAAATTATAGGATTAATTTTGACTATATGAAATCAATTCAACATATTTTCAAACTCAAAACTAATATAAATTTAATTAATTTTAGACAAGAATTATAAAAAGTATAAACTATCTAAAAACCACTACTAATTAAAACTTTTATTGTTTTCAAAAGTTAAATAGATAACATTAATTTTGAACTTCTATGATGTACTCACTACTTCATGACTCCGTCCGTTTCGAAATATAAGACTAAATTTGACTTTTCAAAGTCAAATATGAGAAATTTTCCTCTCTTGTTCGGAAAATTAAAACACATCGAAATGGGAGAGGCCTATACACAGACGAACCAACATTTTCCCTACCCACAGACATTAAATACTAACAAACTGTAAGAACTCTAGAGGACCTCTCATTCAGATGCACTCATCCCAAATAGTAATGATTCCCCGATTTCCTACACAATGAATATAATCGCATAGACTCCCAAATACTCTTAATCAATGCTTTGTAAACAACCTCAAACTTAGACAAATGTATAAAGAATACACTACCTTCAATGCATCCTAAACCTATCGGTTAAACCATGAACATTACACTATACTATCTTCATTAAGACACTCAGAGATAGGGCTGCAACCGAACCGAATTTTGACAAACTCGAACCGAACTCGAACATGTTTGAATAACAAAATCGAAACAGAACACTGTACGAGTTCAGTTCGTTAGGTGTTGACGAACAGACGAACAGTTCGTGAACATGGTCGAGTTTGCGAACGAACTCAATCATGTTCTCTTGTGAAGTTATTCGAAGTTGATCAAGTTCGCGAACATGCACATGTTTGCGAACACATTTGAATCACAAACTTGTTCACGAACATACTTAGTAATCATGAACATATTTAAATCACAAATAGAGCACATTCAAGAACATAAAAAAGTACTAATCTTATTAAAACAAAATATCACAATATTTAAAATTCACTCAATAAATAAAAATATAAAAAATAATCACTCTACACGCTTTAAATTTTAAAAATATCGAAACACAATATTTACACAGTGATAGGCACGATGGTTATGCGATGGTTTATGTTATTTTTTTATTTAGAAAATGACTATTAGTCAAAGTATCGGTACACTGACATTTCTAATCTGGTAATCTCAATCTCGATTTGACGATTTTAGTAACTCAGGTAAGTAACTGTATCCTTGATTGAATGTCACAGTGTATCATTCATTGTATGCATCTGAATAACAATTACTATTATAACTTTATATAAGACGCAAAATGATATATTATCATAATTAAATTATTACGTAATTGTCCAACACTATTATTTTTTATAGTTAAAATACAATTTAAAATTATAAATTTAACAGTTTTGCTTAAGCTAAAAATAATAAATTATTTTCATAATAAATATATTAAATTGGGTGTGGGGAACTGTACATTTTTATTTATTAATACTGATATTTATCATAATCACTTGTAAATAAATAAATGATATTTAAGAAGTGATAAACAAAAGTTAATACAAATTTAACAATTAATGATAATAAAACTTTGAACCTGAATACATAATACCTAACTCATTTAAAATCAACAGAGATTTTTTTTAAATAAAATAAAAAATAAGCATGTTAAAAATCAATCAAACTCGAACTGTTCACGAACAATTTGTGAACCTCTCAACTGTTCGCAAACTTTGACGAACCGAACCAGGTTGTTCACGAACATATTATATCGATCAATCAAACTCGAAACCTTACGCTAACTCGACTCGATAACTAAGTTGAACTGAACCTTATCAAACCAAACATGAACTGAACCAAACATGTTCGCGAACAGTTCAGTTTGCTTGTAGCCCTACAAGTTAGAGACGAGGCAGCACTCCTCCCCTTATCTCGTGATTTAATTACGTTTGAAGTCTTTTTGACTCCCTCAAACCTCTGTTGTGTTTCCTAGAGAAAACTGATGGGGAGACCCCCACCCTCACCTCTTCCTCACTAAGGAGTTAACCAGATTTAGTCCCAAGTCTGGCTAGGAGATTTTGAGGTTCTCGATTATCCCCCTTCCCTAAAGTTCAAGGAATAGCTTTTGCATTACTGAACCAACATGACTTTGACAATACGCTGAACAAGTAACAAAAATTTATAAAGAATGGAGACAGAGAGAGAGGTTACATTAATTAGGCACAGTCAGTACGTCAACATTTACAATTGGTACTATGGTTTATGACTGCTCATTCACATCATTACATGTGAGGTTTGCTGTTTGACCGTATAGGATATTTTATAATTCACCCTACTCAACCATAAGAATTAACCCACTCTATGTTCATTTCCAACGCATTCTAAACATCCAAAGCTACAGTTTGTTACTAGGTGATCCATCATGCCCGCATAATTACTTGTGCAGGTTTACAGATTACAAATTATAATCACCAGCCCTAAACATGTGATTACATTGGCATAGTTTAATAATTTTTGTCTAGATTATCACAGTATTATTATTTTTATTATTATAAATAACAATGACAGTATGATTATGATAAGCAATATCATAACCACTGATAGAGAAAAATAAAAACAGATAGTAGCATAGTACGAACCACAAAAAATATATAAAGAAATAAAATTAACTCACTTGAGATAGTATTGAATCTGCAAGTGGGCGCATCCCATTAACACCAATGTATCTTGGAGGGGAAGAAGGAAGCGGAACAAAACGACCACCCACTTCAAGCACTCCAATTGTGCCCTGCCACTCTCGAACCAGACCATTCCTGGACCAGCCATCAACCAGCTCAGCGAACAGAGGATCACTGACAGTGAAGAATTGAGCCGCATGATCAAATATCAGAGGTTGAGGATCAATAAATCTAGTCCCCATTCTTCCCCCCAATCCATGAAGACCCTGTAAAAGCTAAATAGATTGAGAATCGCCAACCATATACAAACTCTTCTGGTTAACCATAAACAGTGTGGAGATGACAACAATCTCCAGGAAGTTGCATCAGCTAAATCCATTCCAAATATCAGTTCTACCTCAACAGAATATGTCATGAAATTTCAAAGTTTCATTTGTATTCAACTATTCCAACAATTAAAGCAAGCATAAAAACAATCCAGAGTATGCATGAGCAATTATACGAACTATATCAATTACAAATACAAAAAAATGAATAAATTTTGATGGTCTTTTTTAAAAAATAAACGAATGTACATAGTTATCAAGAAGAAATCCAGCAGTTAGAATAAGATTTTGGAAAGAGAAATTCCCTTAAGAGCACGACTCAGGTTCTAGGAAAGCTAGCAACTAGCAATGGCAGACAAGAAGCACATAGCAGTAACACTAGCAACGTATTTTTTCCTAAAAGATGATGACATGATGCAGTTCCTACAAACCAAGACCTAATACTTTTTTTTCTTTCCATACAAGCAAAACCAAAGACCTAATTGTACACTACTGTCCACCCCCAATCCCCAAAAGAATAAAAGAAAAATACAAAGGATAAATCGAGAGATAAAAAGATGATGAGGATTACACTGAAGAGTCACCACCAGCTATAAACTTGCTTACAACCACAGAGGAATTGCAAGATTCAAGTACTGGGGAGGATACATATTACTCGAACAAAACTAAAGAAAGAGGACTATAATTTAATAGTGCCATCAAACTCTGAAATCCATTGTCTGAGGAGACCATTTCAGGCTAACTCAAAAGCACTGCCTCCAAAATTGTAACAGATACCCTAAAAAGGATATATTTCCGATCTTTCAGTGTCTTACACTACAGAACATTACACTACCACAAACCAATAAAATAAAGTAGATCAAATAGAAAGCAAACCACTCAATGGATATCATTTTACTTACTTGAGATATCAACAAGCCTATTTCTAGCCTTTTAAAAAGATTCATGTTTTAGATTAGAGTGAAGACCATTTTATCCAAATATGGAATTACATAGGGCTACGTGAAGTTGGCTTGAAATTATTTTGCTCAATTGGAAACTTTTCAAAAACTTGTTTCCGCTCTTGTTTCTCATTTTTCCAAATTGTGGAGATGGAGCAATGAACATATATTTTGTATCTTGCGCACAAGAAAACATAAAGATTCCAATAACAAGTTACTTAATAGGACTGCAAAATATTGTTATAAGTTAAAAATTGCCTTAAACAACACAATAAACACTTTCTTCAATATTCTGAAATGCTTTGCTGGATCTCAACAACAATGTGTCAATAATTAGGCAAATAATGACAAACTTCATTACGTAAGAAGGAGAGGGGAAAAGAGAGTGCTGACCATCATTTCTTAATCATTGGCCTCTAAATATTCCCGTTCACTTATCCCCCTTTAAACATTCAAAAATTTTCAAAAGCTTTATAAACGTAGAGAGAGATAAAGGAATTCTATTTATTGAATTCTGATATTTACAGCTGATACGATACATAGTTTATAGTCATAGAAACATAACAGACCCCCAGATATTTACACAAAAATAGGAGCTAGAGAATTCCTAAAATAGAGGAACATTTAAATACAAAAATAATTAAATTTAAACTAATCTTATCCCTGACTTTAGCTAACAACCGAAACTGTTTATTTGAATTCGAATCTTTCAACACTCCCCATCAAGCTGGTTTTGGTTTGTAGATATCGCACAATCCCAGCTTTTCAGTAAGAGATTCGAATGTGGTCTTAGCAAGTCCTTTTGTAAACACATCACCCACTTGTTCTTTTGTGGGAACGTACAACATACATATAATTCCTTCTTCTAACTTCTCTTTAATAGTGTCGATCGATTTCAATATGCTTGGTCCTATCATGCTGCACTGGATTATCGGCAATGTTAATTGCTGATTTGCTATCACAATACAACTTCAAAGGAGTCACTGGGATTACTTTCAATTCATCTAACAATCTTCTGAGCCATAGTAACTCACACATCCCTTGTGCAACTGCTCTGTATTCAGCTTCTGCACTACTTCGTGCTACAACCGATTGCTTTTTGCTCCTCCATGTAACTAGATTACTCCCTACAAAAGTACACCACCCAGATGTAGACCTTCTATCAATCACAGAGCCAGCCCAATCAGTGTCTGTATAAGCCTCTACTGTCAACTTTCCACCTTTCTTGAACAAGAGACCTCGACCAGGACTATTCTTCAAATACTTTAGGATTTGATAAACTGCCTCAAGATGTTCCTCCTTTGATGCATGCATAAACTGACTTACCACACTTACAGAAAAAGAAGAATCTGGTCAAGTATGTGATAAATAAATTAGCTTGCCTACTAGTCTTTGATAGATATCTCGATCAACAACACTCCAATCTTGTGGTTTGGATCAATCGGAACTGCTGTTGGTTTGCTTCCCAACATGCATACTTCAAATCCAGAGTGTATTTTTGTTGTGAAACAACTATCCTTTCCTTTAACCTTGCTACTTCCATCCTAGAAAGTATTTTAGTTTTCCAAGGTCCTTTATTTCAAAATCAGCAGCCAACACCCCCTTCAACCTCCTAATTTCTGCATCATCATTACCTGTAATAATGATGTCTTCCACATACACTATCAAGATAGTAACTCCCTCTTCATCCGAGTGCCGATAAAACATTGTGTGGTCAGCTCGCCCTTGAGAGTATCCTGGCCCCCGAATAGTTTTAGAGAAACAATCAAACCAAGCTCATGGTGATTGCTTTAAACCATAGAGTAATTTAAGCAGCCTGCAAACTTTATTCTTCCCTTGTGGTTCTTCAAAACCAGGTGGTAGTTGCATATACACCTCCTCCTCAAGTTCTCCATTTAAAAATGCATTTATTACATCCATTTGATGTAAAGACCAGTCCTTTATAGCAGCCAATGATAAAAGTACTATCACAGTGTTCATTTTTGCCACCGGTGCGAAAGTTTCTTGATAATCGATGTCGTACGTTTGAGTATACCCTTTAGCCACCAGTCTTGCTTTAAATCTGTCCACCGTTCCACCAGCTTTATGTTTGATCGTGAATACCCATTTGCATCCCACGGGTACAACTCCATTGGGTAGTGATGTAACCTCCCAAGTTTTATTCTTCTCTAGTGCCTTCATTTCTTCAAGGACAGCATCTCTCTAGACTGGATCTTTCATAGATTCATTAATATTCTTTGGGGTTGTAACACTAGATAAATTTGACAAGAAAGCTTTGCAGGGCTGAGACAAAGCATGATAGGAGACAAATCTGTCTATGGGGTGAAGTGTGCATGAACGAACCCCTTTTCTTTGGGCTATTGGTAATTCCTTCTTTGAACTTGATTGTGGTGGTCTTGGAATCTAAACTGGACTTGGTTGTGATGGATTTGTGGCCTCGGTAGAGCATGGTATAGAATCTGGGTTCAGGTTTGGAATCAAATCAGTGCTAGAGTTTGGTGGTTGTACCATGCTCTTCAAATGTTGCTGTCTTCTAGAGTAAACACACACTTCAGGACCTGCTTTTTGATGTACTTCTTCCCACTCCGGTACAACATTTGTTAATGGCATGGGTGGGTGGAAAGGATTGATAGACCCTACTGGTTCTAAGAGCTGGATAGGTAGGACAGGACTAGAAGTGATTTCCCAAAAATGATCTTTATCTATATGCTCCCCCTGAAGTGAATTTTTGGAGTAAAAGGATTGATCTTCAAAAAAGGTGACATCATAGCTGACATACATTCGTTTGGTGAGAGGGTCATAGCACTTGTACCCTTTTTGAGTGGGAGAATAACCAAGAAACACGGTTTTAACAGCTCTAGGATAAAACTTGTTATTGTTCTGAGAATGGATATGAACAAACGCGACACAACCAAAAACTTTTAGAGGAATATTAGAGATAAGTCAGGAATGAGGGTAAGCTTGAGTAAACACTTGAATAGGTGTTTTGAAACTAAAAATTCGGAAAGGCATTCTATTTATGAGAAAAGAAGCAGTGAGGATAGCTCCACCCCAAAACCGTTTTGGTAAGGTATTTGTAAACATGAGAGTACGAGTAACTTCTAAGAGGTGACGATTTTTTAGTTCAGCGATGCCATTTTGTTGAGGGGTATTGGTGCAAGATGAGTGATGGATAATACCCTGATCATTGAAAAAAGATCCTAAAATATCGGACAAATACTGTGTCATTATCAGTACGGATCATTTGAATTTTTGTGTTAAACTGGGTTTGAACCATAGAATGAAATTGTTTAAATATTTGGTATGCTTCTGACTTTTCTTTCATGAGATAAACCCAACACAACCGTGAATGATCATCAATAAAAGGAATAAACCAGTGAGTATTAGACAAATTTTGCACACGAGATGGACCCCAAATGTCACTATGAATTAGAGAGAAATGACAAGAATTTTTATAAGGACGACTACGAAAAACAGACCGTTGGTGTTTAGCCAACTCACAAACTTCACATTGAAACTGGACTAGTTTCTTATTCTTAAATAAAACAGGAAACAATTTTTGCAAATAAGGGAAACTATGATGTCCTAAGCGCCTATGCCATAACATTATTTCATCCGACATAGAGGGAACTTTATTGACCACTTGAACTTGTTCCTCTCGAATAGCAGCATCTTCAAAGTACTACAGCCCAGCGACCTCTCTAGCACTGCCAATCATTCTCCCCGAACCCAAATCCTGGAATTCACAATGAGAGGGAAAAAATTTAGCTATGCAATTATTTGTTTTTGTGAATTTACTGACTGAAAAAAGGTTACAAGATAGATTTGGAACATGTAAAACAGAGGTTAAACAAAGGTCATTTGAGAGGGATATGTTGCCTTTTCCAGCAATTGGTGACAAAGTACCATCAGCAATACGAACCTTATTACTACTAAAGGAAGGAAAATAGGATGAAAAAAGTTTAAATTGACCAGTCATATGATCAGATGCACCCGAATCTATAATCGAAGGTATTTTAGGGTCGAAGGAAATACCTTGTTGTGCTACTGTACAGACAGGAGTGTCAGTTGCCGTAGCAACAGTTGGGTGGTTGGGTTGATTTATGAGCTGATTAAGCCAATCAAATTGCTCCGAAGTGAAGGGCGGATTGCCAACAGCATAGGCACGGTTGGGACCAGAGTTTCGTCCAAATTTCCTCTAATTTGAGTTGCGATTTGGCAGGTTTTCAGGTCTGCCATGGAGTTGCCAGCAAGTCTCTTTTGTATGACGAGGTTTATTGCAATGTTCGCACCAAAGATTGGATTTCTGATCTGGTCTTTTCACAGATGGGCGTGACCTACTGGTAAGCGCATTCTCCTCTGGTTCAACAAGCAGGGCCGACTTATCTATGGTGGCAGCAGGTCGCGGGCCAGGATGGATTGCAGCGGTTCAGTCCCGTTCGTGTTCTCGTGCTGCTTCAAACTAAAGATTCAAGCCACTAAGAAGATCATAAATACAGTCCTTCTCCAACAACTGTTGATAACAAGCACTATCCTTGGGGGACTCATATTCGATCACAGCAAATTGATCGAGTTCTTGCCATAGAGTCTTCGGCTGGTTGAAATAACGAGTCACATCTCGTTCACCTTGTCTAATCTCCTTCAATTGATTCTTCACGACAAAGGCTTGGGCAGGATTGTCACGGTTCGAATATGTCGCCGCCACAACATCCCAAATAGCCTTTGCAGTTGAAAGGAACTGTGACGCCCCCAAATTCGGGTATCTTCCAACCCGATTGATGGTGCTACACGGTACTCATAACTGTACATTCATTCTATTAAAACAACATCAAAATGTGTGTATCAACGACATTCTTATTACATTAATAATAATGCATCCCATTCCCAGGTTCTGAAACCATTACATTCTTTGTTCATCATAATATAATTCATACAAACATACTAGTCTATTACAAAATAAACTAATCATTCATCTTCACCTTGCCTTTATCTCTACTGGAACCCCCAGTTCGCTCGACCTTAGCTGCAATAATATGATTCAAGCAAGAAAAGTGAGCATAACTAGCTCAGCAAGTCTAACAATATATTATATAGATACCACTTCGTGAATCATATGATTATTCTTCAATAACTGAACAATAGTTATGAAGTACTATGAAACATTGACTATCACTTCTCATCTCATAAAACAATTCCGAAGTACATATAGTAGTTTGAAAATTCTGAGTAGGTCCATAGACCATGAACATTCTCTTTAGCTTTTATTCATGAAAAGGACAACCCGGCACTAAGTCCGTAAGTCCGACATATCTTACGAGCACTTCTAGGTGATCAGCCTATAGTACTCTATGTTGATCAACACTACATCCGTTAAACGTATTTACGTTTAAGTTTTGGCAACCTCGCGTGCCCATCGAATAATCGATATAAAATATATTTGTTTATTCATACTCAGGCTTTCCTTGAATCCGTACCAAACAATTGGCGTAGGATAGCGTTATCAATTCTATATTGAAAGACTTGTAAAGAAATCAATCAATCTTTCAAGATTAGTCTAGCCGAGTTAAAACTGGCATCGAAATTTCTTTAAAACCATTCATGCATCTCATAACATGAATCACTGAAAACTTGGCTAACACGAAGGTTAGACAAGCGATAAGAAAACTTTCCTTCAGCGTCTACTACAGTAAAATTACTTTCCCTTTGAGCCTTTACAGTCTCTACAACACATAACCACATAACGTACCACATTAGGTCATGAATAATCATACATGGTTCCTAATGAATCTTACCTTTCTTCTCAATATAATCATGTATTAGAATTGTTACTATTGGTTCCGGCTTGCCGTTATAGTTAACATTGTCATTACGTTCATGTTCGATTGATTATCTTCCACCTTTAGTTATCATACTTAAGGTTTAACAATGTCTTAAACAATGTTACTTCAAGCTTTAGTTCATTACTAATTAGTTTACTTTCTTTCTTTACTTACAAACTCTCCTTACTAAGCAATCTCTAAGGTTGGCGCTGCGGCGCCAGCTTCCTCTTATTAAGCCGCGTTGCAGCGCCACACTTCAGTGGCTGAGGACCAGATTTGGCGTTGCGGCGCGAGTTTAAGCGTTACATGCCGCGCTGCGGCGCGAAACTCCAGTAGGTCATAGCATTTTCTCGGCATTGCTCGGCGCTGCAGAGCCACCTATTTGCCTTGGGCTGGCGCCGCAGAATTTTGACAGATTTTTAACTTTGTGAACTTTCCGGACTCCAAATTTGATCATTTTAAGTCCGAATTGGCTCGTTCAAAAGCCGTTAGCTCACAAATCACATACTCTACGTGTTCATGCAAGAATTTTACATTTTCGACTTTGTTAACTCGAAATTCACCTATGAGTTCATTTTTAACGAAAACGATACACATTCGTGAACGTTCAACGCTCGTTTCTTCGTTCTAAGTCGGAATTCGGTCATTTTCGAGTTCGCAACTCTATAATGCCAAATAAGACTTTTTCCCATCGAAAACCAACGTTTCCGATCTTAATATCAAAATTCGACTTCTAATCCGAGTATTTCACGAATTCGACGATTATCGTCCAAACTCATGAATTCCGCCTTAACTTCGTTACTTAAGATTTTTTCATCGTTTCAAATGGATTCATTCCATCATACTAACATCTTAACATACATATTTCATTAACTTATTTACATGATAAGTTATTACTTGTTCTTCATGAGTTTATAACTTATAAAAGTATAAATTACTTATGATTTCACTTCATGACTTATCATAGTTAAGTCTTCTAACCATCATCCTCACATCGTCTAATCATACAAATTTCATTCATGTAAACAAATTACAACTTCTTACAAGTTCTTTCTTAGTTCATAACTTATATATAAACTAATTGCTTATTCACGGCTTATTAAAGCTCAAGTCCTTTGATTAATCATTCTTACTTCTTCTTAGCGTACAAGTCCTACCACTACCCACTTCTCCAACAATTGAAGAGAAAGAGATTCATGGTTTAGGATCTTACCCTTGAAGATCACTTGATTAAGCTTTGTTCTTCTTGCTTCTTGAATTATAAAATCTAGCTTTTCTAGCTTTTTCTCTCTAACCAATAAGTACTTATGATGTTGGATGGAATGAAACAACCAACAAATGAGATAGCATCCTTCTTATTTATAGAAATCTCAAAGTGATGGCTTAATAGTCAATAAGCCATCCACCTCCTTAATCACCTCCTTACTATTCATTACTTAAGCACCAAGTTAACTTGCTCGTCACTTATAAGCACTTAGCCATTAAGCATAAGCACTTTACTTGGCCATTACTTAACTTATCATTTGCTTAGCCACCAAGTACTTGGGCTTGCATTAAACAAACATAATTCCAATACATTGGGCTTGCATTAAACAAACATTGGGCTTGTTCATAAATTCATATTGGACTTATCCATTCCTACACTTGGGCTTTATCATAATTCCAATTGGACATTACAATTTCCTACACAATACTACAAATCCAATGCATTTGGCTTAAAGCCTTGTAACGTTTTGTCTACGTATTATTATCGTATTCTAACTCATATACTTATTCATATACGACATATCATCATTCATACATACTCGTATAATACCTCGTATTATACTGGTATTCATTATCTCGTACAATACCTACGTATTATACGATCATCGCTTTAATTCATTATACTCATTTCAATTCTTCTCGGAATCATTTTCCCTAACCGTCAGGTTTTAAGTCCGCAGACGAAAAACTGTGTTTGCCATAACTTAAATATTATTGGATATTCCATCTCGTCTTAGAATTCTATCATTACTCGTTTCTCGGAAATTCAAAAATAATTCCCGAGTAGAAATCAGTAAATGTGTTTTTACGGAAATTTCTCGGAAAACTTTTATTTTCGTCTTGGAAATTCAAACATTTAAATTCCACCACGTAGCCAAAATCCTAACCACATTCGCACAATCTAGGTCATAGAACGACCTTCACATAGCTTACTCACATAAATAATCAATTAAATTTATTTAATCCACATAATCAAATAAAAATTTAATTCTCATGAAAATCCGATTTTCTCGGACGTTACAGGAACAGGTGGACCTGACCGATTTCAGGTTCCATAGAGTTAATCTGCCACGCCATGAGCATAGCATTTTTGGTCTCCCAAGAAAACAGAGCTACTGGATCATCACGACAGTTCCTGTCAAGTCCCCCATTTTTCCACGACCAGTGAAAGACATTTTGACAGACTGGGACCACTGGAGGTAATTCAATCCGTTGAGTTTGTGCTGTGATCTGCAGTGTAGGGTTTTTAGAGGCAGCAGACGAGCCACGAGCAGGGACTGTTTGGGCTAGGGGTATTGGATGTGCTAATGTCCAACATGTTTGGTTCAGAGAAGGACTGGTGTTTAAGGGTTTGAAAAAAAAAATTAAAGGCTCAAAGGGGTAATGTGTTTAATGCTCTAATACCATAAACGCAGAGGAATTCTCTTTATTGAATTCTGATATTTACAGCTGATACGATACATAGTATATATAGTGATAGAAACATTACAGACCCCAAGATATTTACACAAAAATAGGAGCTAGATAATCCCTAAAATAGAGGAACATTTAAATACAAAAATATTTAAATTTAAACTAATCTTATCCCTGACTTTAGCTAACAACCGAAACTGATTATTTGAATTCGAATCTTTCAACACTTTATTAACTTAACCTACAAAATGAAGCTGCAACCTTTAACATATAGCATGAAAATAGATTGATTTCCAAGAACAAGTTACATCCTAATCTTGTTTTGGCCAAGAACATCAGTCACTTGAAATAACCTTTCCATTTTGCAGCCGGTACCAGTTAGATACACTTGCAATCAAAAATTGGTTGATTTCTCCAACAGTGCTCACTCATGTGTCATCACACCAACGCCAATGGTATTTTTATATCAAAATCAGTGGCTCTCTAGTTCTCCTATTAACCATTGAAAGAAATGTTGCATCCATAAATATCGAATATGAGCTGTCCTAAGAATTCCTTTCTTTTTTTTCTTTTTTTATTCTTTTCATTGGATACAAGTAAATCTTAGTGAAGTGTGCAAAAACAGAGCACAGCCTGAGTGCAAAAATGGAGCGCAACCTGAGTACAAATGAAATATACAAGTCAATCAACCCAAAATTGTAAGCCGAAGTGCTGAACCATTTTAGAAGCTCTTAAAGAAGAAGATATCTTCAATATCTTGGACATTATCAACATGCGCCAATTGCCAAGCCTTCGAGAACTGCTACTGATACTTGTCTGCACTCTCATCTGACCTTTCCATATTTGTTCAGTGAACAGTCAATCATTAATTTACTCAGCTTGATACTCCAATTTAAGCATTTTACCTACCTTACAATCAGCTTAAGTGCTACAGCCAAGACTCTTCAGTAATTGTTAGCATATTCGAGCAAGTCTCCTCGAAACCCAACACAACTTATAAACTCTCATATGAAAGAAATAGTACTGTTTTCATGAAACTTTAATATGTTCCTTAAAATGTTGATGGAAATTGTGGAAGAATTTTATTGAGGACATACAAAAATGCTAAACAAATGGCAGATTTAAGTACACTTGCCGGAAACATGGGAGGCTAAAAGGTACCTTGATAAGGAAACTTGACATAAAAAACCTAACCAACACTGAATTCTGATGGTAATACAAGTAATGGTATATTAATTCCACTTCTTTGAATGATCCAAGGATGATCAGTTGCTCGATTTGTAATATATGAAAGACTTGTGAAATTTGAAAAGAAGGAACAAGACTTAATGATACACAAAAAGTGCAAAATCATTCTCAACTTGAAATTCGTTGTTCATGCAATCAACATGAAAAGCAAGCATATCATTTTGATTTGCACCAAAAAAGAAAAAAGCATATCATTTTAATCACCTAAGCCAACTGCTTAGATAAGGGTAAATCATTAGTATTCTCTAATTTTACCAAAAAGAACGAAGCGAAACAAGCAATCCTTTTCAGGTAAGATGGAGCTTTAACAAGGTGAGGAAGATATGGGAAATGAAAACCAAAAAATAAAAATAAATAAATAAATACCAACATGATTTGAGCTTTGTAAAAATCAGTTTTCAATTTTCATTGAGGGTATTATCTCTGCTTTAATTTTTATTATTCCTTTCCATTTTATTTCCCTATCCTCACCTTCCTCGGAATCAAGAAAGAGGCAAAGAGTAATATATTTTCTTCTAGACTAAAATCCAATTTGCAGCTTGCGCCCTAAAATCTATTTGCACCCTAAATTCTTTATTTTTAATTAAATACATCAGGGAAAATAAAATGAACCATCCGCACCATTTTCCATCGAAACATTCACAGGAAGTCTTATTATGTTATTAAAATAGGGGTAATATGGTCTACACACTAAGATTTTAAACCATTATTTTAAATATATATGCGTCCATATTATCGTTTTAAAATAGAGTAAAATACACTGACAGCCCATGTAGATAATCATAATAACACTCACCACCCCCTCTAATTTTTTAAGTAATAGTCAGTACCCCTCTAGTATACAATATATTACATTCATTACCCCTAGTGTGGTTGACCAACTAATATCCAAAACTATTTTTAATATAATGTCTAATACACCTTTCAAATTATAATGTTTAATTTCTCCACTAAATATAAATTTTTACTTTACTTGATCTAATTTATTAAATTATGAACTTGTGCAATAAATAACATAAAAGTCAAAAAATAATAAATATTCATTTTATCAAGAAAATAAAGTCGTACAATTTTTTGCTTATTAAATTTCTCAAAGATTAAAATGTACGTGATATATATTCAAATATATTTTTTTGTAATTAAAAAGTAAAATTTTAATACCCATAAAATTACAAATTAACACAATAAAATTATAATTATTTTTTCTAAATATTAAAATTTACGTAAAAACAAACTTATTATTACAAAACGAATCTCATTATTCATATAAAAAAGTATTAAAAATTATATTAATTATTTTTCTCATATATTAAACTAAACATAAGTCGCACGCACTTGAGCATAATTATTTACAGTAAAAATAACAAATGTTGTTACTCAAAAAATTATATATTAAAAGAAAAATCTTTTTACAAGATAGAGGTAGTAATAAATATTATTATATTTTCTTTTATTTAACATTGCTCAAAAACAACGCCAATTGTATATTAAAAATGTAATCAAAATCATAAATATCCCAATTTTTTACATATACACAAGAAAATTTAACATATAAAAATCATAATATGAAACTAATAATTCAAATAATATTTTTTATTGTTAAACACCAAAAACTAAACTATCAACATACTCTATCACTCTAATTAGAATAGCTCCATCAATGATTTAATTTTAAAAAATTAATATTTGTATCACTTACAAAAATACGCGTTAATTAAACTAAATTAGTTTTTTTTATAAGTTACCAACAATTAAATGAGATAGTCTTAATTACAAATAAAACTATAATTAAAATGTATTGTATTAAAAAAAGGATAATTAAATATATATATATATATGCATGTATATATAGGAATTAAAATTTGATAACATACAAGGATAAATATGTAATTTTATCTATTTAGTCAACCCTAAAAACTTGCAAAGGTACTAACCGTTACTTAAAAAACTAGAAGAGAGGTGAGTGTTATTATGGTTCTCTAGAGGGAGAGAGGTGAGTGTTATTATGGTTCTCTAGAGGGAGTGTCACTATATTTTACTCTTTAAAATAATTGTTAAAATTTTAATGTTTAAATCATATTACCCTTTTTTAGTGACATAATAAGACTTCTGGTAGTGTTCATTTAAAGTTCAAATTGGATTTTAGTCTTTCATCTACAAAGTTATAAACTCAAACAAGTTACGTAATTTCATACTCCCTCCGTACCAAAACCAGAGTCCCACTTCAAAACAATCACGCATCTTCGGAAAATTGTCAATTCCAAACATCAATATCACATCAAAATGGGACTCTAGTTTTCGGACAGAGGAAGTATAAAGCAAATGCCAATTGAGCGCGCAAACTCAAACAAGCTATGTGATTTCATACTCCCTCCGTCCCAAAATAATAGTCCCACTTAAAAAACCACTCATTTAATCTAGGGTTGTAAATGGTAACCGAAAAATTCTTATTCGTCCGCATCCGTATTTGAAAAAAAACGAATATTATTCGTATTTGAAAAAAAAACGAAAATATCCATATCCGGTTTAAAGGTATCCGCAAATAAACGGACACGAATACAAATATAGGCGTATTCGTTTAACATCCGACCATAAATATATCTGGCAGATAACGAATATCTGAATTCGGATCCGTATCCAGAATTTATATATATATATATATATATATATATATATATATATATATATATATATATATATATTAATTACTCTCTCCGTCTCATGATAAAAGTCTTTATTACTATTTTGGATAGTCTCATGTTAAATGTCTACTTTCCTTTAATAACCAAATTTTTTCACATTTTTTCCAATTATGCTCGTAGCATTAAATATCTCATACTTTTTTATTTTAATTCTTTCTCTATATTTAATAAGTATGGAGAGAGAACTATTTGAATTGAATAGCCTAGAAAGCACTCTCTCCATCTACATTAAAAAGAGTTAATGAATATTATTATGTACAATTTTATATCATTTCATTCCTTTCTTTCTTAATATGCAGTGAAAAGTCACCAGGACTTTTATCTAGGACGGAGGGAGTATTAACTTATTGCATCAATTTATAATATTAGAATAAAGTGTTATTTCCTACTTTTGAAGTAATGATATATATTTAAACTAATTATTATATAAGGAATGCACTTAAAAAATATTTTACTATTACTCCCTCGTTCCCAAATTAATTGCTCAGTTTGACTTTTAAAGTCAAATGAACCATTTAAAACTAATGTTTTATATTTTGTAAAATATAGGTCGAAGAGATAATCAAAAGAAAAGTATATACAAATTATTAATAATACTCCCTCCGTCCCAGGATAAAAGTCATGTTGGACTTTTCACGCATATTAAGAAAATGAATGATATGACAAAATTGCTCATAATAATATATCATTAATTATTTTCAATGTAGGTGAGAGTGACTTTTAGCTATTCAATTCAAAATATTCTCTCCATACTTATTAAATATGGAGAGAGAATTAGAATAAGAAAAGTATGATATATTTAATGTTACGGGCAAAATAGGAAAAAAATGTATAAAAATTTGATTATTAAAGGAAAGTGGACATTTAACATGGGACTACCCAAAATAGTAATAAGGACTTTTATCATGGGATGGATGGAGTAAATTTTTACTATTATAAAGTTAAAATATCTAAAATGTATAATTTATCAAAAAAATTATATACTAGAAGAACAAATTATAGTTATTAGCTTGTTATAAGTTTTTTACTTTCAAAACTTACTTAATGTTGGGAGGCGAGAACAATGAACAATATAATTTTATTGTTAAAAAGTGTTAGGTATGAATTAATTTAGAATTAATCTCAGTGTTCTAAAAATCGGCCTAGTCGGCGACTAGGTCGGGGTCTGAGGCTCGCCGAGTCGATCATGCCCTAGTCAGTTGATTTAGTCGTTGGCCGACTTAGTCAAGATCAAGTCGGCGACTAGTCGGTAAAGTCGGGCCAAATCAGAACAAATTGGAGCATATCAGGGTAAAAAACAAAACATATGAAATGTTTGGGGCCATAGTGTAATTTATGGATTTTGTTTATAACTTTTAAACCCTACCTCCTCTGCCGACTGCTGCTGCTTCTTACGAAAATAATAGAACGACGACGCTACTGCTTCTTCCTTCGACCGACGACGCCGACTCCTCGTCTGACGACGACGACGCTACTACTTCTTCTTCCTTCGACCGACGACGACGCTACTGCTGCTCGCCGACTCCTCGCCTGAAACAGTTTCGACGAAGACCCGCCTGCTCGCCTGCTCTCCTTCGACAATGCCGACTGCTACTCAGGTAGTTCGGCTCGTCTCTCTCAGTTTCTCTATTTTTTTTGTAAACAGTTTACAAATACTAATATATGGCTTATAAGGCATACTGATATAAGGCTTATAAGGCTTAACAGTTTACAAATACAAATACTGATATATCTTTTTGGTTTTAGTTAATTAGTTCCTTAGTGGGCATTAAAGAAAAGGTTAGATAAATTAAATTAGTTAATTTTTTTAGTTAATTGTACTATTTCATTTTAAATTTTAAATTTTTTCAACTTCAGTTATAAATTAAATTATTAAAATCTGACTGGGGTTTGGAGAAATGACTGATTTTATATTTTTATGCATAGGTATAATATCACTATCAATGGCTCAATCACCATCTTTGTCTTCAGCAGCCTCTAATACTTCTGAGTGTTCAATATTAAAAAGAGCTTCAGATGATATTGGATGGGAATATGGCTTCCTTGTAAATCCTAACAACAAGGATCGTTGGAGATGCAAATTGTGTGACAAAGAGTATGGTGGAGGAGTTTATAGATTGAAACAACACATAGCAAATATCAAGGGAAATGTAGCATCATGCCCCAAGTCAAACAAGGAAGATAAAGAAAAGTGTAAGATGGCACTTGACAAGGCAGTAACTAAAAAGAGAGACAAGAGGATAGATGACGTGAATGTTAGAGCGGAAGTGGAAGTGGAGGCAATTCCAGAAGGAAATGAAGACGAAGAAGTTGAAGTTTTAGGGTCAAGGAAGAGGCCCCATTATCTTGGTCTCATAGATAGATATGCAAGGGCCATCAATACGGATTTGAGTGCAAGTAAGAAGATGCGACAACAAAACATTAATGATGCACTTTGGAAAGAGAGAACTCATGATGTGAATAGGTACTTGGCTCGATGGACGGTATTCCATTTCATGCTATTGACAATGATAGCTTTAAACGCTTTGTTGAGGCGGTGGGTATATTTGGCCAAGGCTTTCAACCCCCAAGTCAATACCAATTAAGGGAGCCGTTGTTGAAGGAGGTGGAGAGAACCAAACAATCACTCAAGAAACAAGAAGAAGAGTGGGCTTCAACGGGATGCTCTATCATGGCCGATACTTGGACTGACCGAAAAATAAGAAGCATCATGAATTTATGTGTTAATAGTAGGACTGGGACTTGTTTTCTTTCTTCTAACGAAGATTCGGAGGTGTCGCACACGGCTGAATATATATTTGGCTATGTTGACAAGTGCATTGATGAAGTTGGGGCGCAAAATGTAATCCAAGTAGTCACGGACAATGCCTCTAATAATATGGCAGCGGCGGCATTGTTGAAGGCCAAGAGACCACATATGTTTTGGACCTCATGTGCAACCCACACAATAAACCTCATGCTTGAAGGGATTGGAAAGCAACAAAAGTTCAAAGATACTATTAAAAGGGCAAAGAAGTTCACTATATTTATTTATGGTCATCATAGAACATTTGCATTGATGAGAAAACATACAAAAAAGAGAGACATAGTGAGGTCGGGTGTTACTAGATTTGCAACCGCCTTCTTGACAATGCAAAGTATGATGGAGAAGAAACAAGAGTTGAAGATGATGTGTACTACCAATGAATGGAGAGCTCTTCCAAGGGTGAAGACCGCAAAGGGGAAAGCCGCATTTGCTACGGTGATAAGTGTTTGCTCCATTAGTGATGGTTCTTCGTCTTGTTGATGGGGATTGGAAGCCCTCAATGGGCTTTGTGTATGAAGAGCACAAGAAAGCGAAAGAAGATATCAAAGAGGCATACAAACAAAATGAGGGTAACTACCGGCCAATACTACAAGTCATTACACAAAAACTTTGGTCGACTTGATAGTCCGTTGCATTTGACGGCTTACTTTTTGAATCCATTTTACCTCTTCAAGGATCCTACCATGAAAGATGATCCAATTATCATGGATGGTGCTTTTACTTGTGTTGAATCTTTCTTCCCCGATGATTTTGAAGTTCAAAATGAGGTTATCAATAAAGAGTTGTTGAAGTACAAGAACAAAGAGGGTGGATTTGGTAGACCATTGGCCGCAAAGGGATGTGAGGACAACAATGACACTTATGATCCGGGTAACTTAGTAATTACTTTTATAGTTTTCTTTTCTTAGTTAGTAACTTAGTTTTTTTTCCCCAATCAAGTAACTTATAGTTAGTACTAAATTACTCATTGAATTGTGCTTCTTTCATGATTAGTTGGATGGTGGTCTAACTATGGCAATCATACACCCAACTTGAAAAAAATGGCCATTAGAATTCTCTCTTTGACTTTGAGTTCATCCGGTTGTGAGAGAAATTAGAGCACTTTTGAGGGATTAAGTACATATTCCCTCTCTTTATTATATGTTGTAATTTTTTAATAAGGGTATTAGAATTATTAACATGAGAATTTTCTTTAATGTATATCTACATACGAAACAAGGTTGAACAACCTAGTGTATGTCCAATTCAATGCCAAACTTGTCAACAAGAAAAGAAGGGTAAAGGAGAAGGATGTCTTAATTACTAGTGAAGCAACAAATGCACAAGGATGGATTGTTGAAGGTGGTGACGATGAAGTTGAGCCGGGTTCGGAACTTACATGGGATATGGTTGGCGAAGCTATGGGAGCGGATGAGATCCTTCTACCTAGAAGAAGTGGTAGAAATGTGCGAGAACTAGATGAAGACGAGTTTGTGTCAGAAAATGATGACAACGAAGAGGAATATGAGAATTATGAGTTTGAGTCCGATGGAGAGCAAGTCTTGGAGGGATATGGAGAAGAGGAAGAGGAGTGATTTAATATTGATTTTGTGTTACTTAGTTTCATTTGGTTAATTTGTTTTCATGTTTTGAACTTAGAGCGTCGAACTATTTGGTTTTACTTAGTTTTCATGTTTTTATTTGATGATTTGTGTTACTTATGTTATTCTACTTATTCAAAACTTATGAAGGAGGAATGAGAATATATATTTGTTTTAAAAAAAATTGAAAATCCGACTAGCCGATTAATCCCCGATTAATCCCCTAGTTACTAGTCGGTAGCAAACCGACATGGGACCGACTAGCGACTTTTAGAACACTGATTAATCTAGAAGGGAGTTGAATAAATAATTCACGTTTATGAATTTTCGGGTGGAATGAGTATTTATCACTTTCATTTGCCCAACTATTTAAAAATTAGAAATCCAAATATTTAAAGCAAGTCCAAAGTAAATTCTGGATCAAGTTGGATTAACTAGTTGTCAATTGTCACATATACATTATAACTCGCAGTCTCTATAAATATAATGAAATAAAATAAACTTTTTATAACTATGTAAATTGTAATCTATGTATTGAGAATAAATTATAAATAAAAGTTCTCATAAACATATTATTAAAGTTTTAATCAAGTATATGAGAAAAAATAATTAAATATTCAATGTAAACTTTTGACTCTAATTATAAATTATAAATATTCATACACACTACTGTATTACTCCACACATAAAATGGACATCTAAACATTAATAAGTAGAGCATTCATTTTGAAATTTAAGATTTCAAACATGATGAAAATTTATTTGAATTGTAATTTAGAACATTGATTATTGTATTTAAATATTTATTAAAAATAAATAAATTAACATTCATTCATTAATTAATAAACTATATTTTAAAACTCATTATTTTTTTATTCTAGTTATAGTTAGGGCTGAAAAATTCATATTCATCAGCATCTGTATTCGGAAATAAATAGATATTATTCGTATTAAAAAAAAGCATATTATTCGTATTCGGATTAAAGTTATCAACAAATAAACCAATACATATACTATTGAATCCGTATATATCCATTTACACCCCTAATTTTATCTCCTAATACAATTTGAAACAACAATATCACTTCAAATGGGAACCTAATTTTGGGACAGAAGTATAAAGCAAGTCCAAATTACTACAATTAGAGTAAACTGACCCACCGTATCAAAGACAGTCGATCGAATCCCCTTTTTCTCCAAATTAAGCGCGCAAAGCAGTCCCGACATCCCTCCTCCGATAATGGCCACAACCGGGTCGTCGGATACCGGGGCAGTGAACTTCACCTGCTCTTGAATGAAGGTTTTCTTGAGAACTGACCTCCTGGAAGAACCATAAGATGATTTTCTGGGATTTCTGCGAATGGGTTTCTTATGGCCGTTCATGGGGCTGTTTTGGGTGCAAATTACAGTTAGGGTTTTACGGGTTGTGGTCGTGAGAGAAGAGAGAGTTGAGGATTTTGGGGATTTGATAGGTTGAAGAAGGAAAGGATAAGCAGTTATCGAGCTGTTGAAGGCGCTGCTCATGTTTGCTAATTTGGTGGGAAAAAGAACGAATTTGGTATGGATAATCAATCTTATATCTTGTTTCGGCTTGAAATGCTTATAGATTAAAAAAACTAGCCAAAATTTATCCGTGCAAACAATGGTACATTAAATTCTCGCTTACATAATAGTAATTTCTTTCCATACTAATTTGGGCATGTATATTAAAATAATAAGCTCGTTAAATGTTTTAAATAATATATATTTTTGAATTCTTAAAGGCCTAACAAAAATATAAATTTATAATTACTAAATTGTATACAAAAATCTATTCTATTAAATATTAAATATACTAAAACGGAGTACATAATACCTTCACATCTGTCACTTCTTACAATTCAATACGTGTGCTGCCTAATTAATGTTGCCCCTTAACAAAACTGCCCAGCTAACATAACAAATGAGGATAAAAACAAACTCTAATTCATTCTCCTAAATTTTAGATTTATAATCCCCTAAATCACTACAAATCTAAACAGTTAATAGTATAATGTCATTCTCTTAAGTTTTTAAATTTATAATCCCTTAAATGACTACAAATCTAAACTATTTTGATAATATCAACTGTTTTGATATTATCCTTTGTAATTTAATTATTATTTAATAAAATCAATATTTTATCTCAACACTACCCCTACAATGTATATTCATTTGTTTTTCTGTGTAAAATTTGATCATCACACAACAATCTATCATCTTCTTATTATATTTTAATTTATTAATCATACGTACACATTTATTATTAAAAAATTGAATAATCACGCCACAACGCGTGGACTTATATCTAGTTTATATATATAATTCACATATTTTTAAACTTTTTGTAATAACATCCATATAATAGACTCGAAAAAAAGTTATAACTTGTTGAAATATATCTTATACACATCTATTATACAGAAAGACTTGAATCTTTTCATTTGTTATGTACATTAACTTAAATTTTTTTGTTTTTCAAGACATTATAAGTTTCACCAATTCTTTTTTATTTCTCTAGACTCAAATTAATACATTAATTATTGTCTCTTGATTTTTCTGACCACATACATAAATTAAAAAAATGTGACGCCCTCAAAATAGATATACATCACACATCTTGAGTCGCCAAATACATGGTACAAAATTTTAATACAAACTTTTTTGATACAGTACGACAAAACGTACCTGAGAGTTTCAACATGGATAATGTCTCGTAGAGAGTATACAAACTCAAATAAAGTCATCATTACAATTATTATCACACTATTTCACATAATAGTATAGCCACCTATCTGGACCGTCACTCCGTTCCCCAACTAGTCTCAACTATAATCTCATTTCCTGAAGAGAATAATGAAAGCAAAGGGTGAGCTCAACTTGCCCAGTAAAGAATATTATGACTAAGATAATGCAGAATAAATTATCTGTAAGACCCCAAATAATTAATAAATGAAATTTAATTTCTTTTAATTATTATTTTGAATAGTAAGGGTTGATTTGATTAATGTGGATAGTTATGGGTAAAATACGCAAATATTTCAAAATAAGCAAGTGGTTATAATATATTCATTGCTGTCGGGGAATATTCGTTTGGTCGTGGAATATTCGTATTGTCGGGAATCTCCGTACGACGGCGCAGTCATTTGTGGGCCCCATAACGAAAAACGGTTGGATGAAAGAAAACGACAAAGATTGAGTTTTATAAATAACGGCGTAAATTGTTACCGTTAACACTGTTGGGTTACCTGGTGGTTAAAATACAGTAATACGCGTTGTTGCACAGTAGCACACGGTATTGCACAGTATTTTGAATTATTGATCCTTACGTAAGAAGGCACTACTCAATAATTGCTACAGGAGTTACTGTTCATTACTTTATTGATTCAATAATTGCTGCGTTGATATTTATATTATTATTGTTTCAATAATTATCATTGCACAGTATTTTCCATTATCAGATCAATAATTCATATTATTTGAATAATATTATCAGATAACATTATTGGCAATGTCTAGAAAGTTCTGTCAAGGAGAGGTTTGGTCATCTAATTGCGCGCCAGTAAGGAGAAATCCTTATTGGAAAGCCCCCTCTATCCTGGGAACGGCCTGGTTGTCGGTACTGTGATTCGGTAATATTATTTTTAATAATTAATTATTGATTATTATGATAAAGAAAATATTTATTTTATGTGGATATAGATGGAGAAAATTTTTAATGTGACAATTGTTGAAAATTAATATTTTATCTTTTTCTGATAAAATAATTCATTTAAATATATTATTTTAATAATATATTAACGATGATATTTTTACAATGAATGTGGGATATTTGAGTATATGAGAAGGTAGAGTATTTTTGTGGCATTAAATGTTTAACACATGTTTTGTGTGTCGGTGGACATAATTTTTGACCGAAAATTGATTATAGACTGTAAAATCGCTCGTTTGTGGATTTCGGATAATTTCTGTTTGGAATTTGGAAAAAATTTCTTCTGCAAAGTTGTAGAGAATGGAATTTCCCATGGAAAGTCGCGTGTTTCGAATTTTTCTGATAACCGAGCTATTTTCTACGAATTGTTGAAGTTTCGAAAGATAAAATAATTTTTATTAAATAAATGGGTGGGACCCACTCTTGTTTAACAACATGTGGGCTGCTGGAAATTTATTTTCAAGGGTGGCATGCTGGTCTTTGATGGCTAGCATGCGTAGAAATATAATTTTATATAATAATAATTTATTAATTTAGTCTCCTTTGGCGTTCTAACATTTTCCTATAAATAGAGGGCTAAGTTAGAATTGAAAATCACACCAGAAACAAAGTTTTCTCTCTTTCTCTCTCTATATTATCGAGCGTATTCTTGTGAGTATACTTTGAGTGTTGCTATACGGTGCGAGTTTCTGTCAGTACTATACCGAAATTCAGTCAGAAGTACGGCTATTTTGAGGTAAGGGATGTTATTTTCTTCTCAAATGATATTTTTTCTTCAATATCATTATGCCAGAATATTGGTGAACGTTTTTATCAAATTTGGAACTTTTTGTGCCGGAGTTACTATTCACGTATACGGCACTATTCACGAATACGGCACTATTCACAGAAAAATTATTTTTTTTTCTTTTCGTCCAAAATATCTATTATAGATACTAGCTTTGATTGTATCCATGTTTTGATCATTCTTGAATTTTACACCACTATGATTACTTTTGAGGTATTTTTGGACATGGATAAAACAAAGTACGAATCCTTAATCCTTAATCCTTGTCATTTTGTTTCACTGGATTCGCTTCTTTAAAAATATTTTTATCATCTTCAGTCTTAAAGGATGTTATTATTGAATATCTTTGGCCTGTAGTGCAAAGATGAATGATTTCTGATGAATATCTTTGGCCCGTAGTGCAAAGATGAACATGTGTTTAGATGAACATGACCAACAGATGAATATCCTTGGCCTGTAGTGCAAGGATGAATATATGATTCAAGATGTGCATTGATTGATGTTACAGGGATAAAAATACTGTTGATGGACTGTTAAATTTATAGACATTAGTAGATTTCATCCTCTACGTAACTCTTCTATGAATTAATATTTTCTGCTGCGAATATTGATTTAAAACTTGTTGTCTATTGTATTCTATCAGATTTTTTCCTGTTGAAGACTAACGATAATTTGTTGTATATTATCTTAGTCATAATATTCTTTACTGAGCTAGTTGAGCTCACCCTTTTCCTTTTTGTTCCATTTTTCTTCTCAGGAGACGAGAATATAGCGGGTACGAGTCGGGGTATGAATTGATGGTCCTCAAGAGAGTTGTTTAGTAGTCCTCACCATTTTTGTAAAATAATATATCAATAATTGTATTGAGGACATAGTTGGGTATGTATATTGTCTAGATGACAATGTTTGTATTCAAACTCACAGTTTATGGGTTGTAAAAGTTGTGGTTGTTTCTGTACCATGTATTTGGCGACTCAAAATGGGTTGGATGGAATGGACCTATTTTGGGGGCGTCACAGTTGGTATCAGAGCTTAGGGATATGATCTCTGGCGGAGATCGGGGAATAGAACTAGGAGGGGAGAGACGAGTAATTCCTTCGCTAGTGTGTCCTACCTAAGCTTAATTGTTAGTTGGTCAGTATATAGGGATATTATGTGATATGTGATTTGCTTAATTAACCCTTGTTTTATGGCAGTATTTAAGAATGGCAACCGAGAATGTTAACGGTGGAGTTAATGAGACCGTGGAGATGCCTGTACTTACTAACGAGGAGAACGTGCAACAGGCTGGCAATGTTCCTCCTGTGAACAACACCACTGATCAGACGATGAATGACGCAATGTTTAGAAGTTTTTTGCAGTTCATGCAAAATCAGACGAGAGAGACTCGTGTTCAAAATACAGGAGGAAATGATAACAATTCACGGGTTGTCACAGCCAAGCAGTTCAAAGAGTTGGGACCACCAGAATTTAAAGGAAAGCCAGATCCGATTGTGGCGGAGACATGGGTCAAACAAATTACCAAGATATTCGATGTCTTGGGATGCACGGAGGAACAGAAGGTTCCATTCGCCACCTTTATGTTCCGTGGCGAGGCAGACTACTGGTGGGAGTCTGTGAAGCGTACCCATCCAGCCGCACTCAGCATGTCTTGGGAGACGTTTCAGAAACTATTTAATGACAAATACTTTCCTGAAAGTGTTCGTCATATGAAGGAAGTGGAGTTCATCAGATTAGAACAAAATAACATGACGGTGTCTCAGTATGAGGCAAAGTTTACAGAGTTATCCAGGTTTGCACCTCATTTGGTGGAAAATGAGGAACGTATGACGCGGATGTTTCTGAGAGGTTTGAAACCCGGCATACGACAATATCTCATCTCTCATAAATTTTCTCTCTATTCAGATGTTGTTAACAGGGCTCAATTGTTGGAGCGAGATAACGAGTACGGTCAACCGAGGTACCACAATCAGGATCATACCGGTGATAGCAGTCAACAAAATAACGATAACCAGTGGAGAAAGAAAAAGACGGACAAAAATGGTAACCACTTTGGTGGTAATCATGGCCATGAAAATAGAAGAAGCGAGTCAGGAGGAGATTTTAAAAAGAGGAGATTTAACAACGACCATGTGAAGACGACAGTGCCGGCAGCAACTGGTTCTAAGGGAGGAGAAAGACCACCGGTTATATGCTATAAGTGCGGGAAAGAGGGACATATCAGTCCAAACTGCCCACAACAGTTCAAGGTATGCTATAATTGTGGAAAGGAAGGACATATCGCTCGAGATTGTACGGTAGCGAAACCTAGTTCAGCGGGGACGGTGACTCAAAAGACTGTCCCAGAAAAGCCAAAGTCAATGGTTCCTGGAAGAGCGTTTGTTGTGACTGGTCAACATGCGAGGAACCCAAACGAGGTGATCACGGGTAAGCTATTTATAAATTCTTGTGAAGTTTATACCTTACTTGATACCGGCGCTACCCATTCATTTATCTCTCCTGCTTGCGCTCAACGTTTAAACTTGACTCCGGAGAAATTAGACTTTGACCTATCTGTGGAAACTCCGTTAGGAGAAACTTTTATCACATCCACTGTTTATAAATCTTGTTTCATTCAAGTTGGCACCATCACCTTACCTGTTGACCTTATTTCTTTAAAGATACTTGCTTTTGATGTGATTTTAGGGATTGATTGGTTAACTACTCATCATGCCAAAATTGATTGTTTTCGTAAGGTTGTTAGTTTTCATATTCCTAATCAACCTGTTGTTCGAATTCAGGCAACTAAACCATTAAAATCAATCACTGTCATATCTAATCATAAAGCTATTCGTTTATTGAAAAACGGATGTCAAGCTTTCTTAGCCCATGTTATGGATTTGAATAAAGACACGTCAAAATTGAATAATATTCCTGTTGTTATTGACTTTCCTGACGTATTTCCTGAAGAACTTCCCGGTCTACCCCCAGAACGCGAAGTTGAATTCTTTATTGATCTTGAACCTGGTACAAAGCCCATTTCTAAAACCCCATATCGAATGGCTCCTATTGAACTTCAGGAGTTAAAAGTCCAACTACAGGAGTTATTGGACATCGGTTTTATTCGTCCTAGTACATCTCCTTGGGGTGCTCCTGTTTTATTCGTAAAGAAGAAAGACGGGAGTATGCGACTTTGTATTGACTATCGGGAATTGAACCATGTCACCATCAAGAATAGGTATCCTCTACCTCGTATTGATGACTTGTTTGACCAGTTGCAAGGAGCACAATTCTTTTCAAAAATCGATCTTCGTTCTGGATATCATCAGCTGAAAATTAGAACTGAGGATATTCCAAAGACTGCCTTCAGAACTCGGTATGGGCATTATGAATTCTTAGTCATGTCTTTTGGATTGACTAATGCTCCTGCTGCTTTCATGGATATGATGAACCGAGTATTCAAAGATTATTTGGATCAATTCGTTGTTGTCTTTATTGATGACATCCTCATATATTCCAAAAGCCGTAAAGATCATGAGCACCATTTGAAGCTGGTACTCCAAAGGCTTCGTGAAAACAAGTTATATGCTAAGTTGAAGAAATGCGAGTTCTGGCTTGAGGAAGTAGCATTCCTTGGGCACGTGGTGTCAAAAAATGGAGTATCTGTTGACCCGACGAAGATTGAAGCAATACAAAGTTGGGAGCAACCGAAGTCGGTCACTGAAGTACGTAGCTTTTTGGGCTTAGCTGGTTATTATCGGAGATTCGTGGAAGGGTTTTCTCGAATTTCTACTCCATTAACTCAGCTGACTCGGAAGGATACAAAATTCGTATGGAGCGAGGAATGCGAGAAGAGTTTCCAAGAGCTTAAGAGGAGACTTATTTCGGCACCTGTTCTAACAATACCATCTGGTTCGGATGGATTTGTTATCTACAGCGATGCTTCGGGCAAAGGGTTAGGATGTGTTCTCATGCAACGTGGGAAAGTCATAGCCTATGCCTCGCGACAACTTAAAGAGTATGAGAGGAATTATCCTACTCATGATCTAGAGTTGGCAGCAGTCGTTTTCGCGCTAAAGATCTGGAGGCACTATCTATACGGGGAGAAAGTGGAGATATATTCAGATCATAAAAGCCTCAAATATTTCTTCACGCAGAAAGAACTCAACATGCGACAACGACGTTGGCTCGAGTTGTTGAAAGATTACGACCACACTATTCAATATCATCCTGGAAAAGCGAACGTGGTAGCTGACGCATTGAGTAGAAGATCATATGCAGGAATGAGTGCAATGATGTCAAGTATACGCATAGAGCCAACTTTAATAGAAAAAGTTAAGGTTGCTCAAGCCACCGATCCGGAGCTGATGCATATGAAGACGAAAGTACAAGAAGGTGCCATTCCAGAAGCGAGAATTGATGAAGAAGGAATACTTCGAGTCCACTCCAGACTTTGTGTTCCTAACGATCCTGATTTGAAGTACAAGATCATGATGGAGGCACACAATACACCGTTTGCAATTCATCCTGGAAGTACCAAAATGTATCGTGACCTTCGACATACATTTTGGTGGAACAATATGAAAAGAGAGATCGCAAAGTTTATTTCAACGTGTTTAACTTGTCAACGTGTAAAGGCGGAGCATCAAGTGCCAAAGGGTCCATTGCAACCACTTGAGATTCCGAAATGGAAGTGGGAACACATTACTATGGATTTCGTTACGGGTCTTCCTACGGTTTCTCAAGGCATCAATGCTATTTGGGTTATTGTTGATAGATTAACCAAGTCTGCTCATTTCTTGCCGATACGGGAGACTTATTCCCTTGAACGTCTTGCTCAAATGTATGTAAATGAGATTGTAAGATTGCATGGCATGCCAGTATCCATAGTTTCGGATCGTGACCCAAGATTTACTTCAAGATTTTGGGTTAGCTTGCAAAAAGCTATGGGTACGAAGTTACGATTCAGTTCGGCATACCATCCTCAAACGGACGGACAATCAGAGAGGACTATTCAAACTCTTGAAGATTTATTAAGACTCTGTGTCCTAGACTTCAAGGGCAGTTGGGATAAATATTTACCATTGGTGGAATTCTCCTACAACAACAGTTATCAGGCAAGCATTGGTGTGGCCCCATTTGAAGCATTGTATGGACGAAAGTGTCGCTCTCCAGTATGTTGGGACGAGGTGGGTGAAGCAACATTGTTGGGACCCGAGTTAGTACGTATGACTACAGAGAAGATCCAAACGATTCGACAACGTATACAAACGGCACAAGATCGACAAAAGAGTTATGCGGATCTTCATCGAAAGGACGTAGAATTTAGTGTTGGGGATCATGTATTGTTGCGTGTTGCCCCATGGAAGGGAGTTACAAGATTCGGGAAGAGAGGAAAGCTTAATCCACGATTTATTGGTCCGTTTCAAATTCTTGATCGAGTAGGTAATGTAGCCTATAGACTCGCGTTACCTCCAAGTATGTCTCGTGTTCATAATGTTTTTCATGTATCTGTGCTTCGTAAATATGTGAAAGACCCGAACCACGTCATTGAGTTAGAACCGGACGAGATAGCCGAAGATTTAACGTATGAGGAGGTACCTGTCAAGATCTTGGATAGGAAGGAGCATGTCCTACGCACGAAGGTAATACCACAAGTTAAAGTTTTGTGGAGGAATCATGCTATAGAGGAAATGACCTGGGAGTTGGAAACGGAAATGAAAGCAAGGTATCCTCACCTTTTCGAAACACCAGGTACGTATGTCAATTTCGAGGACGAAATTTCATAAGGAGGGGAGGTTGTAAGACCCCAAATAATTAATAAATGAAATTTAATTTCTTTTAATTATTATTTTGAATAGTAAGGGTTGATTTGATTAATGTGGATAGTTATGGGTAAAATACGCAAATATTTCAAAATAAGCAAGTGGTTATAATATATTCATTGCTGTCGGGGAATATTCGTTTGGTCGTGGAATATTCGTATTGTCGGGAATCTCCGTACGACGGCGCAGTCATTTGTGGGCCCCATAACGAAAAACGGTTGGATGAAAGAAAACGACAAAGATTGAGTTTTATAAATAACGGCGTAAATTGTTACCGTTAACACTGTTGGGTTACCTGGTGGTTAAAATACAGTAATACGCGTTGTTGCACAGTAGCACACGGTATTGCACAGTATTTTGAATTATTGATCCTTACGTAAGAAGGCACTACTCAATAATTGCTACAGGAGTTACTGTTCATTACTTTATTGATTCAATAATTGCTGCGTTGATATTTATATTATTATTGTTTCAATAATTGTCATTGCACAGTATTTTCCATTATCAGATCAATAATTCATATTATTTGAATAATATTATCAGATAACATTATTGGCAATGTCTAGAAAGTTCTGTCAAGGAGAGGTTTGGTCATCTAATTGCGCGCCAGTAAGGAGAAATCCTTATTGGAAAGCCCCCTCTATCCTGGGAACGGCCTGGTTGTCGGTACTGTGATTCGGTAATATTATTTTTAATAATTAATTATTGATTATTATGATAAAGAAAATATTTATTTTATGTGGATATAGATGGAGAAAATTTTTAATGTGACAATTGTTGAAAATTAATATTTTATCTTTTTCTGATAAAATAATTCATTTAAATATATTATTTTAATAATATATTAACGATGATATTTTTTACAATGAATGTGGGATATTTGAGTATATGAGAAGGTAGAGTATTTTTGTGGCATTAAATGTTTAACACATATTTTGTGTGTCGGTGGACATAATTTTTGACCGAAAATTGATTATAGACTGTAAAATCGCTCGTTTGTGGATTTCGGATAATTTCTGTTTGGAATTTGGAAAAAATTTCTTCTGCAAAGTTGTAGAGAATGGAATTTCCCATGGAAAGTCGCGAGTTTCGAATTTTTCTGATAACCGAGCTATTTTCTACGAATTGTTGAAGTTTCGAAAGATAAAATAATTTTTATTAAATAAATGGGTGGGACCCACTCTTGTTTAACAACATGTGGGCTGCTGGAAATTTATTTTCAAGGGTGGCATGCTGGTCTTTGATGGCTAGAATGCGTAGAAATATAATTTTATATAATAATAATTTATTAATTTAGTCTCCTTTGGCGTTCTAACACTTTCCTATAAATAGAGGGCTAAGTTAGAATTGAAAATCACACCAGAAACAAAGTTTTCTCTCTTTCTCTCTCTATATTATCGAGCGTATTCTTGTGAGTATACTTTGAGTGTTGCTATACGGTGCGAGTTTCTGTCAGTACTATACCGAAATTCAGTCAGAAGTACGGCTATTTTGAGGTAAGGGATGTTATTTTCTTCTCAAATGATATTTTTTCTTCAATATCATTATGCCAGAATATTGGTGAACGTTTTTATCAAATTTGGAACTTTTTGTGCCGGAGTTACTATTCACGTATACGGCACTATTCATGAATACGGCACTATTCACAGAAAAATTATTTTTTTTTTCTTTTCGTCCAAAATATCTATTATAGATACTAGCTTTGATTGTATCCATGTTTTGATCATTCTTGAATTTTACACCACTATGATTACTTTTGAGGTATTTTTGGACATGGATAAAACAAAGTACGAATCCTTAATCCTTAATCCTTGTCATTTTGTTTCACTGGATTCGCTTCTTTAAAAATATTTTTATCATCTTCAGTCTTAAAGGATGTTATTATTGAATATCTTTGGCCTGTAGTGCAAAGATGAATGATTTCTGATGAATATCTTTGGCCCGTAGTGCAAAGATGAACAGGTGTTTAGATGAACATGACCAACAGATGAATATCCTTGGCCTGTAGTGCAAGGATGAATATATGATTCAAGATGTGCATTGATTGATGTTACAGGGATAAAAATACTGTTGATGGACTGTTAAATTCATAGACATTAGTAGATTTCATCCTCTACGTAACTCTTCTATGAATTAATATTTTCCGCTGCGAATATTGATTTAAAACTTGTTGTCTATTGTATTCTATCAGATTTTTTCCTGTTGAAGACTAACGATAATTTGTTGTATATTATCTTAGTCATAATATTCTTTACTGAGCTAGTTGAGCTCACCCTTTTCCTTTTTGTTCCATTTTTCTTCTCAGGAGACGAGAATATAGCGGGTACGAGTCGGGGTATGAATTGATGGTCCTCGAGAGAGTTGTTTAGTAGTCCTCACCATTTTTGTAAAATAATATATCAATAATTGTATTGAGGACATAGTTGGGTATGTATATTGTCTAGATGACAATGTTTGTATTAAAACTCACAGTTTATGGGTTGTAAAAGTTGTGGTTGTTTCTGTACCATGTATTTGGCGACTCAAAATGGGTTGGATGGAATGGACCTATTTTGGGGGCGTCACATTATCGCTAGCCTTCAACAGTGTTAAACTGATAGAATATAATAGACAACAAGTTTAATTGCAGCGGAACCAGCAATCCATTAGAAGAGTTAAGTAGAGCATGATATCTACTATCTTCTATGATTTTAAAAGTTTATCATCAATTTTATCGCTGAGACTCAGCTCAATAAATAGTCCACATCACTTAATTATCCATGCACTACGGGCCAAGGATATTCGGGTTATCACCAATGGTCATGATCATGCCAACCATTGTCCATCAATGCACTACGGGCCAATGAGAACTTTTACCACATCATTTGTAACATTACGGGTCATGATTATACCGAATGATTCTTGGTCATAATCATACCAATTAACAGTCCATCTATGCACTACGGCCCAAAGATGACTTTCATAACAATATAAACATGAGGATGATGACAATGATATACGAATTCAATTAAATGCAAGCAAAGGATAAATTCTAAAGATTTATAATTTTATTTATCCAGAATTCAATAATGTCCAAATTGTCAACATGATACTGCTTTGTGGAGTAAAATTCAAGAATAATAGTGTATCAAAAATGATTTGAACCGAAAAAAAATCAATTTTTTTTATCATGAATAGTACCTGGGGTGAATAGTACCTCGTGAATAGTATTTCAGGAATAGTACCCCGTGAATAGTACTCTGGCATAAAAAGGTTAAAACTTATCAAGAATGCTCAAAATAATATTTTCATAAAAAGATACTGGATGAAATGCAAATATCAAGGATATTCTACTCATTTCAGGAATTATAGAAGCAATACTTACCATAGTAAGTTTAAATTTAAGAATATGAATTGAAATAATATCCCTTCCATACTATAGAGTATGAAAGAAAATAATATTTCTTACGAGTATTGAAATAAAATAATATCATTTACCTTAGTAGAAACTGAATTTGACTGAAATATCGGATATTATTCTGAGAAAATCTTACTGAAAAACTACGCTCAAAGTATTCTTATACTCAAAAGAAATACTCACAATACTATAATAAAAATGCTTGAGATTTTTTTGATGTGATTTAAGATGGAGGGTTGCCTTCTTATTTATAGCACAATTCGGAGGAAGAAACAAAGCAACTGCCTAACTTTTTCTTATCAGCCAAACTTTTCAATGCCTAACATCTTAATTTCAATATGGGTGGGGGCCACCCTTTGAAACAAACTTGCAGGCAATAGTATTCACCAACCAAATGGCCTAACAAATCCTTTCTTCCTGTCAAATTCTTATTTTCCATCTTTGAGGGACCACAAAAGTTAGGCAACCCACTTTTGCTGACATTTTTCAAGCCATCAATAAATAATACACATATTCGTCCCTTTTATCACACACACACACACACACATATATATATATATACATATATATATATATATTATAATATTATTATTTAAACAATTATAAAATATTATAATAATATATTTGAATGAATATTTTATCGGATAAATAATTGTAATTCCACTGAAAATATGCCAAACTTTCAACAATTATTTCATGCTAAAAATTCCTTCATTTAAATCAAAATTGAGCCAATATCCACCACATAATAATTAATATTATAAGCTCACAATATCAACAACCAGATCATTCCCAGGAAAGAGGGGACTTTCCGATAAGGATTTATCCTTATTGGCGCGCAATTAGATGACCAAGCCCCTTTTCTCGACAGAATTTTCTAGACATTGTCAATAATGCTAACTAATAATATGAATAATTGTGTCGCGTCAATTATTGATTAAAAAATGTAAAATATTATGCAGATGATACTGTGACAATAATTGTGTTGAGAGAATGCATATGTTGATTTGAAGTTTAAATACAAATGCTCATGATTATTTGTAAAGTCCTTCAAGGAATATATGTACAAGGACTTAGTGATAGATCAAATTTGTTAGGTTGATCTAAGCTCTTAATGTGTATCATTCTGAAAATGAATGTATAGATAGAAAGATCAAAGCTGTTAGGTTGATCTTGAGATGTAATAGATAGGCTTCGAAGAATTCGTAGTGCATCAATCAGATCAAGATTGCAGAAGTCAAGGAAAAAACGTGGAGCTTCAAGAATCGTAGTGTGCCTGCCTTGAAGGGCCTCTTCGGAAATCGTAGAGTGGTCCCAACGTTTGCCGAGCCAACTCAGAGATCGTAGTGTGCTCTCGGAAACATAGATTTTATAACTCAAGCAAACAAAGATCGTAGTGTGCAAATATTTAAGAGAAATCGTAGTGCTCTCGGCTGATAGCATCAAACCAAGCACCAAGGCGACAAGTCACCACGATCTGAATCGTAGAGTACCACGATCTGAATCGTAGAATAACACGATCTGAATTGTAGAGTACCACGATCTGAATCGTAGAATATCATATGTCTTGTGTCAGAAGCATCAAGCCTCACGATTTATGTGGAGACAAACTCCAACATATGAGGAATGGATTCTAAACGTTGTAGTACTCACCAGTCCCAAAGTCATAAGAAATATCCTTAGTATGCAACAAAGAAACGTATTGAAGAAGCTAAGGAAAGTACCATTGGTAAGGGGGAAAACACCTTTTCAGGTGTTATGTGAGAAGGCAGTCTGATGTGTCAGTGGGCCAGAATGCAATTCAGAAGATGTGCAGAAAAGTCTTCATCAAAGAATAGAAAGGTCAAACGCATTTAATGCTTCAACGGATGGATCCAAAGGATAGTTTTCAAGATCACATATATGCAAATCAAGCAGATGAGAGAAGCAATCAAGCATTGAACAAAAACGTCCAAGAACTCTCAAAGCTCAACTCTACGATCTGAGAAAAAGAAAAGCTTGCTCAGCTACTCAGTTCTTTCAAACAAGTGCTTAAACAGCAACTGAGTAGCAACCATCAAGAACTCAACATCTACCAATCAACTGAAGAAAAAGTTCTAAGTTAAAAGGACTTGAAGAGTTCTAAGTGAACTGTAAGAGAGTCAAGTCTGCTGGACTTGAAGAGTTAAAGAGTGAACTAAGAAATTCCTAGACTGCTGGTCTAGAAGGAATCTAAGTGATTCAGAAAGTGTAAAAGACATCCTTAGTGGATTTCCTACTCGAGAAGTAGAAGAGTGGACTAGGAGCTTTAAGTGCTCTGAACCACTTAAAACGACTGTGTCTCTTACATTCTTACTATAACTGCTATAACTGTTATATCTGCCTCACTCTCATAAACTCACTATCTTAAGGGAGATTAAAACTAATATTAATTCCGCTAAAGTTTTAATCATTATCTACTAACAAGTTAAAACGAAAAGTTTTTCAAATATCTATTCAACCCCCCCTTCTAGATAACTATTGTGCCTCCGGGAACTAACAATTGGTATCAGAGCAGGTTCTATTATATAGCCTACAAAGCTTTAGTAGATCCAATGGCACATTTACCAAGTGAATCGAGAACTGGAGGAGGCAGCAAGCCACGATGTGCAATAAGATAAATTTGCTAACTGGAAAGTTCGGATGCAAGCATACATGGACTCAATAGATGAAGATCTATTTGAGCCTATTCAAAAGGGCCCTATATACCAACAAAGCTTGCACCAACAACAGACGATCCAAATAGAATACAAATCAAAGTCAAAGAAGAATGGACTGACACGAGAAGAGAACTGTCCAACTTGACAAGAAGGCCAAGAACATTTTATTTCAATCCTTAAAAGATGATATGTTCGAAAATGTTGTCAACTGCAAAATAGCGAAGGAGGTTTAGGAAGCACTACTCATCATGCACGAAGGAACGGAAGAAGTAAGAGAAAACAAACAATCACTCCTGACACAACAGTATAAAATGTTTGTTCATGTTCAAGGAGAAAACGTAACTGCCACCTATGAGAGATTCAACGTTCTGCTCAAATCTCTACGAGCATATGGGAAGATCTATCCAAACAAAGATCTGATCATAAAGTTCATGAGAGCCCTACCGAGCAGGCGGGATGCCAAAACCATTGCTATAAGAGAGTTAAAAATCTTCATGAGATGACAGTTCAACAGCTATATGGCAATCTCCTGACATAAGAACTGGAGCTAACTCAACGAGCTGAAACCCTATTAGAAGGAAGAAAGAAGGATAAGGGTGTTGCTCTCAAAGCAACTGAAAGTGCACCCAATGTCAACACTGAGATTGACTCTGACTATGACGAAGACGATGATGAAGACTTTGCTATGCTGGTAAAAAGACTAAGAAGGTTCATGCGTCAAGGCAAAACCAGCAAGCCAAAGAAGGTCAGCAACTACAGCTGCCAGGAGCAAATGAATGATCTATGCTACAACTGCAAGAAGCCTGGCCACTTCATTTCCAACTGCAAAAAAATCTCTCAAAGAAGAACTAAAGAAGAAATCACATGTAAAGAAGGAATATAAAGGCAACAAAAGGCCTCAGAAGAGAGATAAAAGGCCTGGTAGCTGGAGGATCGTGGAGTGATTCAGACAATGACTCCAATCCTGATTCTGGAGATGATGAAGAACCACAAATGGCTAATCTGTGCCTAATGGCCAAACATGTAAAGGACAAACTAAATTCCAACATACATGAAGTAAGTCTCGATGAGGTATTTGACTTCAACTCTCCTGATGTAGACATTAATGATTTGAGAACTGAATTTCATGGCATAACAAATGATCTACATCAATACATGAAGTGGTTCAGAGTTTTGTCTAAGGATCATTTTTTTCTTCAAGAGGAGAAAAAGAAAGTTCAAGAAGAGCTTGAAACAACTCTTCTAAGTACTAACCTTCTCTCCAAGCTTGAGGCTGAGAATGAGATCTTAATATAGAAAAATAAACTCAATACACAAAGAGAGTCTAATCTAACCTCTAAATTGAGGAACTAGAAAAGACTATCTCTACATGGAACAAATCCTCATCATCCATAGACTCCCTGCTCTCTAGTCAGAGAAATGCATTTGACAGAACAGGCCTAGGCTTTGGGGAATCCACTTCAGAGCCATGTGTGGAAAAGACAAAGGAAACTAGCACTAGTAATACCTCAAGTTTTAGTAGAAGCATTACCTTTGTGAAATCCTCACAGAAGGAAGAACCAGCCCAACCTTGTTCTACTGTTTCCACTCATACTCAAAGGAGAAAAGGATCTCATTCTGGCCTGGGCTTCATAAAAGAGAAGAGTAACCCAATCTCTATTTACCAACCTCGAAGAATCGTAGAGTCAAGTAAGACCAACTCTACGAATCAACCAGGAAGGTACAGTAGAGGTAAGGCACACTTATCACTGTTTATGAAACCCAAGGACACATGGAAGAATGAAAATCAGTTTAACAAAAGGATAACTAAAGAACCACACAAGTCCAAATGGAGGATGAATTATCACACACACACATGCATGTATCACACTAAATGCTTTGTGTGCAATAGAGTTGGTCACAAGGCTACAAGATGCTATTATAATTCCATGCATGTGAGACCCAAGATCAGACAGATTTGGGTCCCCAAGGGTACTAACAAAATAGGACCCATGCAAATATGGGTACCAAAATGAAGGTTAAATGTTATGACAGGGAAAGAGCTCCACGATCACAACCTGGTATCTGGACAGTGGATGCTCATGACACATGACTGGAAACAAATCCCTTCTATCTAACTACATAGAGAAGGAGGGTCCCTCAGTCATCTTTGGAGACAACGGCTCGGGCAAGACGAGAGGATATGGCTCTGCTGGTAATGGTGCAGTATCTTTCAGCAAGGTAGCATATGTGGAAGGTGTCCAACACAACCTTCTAAGCATCAGCCAACTCTGCGACAAGGGTCATCAAGTAACATTCCTCAACAACCAATGTCAAGTCAGAGATTTAAAGACATTTGCTGTAAAGCTAACCGGGACAACAGAAGGAAATGTCTACACAGTGAATCTTGGCCAACTAAGCTCAGACGAGACAATATGCTTCCTGGCAAAAGCATCTGAAGAAATGAGCTGGCTATGGCATAGACGGTTGTCCCACTTAAACTTTAAAAGCATGTCCAAACTGGAATCAAAAGATCTTATTGAAGGCCTACCTAAGTTCAACTTCATAAAAGAAAGGCCATGCAATGCCTGTCAGTTTGGAAAACAAACCAGAAGCTCATTCAAGAGCAAAACTGCTAACTCTATCGACAAGCCCCTGCAGTTGCTCCACATGGATCTATTTGGGCCAATTCCTACAACAAGTCTTGGAGGAAAAAGATATTCTCTAGTTATAGTCAACGACTACACCAGATTCACATGGGTATTCTTCCTAACCTCAAAGGATGAAATGAGCTCCCAATTAATCAAGATGTTCAAACTAGTGATGAACGAGAAAGGAGAGAAAATCAAGGCTATAAGGAGTGATCATGGAAAAGAATTCGACTTCTCAGAAATGGACCAGTTCGGCACAGACAATGACATCAGTCATAACTTCTCAGCTCCACGAACTCCTCAACAAAATGGTGTAGCTGAAAGAAAGAACAGAACTTTGATAGAGGCTGGAAGAACTCTACTAGCAGCAGCTCATCTACCTGAATACTTCTGTTCAGAAGCCGTCAACACTAGCATGTTACACGCGGAGTAGATCACTGATACACTCTACGATCAAGAAGACACCCTACGAACTGTGGAAAGGAAGAAAGCCAAATGTTAGCTACTTTCATGTATTCGGCTGTGCATGCTACATTCTCAACAATGGGAAGCAGTACTTGATAAAGTTTCAACCCAAGTCAGACGAAGGAATCTTTCTTGGATATGCCACAGACAATAAGGCCTACCGAGTGTTCAACAAGAAGACACTGAGTGTTGAAGTCTCGATTCACATCATCTTTGATGTAACAAACTTAGACAAAATAGTGCCTCAAGACACTACGACCGATAGTGCAGACACTACGAATAAAATCGTCGAGCTCAACACTACGATCATAGTGCCAAATAATGAAATCGTTGAGCAAGAGAATGAGATCGTAGAGAGGCCTATGCAAGACAACGAACCTCCACACTAAGAAGAAGATATAGATCTTGAAGATTTAAGACAAGAAGGTATCAGGACAGATGTTCCAACCGGAAATAGATGGGCAAGAGATCACACTCAAGATCTAATCATTGGAGATCCGAGTGTAAGAGTCAAAATAAGAGTTGCCACCCAAAATGAATGCTTTTATCTAAGCTTTCTGTCACAAATAGAACCAAAGAAGATAGATGATGCTATGGAAGACTCCAGCTGGATAGAAGCCATGCAGGAAGAACTCAATCAATTTGAAAGAAACAAAGTATAGAGATTGGTACTAAGACCGAAAGAGTCATCCTGTCATTGGAACCAAATGGGTCTTCAGAAATAAGATGGATGAAGATGGAGTAATAACCAGGAACATGGCAAGATTAGTGGCCAAGGGCTACTCTAAAGAAGAAGGCATAGACCACGATGAGATATTTGCACCTGTTGCCAGACTAGAAGCCATCAAAATCTTTTTTGCCTTTGCTGCTCATATGAAGTTTAAGGTCTTCCAGATGGATGTCAAAAGTGCATTCCTGAATGGAGAACTTCAATAAGAAGTCTATGTAGAGCAACCTCCAAGTTTCATCAATCCATCTCTTTCCAATTATGTTTATAGATTAGACAAAGCCTTATATGGTCTTAAACAAGCACCTAGAGCATGGTAAGAAACACTAACTAACTTCCTGATTGAAAATGGGTTCACTAGAGGTAGAGTAGATATCACATTATTTCTTAGAAAGCATAAAGACAAAGTTTTATTGGTTCAAATATATGTTGGTGATATTATTTTTGGTTCTACTGACGAAAATTTATGCAAGATATTTTCCAAGCTAATGCAGAGCAAGTTTGAAATTAGCATGATGGTGAGCTGAATTTCTTCCTTGGACTGCAAGTAAAGCAGATTGATGAAGGAATCTTCATAAACCAAGTCAAGTATATCAAAGATTTACTTAAGAAGTATGGCATGGAATCAGCCTCTCCCATGAAAACCCCAATTGCTCCTGCAACCAAACTTGACAAAGATGAAAAAGGTAAAATGATTGATATAACTCAATACAGAGGTATGATAGGCTCTCTTTTATATCTAACTGCCAGTAGACCAGACATAATATTTGCAACATGCATATGTGCTAGATTTCAGGCTAACCCTAAAGAATCATATTTATCTGTTGTAAAGAGGATTTTTAGGTATTTCAAGGGTACACTTTACTTAGGGCTTTGGTTCCCCAAGGAATCTTCAATTGAACTAACAGGATACACAGATGCTGATTTTACAGGCTGTAAAATAGATAAAAAGAGTACCAGTGGCACCTGTCAATTGCTAGGAAACAGACTTGTGTCCTGGTTTAGCAAAAAGCAAAACTCAGTGTCTACGTCAACTGCAGAAGCTGGAATACATTACTGCTGGCAGCTGCTGTGCTTAGATCCTATGGATGAAAAATCAGCTAGCTGATTATGGGTTTGATTTCAAATCCATTGCCATTCACTGTGATAACACAAGTGCCATAGCAATAACTCATAATCCTATTATTCATTCTAGGACTAAGCATATAGAAATAAGGTATCACTTCATTAGGGATCATGTGCAAAATGGAACTATATCTTTACAATATATCCCTACTAAAAATCAACTTGCTGATGTTTTACAAAACCTCTAGATGAATCCAGATTTAACAAGTTAATAAGTGAGCTAGGAATGCTTAATTTATAACCATGAGATATATGCTCTAGTATGTGCTAACTATATAGATACAAAGGCTATGATTGAAATCATAGACATGATCAAGGGAAGTCCACGATCGTAGAGCTAAAGTGACATGGAAGAAAATGATTGTAGCACAGACTCAACCATCGTAGTGCAGACTCAACGATAGTAGAACCCCATCATCAACAGGAGCATCTTGTGATGATAAGTTTTAAAACAAAGCAATCTCTCTGATAAGCGTCTCAAGAACAAACCTAACCCGTGACTCACTTCAAGAGGTTGGCCCTTTCTGAGCTACCTTAACAGAATGCTAAGTCAAAAACTTATCACAAGGATCCGGTCAGTACTCGACTATCGTAGCTCAGACACGAAGAATGCTTGACAGACTCGATGATTGTAGCTCAGACACTACGAATGCTGGACAGACTCAACGATTGTAGCTCAGACACTACGATTGCTGGACAGAATCAATGATCGTAGTTCAGACTCAACGAATGCAAAGCAGACTCAACGATCACAAAAGCTACCTCAACGATCGTAGGACACATCAGCTCTGCAGGAGCTAAGGGCAAATCAGTACAATCTTTCTCAGTCAAATTCGTAGAGCCAAACAGAATTTGACACCTGTCCCATTAAGCGAAATAGAGAGAGGGAAGTTACATGTACTATTTGAAAGCGCCTTTTTGAAATCAGAAGTTCAAAAGATTATCTTTCTCATCCTCTCTCGAAACAAAAACCCTAAATCAGAGGAGAGCTCAATAAATCACACTTCTTATAAGAAAATCAATGGCGGCTTCCAGTGTTATCTCCGGCTACAGACTCTATTTTGACGAGTTCAAAATAGCTGAATCCAAGTTTCACAAAACTCTGTCGTTACTAAAGAAGGCGGGTCTTGAAGAAGCTTTGGGCACAAACACATTGATCTACCCGAAGCTGGTAAAAGAATTCTATAATAATAGTGTATTTGAAAACAACACCATCACTACGAAAGTCAGAAATGTAGAGATCAGACTAAAGGCTATGGACATCAATCTAGCCATAGGTCTCAAAACTGAAGGGTATCCGTCCATAGATGGCATAGACTTCCATAAGGGACTCAAAAAGATGCATAACAAGAAATCACCCTCTGTCAAAGGATACAAGAAGAAGGAGTTTCCACCGAGGTATGAATTTCTAGCTGATATTGTTGGAAAATGTATATGTTGCAAGAGCTCTGGTCATGACTTTGTAAATGAGGTGCAACTCAAACTCATGACTGCCATAAATTATGAAATACAACTTAACTATGGGACTCTATTGCTTGAATGGATTGGGAAGTGGTTAATCAGCTCAAAGAAGACAAAGAGCTCTCAAAAGATGCTCTACGGACGATTCATAAGCATCATCCTACAAGCTGCTTTGGGTGACAAGATTAAGGACGACGAAGGAGAAGCCATTAATCCAAACAGGCGAATGAACCAAAAACTATTCGTAAATTGGAAAAGGAATCCAGTTAAAAATTGTGAATGATGTCTGAATCTAGCGGAAGAACTGGTGAAATAAGAGAATCAGAAGTACCAGGAAATATGTCAGTTGTCAGAGAAATTGAAGGGGAAGAAGAAGAAACAAACAAGGGAGAACCCTCTGCCCTTATCAGAAAAGGCAAGGGCAAGAGGAAGCTTAAGGCTAGAATGGAAGAAGAACCCTACGGATCCACAACTGATAAACCAGTAGAATCCTCTGACATTGAGACTCTAAGAATCCTGAGAAAGAAGCAACAACAGGCTGAGGCAGAAAAAGATAGAGCTGCCATATCTCAGCTGTTGAAGAAAGATAAGATCAGCCACAAACCCAAAAGGCCATCTCTCTCTTTAATTGTAGAGTCTCTAATGATCGTAGAGACCAGACCAAACACCTCGAGCAAATAAGCTGCCACACCTGATAGTCTGGGTGATCAATAGGATAAAACTAAACTTCAAGAAAGTCCTGAGGCTGAGGCTCAGCCTAGAAAATCAAAAAGAAAACTGGTCAAGAAATATATCCTTGAAAATGAAAAAGCGCTTAAGAAAGAAGACAAGAGTATGGCTGCCAAACAGGAACTGTCTAATGTAAGTCAAGAGGACAATGCTCCAGCTGAGGGGGAGATCCCCGAAGCTCCTATGATAGAGAATACACCAGCTGAGGGGGAGATGCCGGAAGCTCCCTATCCTAGAAGATGTTCCAGTTGAGGGGGAGCTATTGATTGTATAAGAAGATGATCAACTTGAGGGGGAGGCTCATGACATCTCCATGGAAGAAGAAGAGGTCCCTACAAGAAATGAAGAAGAACCAGTGCAAGAACATCAAGAGGCCATTGAGATAATGGAATCCTCCAACGAGAACAGAGAAGAGGAAGAAGATGATAAGGTCGAGATCACAACTGTGGGCATAAATGGGTACAGAAGAGCTAACTATTGTCATATCTACCCATGATGCCCTTCCATCAAGCTCAGATTCTAAATTCCTGGAATCACATGTTTTGGAGCTTCAAAGAGTATCCGACCATCTCTGTACTAGCCAATGGATTCCCAAGAAGATTCAACTTCGCCAAGAAGTTACTCACAAACTACTCTTCCTCAAAGTATAAACCTGAGGTACTATCTATCCCAACCCTCTTCCGAGTTAATCACTTGTCATCATCCTTATTTAATCAATTTTATGAATTCCCACGATGGTTAGAAGTGATTCTTCATCCACTAAATCAATTTCCAGTTGCAGAATCCCAAAATTTTATAACTGAGGAACCAAATGCGGTCAACTTCATAATGCTCCCACAACCCATCATCTCTACGATCACGAACTCTAGCCTCATTGCAGAGTCTCCACCTCAAATCGTAGAGTCACCAAACTCAAACATCCAAACCCAGGCCCCTCCATCGAATATTTCTTCCTCATCCAACAACGAATACTTCAATCTCGATCTTGCCCTCTACTCCGTGCAAGATCAATTCTAGAAAACATCCCCTCCTTTAAACACTCCTCAACCTAGTGACCCACACACAAATCTACCCACAAAAGATGACTTGAATGAAGTGTCCAAGAACATGGTCAAGGACATCGATGAGAGCCTGGAAATTCACTCAGAACACATTTATCTCATGCCGACTCAAATGATCACTGCTGCAAATAATCTCCCAGGGACTCTGAACACTGAGCTTACAAAGAAGCTGAGGGAAATTATTAAGGAAATGATTCAAAGCATGAAGGACATAGATGATATTCACTTCTGGATAGCCACCAAATAAAGAGAGGTTGTTCTTGAATTACAGAAATCTCAAGAAGCCCAAAATAACCTTATGATGGAGAACATCATCAACCTGAAAGCTTCAGTCAATGAATTTCATAAAGCCTATATAAACCAAGAACAATAAACTGACACTGTTCTAGCTACCCTCCGGAACAAAGAAGCTCGCTCTGAAGCTCTGGTCAAGGAAAATTGAGAGGACATTGCTCAAACACTGAAGCCAACTCAACGAGCTTGTCCAAGGAGTGACTCGACTATCTGAAGACATTCGAACCCTTGATGCTGACATAAAGGGGGAGAATAATAAAGGCAGAGGAGTTCAAGGAAGCCATGGAAGAGGCAGAGGACAATTTCACACTCAAGCGTCAAAAAGCCCTCCTGAAAGACAATTCCACCAACAGACTCCACGATCAAGCAATCAGACTCAACGATCTGATCAGCAGGAAGTCTTGATGGCTCAGCCAATAAGGAGTCAAGGGCCAGCTACCAGCTCACAAATTGTGACCACCACAGGCCTAAGAATGCCAATTAGAGATCCTGCATTCATGAATAGGCATGATCACAACCAATGATAAGCCCAAGTGAGCTGTAAGAGATAGCCAGAAGGGATGAAACAAGCAGAAAAAGAAGGGCTGAGGAGTATGCCAATCCTCCACGCAAAAGACCAAAGAAATACAGATAAGTGAAATTTTAAATTATTATTGATGTAAAGCTAAATTGTAATACTCTTCAATCATCAATAAATTCATGCTTACTCTCTAGAAATTTCAGCTGCTCACTGAAATACTAAGTCATGTTTAAATTTCCTACAATTACATCTAGATACTAATAATCATGAAAACAAATCTCCTTGGTTATGTCAACATCAAATAGGGGGAGATTGTTGGGAGAATGCATATGTTGATTTGATGTTTAAATACAAATGCTCATGATTATTTGTAAAGTCCTTCAAGGAATATATGTACAAGGACTTAGTGATAGATCAAATTTTTTAGGTTGATCTAAGCTCTTAATGTGTATCATTCTGAAAATGAATGTATAGATAGAAAGATCAAAGCTGTTAGGTTGATCTTTAGATGTAATAGATAGGCTTCGAAGAATTCATAGTGCATCAATCTGATCAAGATTGTAGAAGTCAAGAAAAAAACGTGGAGCTTCAAGAATTGTAGTGTGCTTTCCTTGAAGGGCCTCTTTGGAAATCGTAGAGTGGTCCCAACATTTGTCGAGCCAACTCAGAGATCGTAGTGTGCTCTCGAAAATGTAGAGTTTACAAATCAAGCAAGCAAAGATCGTAGTGTGAAAATATTTAAGAGAAATCGTAGTGCTCTCGGCTAATAACATCAGACCAAGCACCAAGGCAACAAGTCACCACGATCTGAATCGTAGAATACCATGATCTGAATCGTAGAGTATCTTCTGTCTTGTGTCAGAAGCATCAAGCCTCACGATTTATGAGGAGACAAACTCCAATATATGAAGAATGGATTATAAATGTTGTAATACTTACCAGTCCCAAAGTCATAAGAAATATCCTTAGTATGCAACAAAGAAGTGTATTGAAGAAGCTAAGGAAAGTACCATTGGTAAGGGGAAAAAACACCTTTTCAGGTGTTAGGTGAGAAAGCAATCTGCTGTGTCAGTGGGCCAGAATGCAATTCAGAAGATGTGAAGAAAAGTCTCCATCAAAGAACAGAAAGGTCAAATGCATTTAATACTTCAACGGATGGATCCAACGGATAGTTTTCAAGATCACATATACGCAAATCAAGTAGATGAGAGAAGCAAGCAAGCATTGAACAAAAACATACAAGAACTCTCAACGCTCAACTCTACGATCTGAGAAAAAGAAAAGCTTGCTCAGCTACTCAGTTCTTTCGAACAAGTGCTTAAACAACAACTGAGTAGCAACCATCAAGAACTCAACATCTACCAATCAACTAAAGAAAAAGTTCCAAGTTAGAAGGAACTATCAAGAGTTCAAGAGTGAACTGTAAGAGAGCCAAGTCTGCTGGACTTGCAGAGTTCAAGAGTGAACTAAGAAGTTCCTAGACTGCTGGTCTAGAAGGAATCTAAGTGATTCAGAAAGTGTAAAAGACATCCTTAGTGGATTTCCTACTCGAGAAGTAGAAGAGTGGACTAGGAGCTTTAAGTGCTCTGAACCACTTAAAACGATTGTGTCTCTTACATTCTTACTATAACTGCTATAACTGCTCTATCTGCATTACTCTCATAAACTCACTATCTTAAGGGAGATTAAAACTAATATTAATTCCGCTAAAGTTTTAATCATTATCTACTAACAAGTTAAAACGAAAAGTTTTTCAGATATCTATTCAACCTCCCCTTCTAGATAACTATTGTGCCTCCGAGAACTAACAAATTGAATCAATAATATAAGAAACTATGCAACAATTACTGTGGTAATTATTGAATAAAACTGAGTGACTTCTCACGTAAGCATCAATAATCAAAGATACAGTACAATACCGTGTGCTACTATACTATACAACCACGCGTATTAGTATACTTTTATCACCGAGTATTTCAACAGTTAACGGTAAAACTTTCGCCGTTATTTTTATAAAATGATAATTTTGTCGTTTTCTAACTCCGGTAATAATTCTGTTATGGGGTCCACCAATGATTGTGTCGTCGTATGAATATTCCCTGACAAAAAGAATATTCCTCGACAAAACGAATATTTTATAGCAACTTGCTTACTTTGCAAAATTTATAAATATTACCCACAACTATAACATTATAACAAATTCACACCTTAATATTCAAAAATATAATTTGAGAAAAATTAATCTTTATTTATGAAAGTTGGGGTCTTACAAAAACTCCCTCTAAAATAATAAATATTAATTTATCTATTTATCCATAAATACATAATATCGCTAAAGTAATATTTTTTTCGGTCACAAGGGTATGCATTTATCGAGATTTTATTGTATTTTCTTGAAATATTTTTTCAGAGTGTTCTATCTAGTTTTTTTAATATATTATACAATTTTTGTTGACACTAATGTTTTTTTAATGTTTGATAGTATGTATATAGTGTAGGTAATTTGTAACCTAACTTTTAAGATTAATTGTAAAATATCTCATTTTATTTTTTTCAAGTTTAAAATATATAGGTCAGGTATGTTATTCATTATGCTTCTTCACTAATGATTTCTATCGTTACCATAAAGATGTAGGTATTTAGTTCCACAAGATTATTTTAAATTAAAAAAAATCTTACTTTCAAGAATTTCTTGCACAGTCAAATGTTTAGCTTCTTCGATCATTATTGACTTTGTTGATGTTGCCAAGATCTATGGATGTGGTAAGATTTCACTTGCTGTTTTTATTGAATTATTGAGTGTTTCGACTCCACTATAGTCAAGATTAAAGTACAACTTTGTTGCTAAAGTTGAATTTAAATCATTGAGATTATTTATATGATTCATTGGTATTTTTTGGTAATAAATTGAAATTAAGAGATATATAAAAATACAAACTCAAATATAGTTTTAGAATTGTGGTTTTGAGAATAACCACAATGACTTCTTTTGGAAGTTTTTCATATAGGAATGTTTCAACTCTTTCTCCCCCATTTAGTGGCATGCATCTCCATCTCTAAATAAGAGAAATACTTATGTTAGAACTTTCGTTAAATATTTTTGTAATAGCAACAGTCTCGTGCCTCCGGTACTATGGACGGTGAGATTTATACCAAACTTTGGACAACCCAGATGATTTATTAGGATGAGTGGGAAATTCAAAATCATTTGTATTTTATTATATAGATTGAAATTAAGAGATATATAAAAATACAAACTCAAATATAGTTTTAGAATTGTGGTTTTGAGAATAACCACAATGACTTCTTTTGGAAGTTTTTCATATAGGAATGTTTCACCTCTTTCTCCCCATTTAGTGACATGCATCTCCATCTCTAAATAAGAGAAATACTTATGTTAGAACTTTCGTTAAATATTTTTGTACTAGCAACAGTTCTGTGCCTCCGGCACTATGGGCGGTGGGATTTATCCCAAACTTTGGATGACCCAGATGATTTATTAGGATGAGGGAGAAATTTAAAATCATTTGTATTTTATTATATAGATTGTATTCATTGCGGTTAGCGTTACCCCTCATCTATCAAATATTTCAACTTTTTTTAATCCTTGTCCAACAGTAACATTTGTAAGAATACCGGCAACATCTGTATTTATAAATTTGAATTAGGAATTGTTTATAGGCTTAAATATGATTCAGTATCCTAAACTATTAGTCATATTTCACTTTGATGATTCATCTTTCAATTTTGTCAATTAAATAATTGAACTGTTAATTTTTTCAATTCTATCCAATTAAGGCTGCCACGTCAGAAATTGCTGACTGTAGCTATCTGGGTGGGGTATAAATAAGCTGATGTAGATAAAAAAATAGTTTTTTTATTTTGAGATTAAACAATTTTGATATATTTAAGGGTAAAATGGTCATATCACTTTCTATCAAACATTAATACTAATAAAAAAACATCAAAAGTTACAAAACAATCGATTCAATTGATCAAAGAGAGACTCACTAAAAGCCCCAACTTCGATCCAAAGAAATCTGTCGTTGGCCTTGCTTCATACAAGTACAAATGTTCAATTTTGACACTTTATGGGCCTCAGGAATGCGAGCATGAGAACTCACTCTTGCAAGCTGCGAATAATTGGCTTCAAGGTTTGAAGGTTGTTATCCCTGATTTCCAGTTTTTTCGCTCTCATTAAACACCGTGGAGATGATGATGATGATGCATGGAAGCTTTCTTGATGTGCATCATCTCTCTTTATGGGCAAAAAATTATAGATGTCGGTTTCTTGATGTATGAATCAAAAATTTCTCCAGTCACGGTCGGCGCTTATTATTCTTATGTGTTTTGCCAGAGGATCTATCGATTTGGGTGTCTGACCTTGTGGTCGAAAATAATGGTGCTTTACCAGCTGATTTGCAGTTTCATCTGATTTATTGATTTTTTTTTATCTAATCTCCGAGACATAGTTCGTCGACATCCATGGATGTGACTGAGTTGCTGTGGATGTGATGACCCAAGTCCCACATCAACTAATTTGAAATATTTACTCTTTTTCTAAATCTATAAATAAAAGGGCTTGGCTTTTTTATTTCATTCGTCAATAATAAGGCCTCTAATTTTGAGAAAGGCTTTGTTGTATAGGGTTTTTCTATATAAAAACATTCTTAGTTAAATTTTGGCATCAAGTGCGTAGGATGTCTATGAATATCGTATTTTCAGGTATATTTCTTAAGTAATTTTTTATATTGTTATTATTTTAAATATTATATTTAGTTTATTAGTTAAAGTCGATATTTTGTTAGTAATTAGTATATTACATTGTCGTTATTTTTGTAGCTTTAATTATTGCTTTGTATTTAGACTATTACTTTGGAATAATAGTAATATTTGTTTGAAAAAGTACTAAATATTGAAAGAATATTTTTGTAAATATACTTATAGTTATTTTAAAACAAAATAAGAAAGCTGTTAAATAATAGAATTGTATCCTAATGACATTTATTTGTGCTAATTTATATTTAGGAATTTTTTAGTTATTAAATTTATATTCAGTGATATCGAGGTAAGTGGTTTTTCAAACTATATAGTGTTTTTAAATTATCATTTATTTTTATGTATACGTTAGAAAATTCTCGGATACCTAAATGCACGGTTTCGAAATTCGTTATGCTTTATTTAAGGCTTCTATTTGAATGAAAATGTTACACTTGTATTGTGACGCCCCCAAAATAGGTATACATCACTCATTCTGAGTCGCCAAATACATGGTACATAGCTTAAATACAAACTTCATTTATACAATACGACAAAACGTACCTGAGAGTTTTAACACGAATATTGTCTCGTAGACAATATCCAAACTCAAATGGAATCCTCATTACATTTTTATCATTATTTTACAAAATAGTGAGGACTACTAAGAACCATCTTGGATCGTCACTCTATTCCCCGACTAGTCCCAGCTATATTCTCATTTTCTAAAGAGAACAATGAAAGAAAAGGGTGAGCTCAACTAGCCCAGTTATTATGACTAAGATAATGTAAAACAAATTATCGTTAGTCCTCAACAGGGAAAAATCTGATAGAATACAATAGACAACAAATTTTAGATCAACAACTGCAGCGTAAACAACAATCCATTAGAAGCGTCAAGTAGAACATGATATCTACTATCTTCTATGATTTAAAATTTTATCACCGAGACTCAGCTAAATAATCCACATCACTGAATTATCCATGCACTACGGGCTAATGATATTCATTATTATCACATGCACGAATCATCCATGCACTACGGGCCAAAGATATTCATTATTATCACCAATGGTCATGATCATGCCAACAACTGTCAATCAATGCACTACGGGTCAATGAAGACTTTTACCACATCATTTGTATATTATAGGTCATGATTATACCGATACATTGTCATAATCATACCAATCAATTGTTCATCTATGCACTATGGGCCAAAGATGACTTTCATCACAATATAAGCAAGCGGATGACAATGATATAAAAATTCAATTAAGTAAGAGCAAAGATAAATTTTAAAGATTTATAAATCAATTTATCAAAAGTTCAAGAATGTCCAAATTGTCAACATGATAACTGCTTTGTGGAGTAAAATTCAAGAATAATATTCATATATCAAAAATAAGTTGGACAGAAAAGAAATCACTTTTGTCATGAATAGTACCTGAATGAATAGTACCCCGTCATGAAAAGTACCCCGAATCCTCGAGTGATTATTTCTCGAGTGAATAGTAACCCGTGAATAGTAACCTGTCATGAAAAGTATCCCAAATCCCCGAATGAATAATACCTGAGTGAATAGTATCCAAGTGAATAGTAACCCGAGTAAATAGTACCCCAAATTAAAATATAAAAATTTAATAAGAAAGTTCAGACCAATATTCCAATGAAACGATACTAGATGAAGAGCAAAACTAAAGGATATTCTACTAATTTCAGGAATTATAGAAGCAATACTTACCATAGTAAGTTTAGATTTAAGAATATGAAAAGAACTAATATATGAAACTGCAAATAGATTTTCACCTTTCATGCGGTACGTAATCCGCGTAGACATTTTATTCCCACAGATTAAAAGATGAATACGAAAAATGATATTCCATACGAATACGAAAGAAATAATATCCTTACGAATACAAAAGAAATAACATCTCTTACCTTTGTAGAAGAATGGACACTGCAATAGTGAAGTAGCAGAATACTCTTCTTCTTGTTCTCTAAGTCACAAAGTATTTAATACATTAATAAATAATTAATATATTCATTTATAATGTGACCTAATATTCTTGGTTATTACAATCCCCAAATTTCCTACATCATCTTCTCTTTCTTTTGGAAGATCGTTGTTAGTTTCATTAAATTTAATATGAACATATACCTCAATACAAGATTTCGTAATGTTGAATATTTGATAAACTTTACTATTTTGAGAATAACCAATAAGAATATCTTCATACGATCTAGCATCAAATTTTCTATTTTGTCACTTGTATTTAGGATAAAACATTTTGAGTCAAATACTTTGAAATAACTTATATTGGGAATTTTTTTATTTAATAACTCATAAGGTGTTTTCAAAATGATTGGACGAATGAATACTCTATTTAAAACATAACAAGTTATGTTTATCGATTCGACCCAAAATTTCTTTGGAAGCTTACTTTCTTGTAACAATGTTCTAGTTGTTTCTTGTAATGTTCTATTCTTTCTTTCCACCACCCCATTTTATTGAGGTATTCTTGGTGTTGAGAATTCATGACTAATCCGTCTTTGATCACAAAATATTATGAAGTCTTTTTGAAATTCGGTGCCATAAACACTTCTAATTTTTATAGGCTTGTGATTATATTTTGTTTCCAGTTTTCTTACTAATTTTTCAAATTCTCTAAATGTTCCATCTTTAGTTTTAAGAAACAATACCCATGTATATCTAGATAAATCATAAACTATTACAAATGCATAGAATTTACCATTTACACTAGCATCCCTTTTTGGTCCAAATAAATCAAGATTAAGTAATTGCAAAGGAGAAGAAGTTGATACAATGTTCTTTGCTGTAAATAATGTTCTTACTTTTTTCTTGAGTTGAAAAGGATCACATATCCCTTTCTTTTCAAAGTTGATCTTTGGCAATCCTTTCACGAGATTTTTCGATGACAACTTCTTAATCAAGTCCATATGAACACGTGTTGAGTTAAATCTAATTTAGCACAACATGTAAGTGTACATGGTCAACAAGTAATAAAGTGTAAGTCAAGTGTCAATCCCACAAGGAAAATAACTGCAATTTATACTAACAAGTACCAATTTTGTATTATCTCGATTTTATTAAACAAATAACCAATTTTTTAATTATGAAAAAATAACTATTAATTAAACTAACACTAACTACCACACGTTTTAAAATCAGATTATGGAGATTTAAGATCACAACTTCACTTATTGCTTCACTTATAATAATATACTTTCCATTAATTATGCTCACTATTCTGGACTATTAATTAGGAACTCATTAGTATTTATAATCATCTCCCGATGCATTACAAACATATCATTCCAAATCCACAATTTATAGAATTGTATTAAACACCTTAATTAACTAATTCACTATATTTCTATGTGAATTAAAATTAAAGAGAGTTTACAGTACGTGTTCCTTTATTAAATTACACGCGGTGCATAGGTATATCTATATCCTAAACACAAATTATGAATTTCATCACAATGAAGAAAACACAATCACATGTTGTTATGATAAGATCTAAACCGATAATCAGTTTCCCATGTTCATACAGGTTATCACGGTTTTGGTCAGACAATTAAACAATTAAGTCCAAATCACAATAGACAATCCATAGAATAGAGCACACTAATTAATGTAACGAACGATAATTTATATGTAATTTAAAAATATTTATTGGGTTAAATAAATATTTAAATTAATTTATTTATTGAGATAAATAAATATTGATGAAATTATTGTGCAATAATTTAGTTAAAGTGTGATATAATAATTAAATTAATGAATAATAATTTTATGGTTTGAAGTTTTGATTTAATGAGATAATTAAATTAAATAAATTATTTGATAATAGTAATGTTGTGTAGTGGTGATGTTCTAATTTAATTTAATAATTAAATTAGATGTGAAATAATTTGTTAAGCATAAATATAATTATAATGAAATTACAATTATAATTATAATTATAAGATAAATGTAAATTTGACTAAATAAAAGTGTGACAATGGAACCATATTATATAAGTAATATAAAAATAAATTGAGGGGGGAAGTTTTAGTGTGAAAGGCAAACAAAGCCTTGTGGCTTTTGACATGATTTAACTGATATGCATGTTAGTTTTTTTAACTGATGTGTACGTGTGTGTTATATGTATATCAGTTTATTTTATGCGTATTATCCTAAGGCCAAAGCTAAAAAAACAGAGGAAGGAAATTGAGAGACTTAGAGAGAAATTCTGTAATCACAGAAGAAGGGTGGAGCCATTAAGCTTTTTGAACATCATCTTTGCTAGTTTAATCAAAGGATTATGGGTAATAATCTATTCCTAATTCCTAGTCTTGCTTTTCTTTCAATATTTAGTCTTTATGGTTGAATTCTTGTTAGATTAGGGTTTAAAATGTTGATTATATGTGTGTATAATCTGATGGTTATCGATTATTAGTAATTAAATTCATGAAATTTTGTTTAAAGGAGAAAATTCAAGTTTACAGTGTTATATATATATATATATATATATATATATATATATATATATATATATATATATATATATATATATATGAAAGTGGCTTATTGAGACCAAAAATTGATGTTCAATTCTTATTATAATCTGTAAATTGGTTATGGATTGTGTTAATATGTCAAGAAACGAAAAAAAATGCATATATAATGGAGTGATTAGGTTAAGAAACAAAGTTTTGGTGATTGAATTAGCTAAATGTGTTAATGTTGAAGAAAACAGTAAAACCATGGTTTTAATCCCTTAAATTTGGTTGTTTATGATTGCTTTAGGTGTTATAATGATTAAGTGTATATGTTATGTGGTTTGGTAAGGTTTATATTGTATGGGTTTGTCCATGTTGCTGTGAAAATTGGAGGAATTGGAGTTTTGGATCGCATCAGTGTTGGAAACAGATTGCAATGTTCTTGTCTGCGCACCAACGCAGTTGAGCCGGTTTCCAAGGCATGGGGCAGCGCAGTTGTGCCCTCCCCTGAGCATAAACAGTTTGTTTTTTTAAGTTTTCAGTCCATGACATGTTGGCCAAACCTAGTATAAAATGTGTGATAATGTGTTAAACATGTAATGAGGATCTATAATTGATTGTAAACACGTATTCAATGATTTCAAATTGTAAAGTTAATAAGTGATAAGATTGAAACGAAACATCAAGGAAAATTGTAATATTAAGCCTTTAAAATCTAAAATCAATTCTTGGTAATTAATGATTAATTAGTTTAGTTTACATTATTTTCAACATTCAACAATTTGAGACATTTGTTTAGTATTATTCACAATTTTCCGTAAGAACGATACTCTTCTTGTCATTATATTGTAGTCGATCGTGTATACTTGTTTGTTTTTGCTAGTACGAAATTAGGCAAACAATAATATATTTTTAGATTATACTTTTTTTTCCTACAAAAATAATTTTATTTGTTATTTTTTCACAAAAATAGTTTTTTATTGATATTAATATTCATCCTTAATATTTATAAATTAGAATGAATTTTTGTGAAGCGGTGAAAAACAATTCATCTGTAGTCATTTATAGTTTTAAATTTGTGTTATTGACTTCTTACATTTACTCTTTTATTATCTTGACATTTTAAAAATTTCAAAATATTAGCCAAGAGAATAACAAAAATTCTATGTGGACATGGAAAGTGGACATGAGTGTATTTAAATTTTACTTATTTGTATTTTGACCCTTAATGGTAGGTCAAAATATAAATAGATAAAATTTATATACACATTTCATGTCTAATTTCCATGTCCACATAGAAGAGCTCATGAATAAAAGTGCATTTTATCTCTAAAGGACGAAACTGATAGGAGTGTTTGAGATGGCAACTATTATCTTCACATTTTAAAATTTTCAAAACATTGTTATTCCAAGAAAACTATAAAATTTAGTATACCTTATTGGAAATTTGATATTTTGTGGATTTTGTGTAGTAGATAAATCTTATCAATATCAGTAATGGTATTTATTTGATAGAAATATTATAATCTAACATTAAATATGACATTGTTACTATTAATACAAAGGAAAGGAATAAGTTACTATTGTTATGTTATTTTTATGAAAGAATTGGCTACAAAGAGATGAAATATATTAATTCTTATATATATATATATATATATATATATATATATATATATATATATATATATATATATATATGGGCTATATGTATATACACAACTGTGTATTACACAGTAGGCCTAGGACGACAGATTTTTTGGGTTATAGCGATGGTAAACTGTCGCCATAGCCCATAATAGCTATGACGACGGGTGAAACCGTCGCTATAGCCCAAAAAATCGTCGCTATAGCCTACTGTGTAATACACAGCTGTGTACACACATTTTTTCCTATATATATATATTTATATATATATATATGGGGAATGATCCATATCATCAATCAAAAAATGACATATAGCATCTCTACCTTCTGTTACAATGGTGAACAGCTTGGATTAAAATTTTGGGCTCGTCATCCGCTAGTCCTTATAGTGGATGGAATAGCAAAAAAAATTGGACAAATTTTCCCCTTTAAGCCCAAACAGACGAAACAAAAAAATAGCAATTTATACCCACTCCTCTTTGTCTCTCTCTCTAAAATCAAGGAGTACATTTTGAATATAGTATGTCCTTAAATTTGCTGAAACTAAAGCATTTCTCTGAATGTTTGTTGGTTACTATTCCCTAGTTAACTAGTTGATATTTTTTTGCAGATTACTGATCTAGGTATTGCTAAACGTTTGATTAATGATGGACTACCAAGCTATTCGAGTTATCCAGCTAGAATGCATAGGACTTTTGGCTATTTTGCACCTGAGTATGCAATTGTTGGAAAATTATGTATTTCATATTTGTTAACGCCAAGATCTTTCCACGCGTCTCAATCACGTAAAAACACGTCCAATCTTGCACAATAAACACGTCAATACCTGAAGCTTGTCGACTTGGACCGTCGGGGGATAGCTCCGGCGTGAGAGTCAGTACATGCATGGGCGAAGCTATGGTACAATTGTGGGGTCAATTGACCCCACTCAATTTTTGAAATCACTTATAATTTTTTTTATCCCACTCAATTTTTGATCTCTACTCAATTTTTGACCCCACTCAGATTTTTTTTAATTAGAGATACCCAAACGGCCAAGCCTCAGTTCTAAATCTCATACATCAATATTTGTTCAGCACTTCAGCCACAAAACAGAGAGATGGGACAAAGCCAAATCGCAAAAGACAAAAGTCAAACCGTGAACCATCAAAGCCTTTCGCGAGTGGTCGGAGTGGTGACTGGTGAGCCACGAGTGTGGAGACTGAAGTGCGACTCTATTCTACTGTGACTCTCTTGCAGCCTTGTGCCCTTGCAGGTAACAGAAATTACTCTCTCTTCAATTTCTCCAGCCTCAGTTTTGTTTTCAGAAATCAATTGTGATTTTCTCCTTTTGTTAGTATTATTAAATTGGATATTTAAATGCATTTGTCTAACCCGAAAGTATAAAGTATTAAAAAAAAATTGGCTCGGGGGCGCTGCCCCCGAACCCTCGCAAATTTTTTTATAACTTACTACTAATTTTGACCCCACTGTTTAACTTTCTGGTTTTGCCACTGAGTACATGCAGATACAAGGATAACAATGGAGGTGTTTAGCCCTAGTGTTTTCATAATGAAAATATCAGTTACCTCGTTTGTTATCTGTTTCGTCCTCATATACTCTTTCTTTTGTCCTGTATGCAACCGATCTGCCCTGATACCATCTCACTGCCGGCAGCTCACCTGCTCATCTCATCACCTTTTTCCAGTGCCGGACGATTATGTCCCATCCTCATAAATTAAATGTAGAGTGGACAGTCAAAGTTTATCACTGCCATCATCACCGGTCAAAGCCCAAATAAGACCATTATTCATCCAATGGTTCGGCCCAACAGCTCGACCCAATGGCTCGGCCCAATGACTCCAAAGGCCTAAAGTAAAAATAGCTCAAACATATATAAAATATTATGGCCCAACATTGCCCCCAGTCTTTTATTAAACATGATGTTTAATAAAAGATGTTAGTTTCCGGAGGCACAATAGTTATCTAAAGAGGGGGTTGAATAGATATTTAAAATTCTTTTCGTTTTACTTTGTTAGTTTTGATAATGATTCAAACACAACGGAATTAAGATTTGTTTGATCTCCCTTTTTAGATATAGTGAGTTAATGAGACTGAGGCAGTTATAAAAGTTATAACAGTTATAGCAGCTATGGCAAGAATGTAAGACACACAACAGTTTTAAGTGGTTCAGAGCACTTAAAGCTCCTAGTCCACTCTTCTACTCCTCGAGTAGGAAATCCACTAATGATATCTTTTACACTTTCTGAATCTCACAGATTCCTTCTAGACCAGCAGTCTAGACACTTCTTAGTTCACTCTTGAACTCTTCAAGTCCAGCAGAATTGGTTCTTCACAGTTCACTTAGAACTCTTCAAGTCCTTCTAACTTGGAACATCTTTCTTCACTTGATTGGTAGTTGGTAAGTTCTTGTTTGATGCTACTCAGTTGCTGTTAAGCGCTTGTTTGAAAGAACTGAGTAGCTGAGCAAGCTTTCACTTTTTCAGATCTTAGAGTTGAGCGTTGAGTGTTCTTCAGCGTTTTGTTCAATGCTTGCTTATTTTGAATCATCTGCAGATGTTTTGCACATATGCGATCCTTGAAATCTATCCGTTGAAGACATCCATTGAAGCATTAAATGCGTTGACATTTCTGAACTTTGATGGAGACTTTTTTGCACATCTTCTGAATTGCATTTTGGCCCACTGACACAACAGACTGCTTTCTCACCTAACACCTGAAAAGGTGTTTTCCTCTGACCCAAAGTACTTTCCTTAGCTTCTTCAATACGTTTCCTTCGTTGTATATTGAGGATTTCTTTTGTGCCATTGGGACTGGTGATGACTTCAACGTTTATAACTCATTCCACATTTGTTGGGATTTATCTTTAAAACAAAAGGGTAAGGCTCGATGCTTCTGACACATGCATATGATACTATACGATTCAGATCGTGGTGTCTTGTCACCTTGGTGCTTGATCCGATGCTAGCAAACGAGAACACTACGATTTCTCTTAAGGACTGGCACACTACGATCTTCACTTGCTTGTCTTGTAGACTCTACGTTTCTTAGAGCACACTACGATCTCTGAGTTGGCTTCGGTAAATGTCTAGACCACTCTACGATTTCCGGAGAGGCCCTTTAAGGAAGACATACTACGATCCTCGATACTCTACGATTCTGCCTTGGCTTCTGCAAACTCTTGATTAGCTCAATAGACTACGATTTTGTTGAAGCCTATCTATTACATCTCAAGACATAGATCAACCTAACATCTTTGATCTCTTCATCTATACATTCAGTTATAGAATGATAAACATTAAAATCTTAGATCAACCTAACAAATTTGATCTATCACTAAGTCCTTGTACATATATTCCTTGAAGGACTTTACATATAATCATGATCATTTACTTTAAACATCAAATCAAAATATGCAGTCTCCCAACAATCTCCTTCTATTTGATGTTGACATAACCAAGGAGATTTGTTGTCATGATTATCAATTTCTAGATGCAATTGCTAGAAAGTAAATATGGCTTAATATTTTAGTGAGCAGCTGAAATTTTTAGAGAATAAGCATGAATTTATTGATGTTTGAAGATAGATATTACATTTAACTTTGGCTACTTCAATAAAAATTAAATTTCAATTTATCTCTATTTCTTCGGCCTTTTGCCTCGTGGAGGATTGTCATACTCCTCAGCTTTTCTTTTCCTGCTCGCTTCGTCTCTCCTGGCTAGATCTTCCAGCTCGCTTTGACTTAGTCTTGGATTGTAATCATGATCTCCAATTGGTATTCTTAGGCCTATGGTGGTCACTTCTTGTGAGCTGGGAGTTGGCCCTTGACTCCTTAATGGTTGAGCCATGATAATTGGGTCACCATCAGATCGTTGAGTTTGATGGCAAGATCGTGGAGTCTAATGGTAAGACTGCCTTGGAGGAGGACTCCTTGATGATTGAGCTAAGAATGTGCCTATGCCCTTGCCTTGATCTCCTTTCCCTTTATTCTCCCCCTTTATGTCAGCATCAAGGGTTCGAATGTCTTCTGAGAGGCGAGTCATTCCTTGGACAAGCTCGTTGAGCTGACTTTGGTTTTGAGCAATGTCCTCTCGATTCTCTTTGAATTAGAGCATCAAATCAAGCTTCCCTTCGTTGGAGGATGTCCATGACATTGTCAGTCTGCTTCTCATGGCTCATGAAAAATTCTTGGAATTCTTTCATGGCAGTTTGTAGATTTGTGATGCTGTCCATCATAAGTTTGTTCTGGGATTCTTGAGTCTTCTACAAGAGAAGAACAATATCCCTATGTCTCTTAGCAGCTTGAAAGTGGATATGATCCTTGTCATTTATGCTCTTAAGCATCTCTTTGATGATCTCCCTAAGCTTCTTTGTGAGCTTAAAGCTTAGGGTGCTTGGGAGAGCATTGACAACATTGATCATTTTAGTTAGTCTCATTTGAATGAGTTTAGTGTGAGCTTCAAGACTGTCGTCTATGTCCTTGGTCACTTTCTTGGACACTTCTGAACACTCAGTTTTGGTGGACAGATCTGAGATAAGTTCAATGAGTTGCGGAATTTTTGGAGGAGGGGCTCTCATGTATTGATCTTGCAATGTGTAGAGATCAAGATCAAGGTTGAAATATTCATTTGAGGATGAGGAAGGAATATCTTATGGAGGGGCTTGTGTTTGGTCTTCTTGAGTAGGTGGTTCTATGATTTGAGCGTGTGACTCTACGATTGGGCTCGAGTCAGTAATCGTATAGATGAGAGGAGATGGTATCAAAACAAAGTTTGGCATATTTGGTTGGTCAGTTACAGAATGTTGGGATTCTGTTACTGGGAATTGATTAAGTGGATTGAGGATCATTTCCAAATATTTTGGGAATTCATAGAATTGACTGAAGAATGATGGTGGACTGTGATTAACTCTGAAATAGATTGGGATAAATAGTACCTCATGCTCATTCCTTGAAGAAGGGCCATTTGTGATTAGCTGTCTGGCAAAGTTGAAGTTGCCTGGAAATCCATGAGCTAGCACTAAGATTGCAGGATATGCTTTGAAGCTCCAGAACATGTGATCCCAGGAGTTAAGAATTTGAGCTCTATGGAAAGGCATCATGGGTAGATAGGAGAACAACTGATTGTAGTTAGCTCTTCTATACCCATTATAGCCCACAACTATAATCTCGATCTCATCATCATCATCATCTTCTTCTCTATCTTCTTTCAAGGATTCCACTACATCAATGACCTCTTTTTGACTTTCTTTCTCTGGTGCTCTCTCATCTTTCTCAAGTGCAGCTTCTACTGCCATAGGGATATCATGAGGCTCCCCCTCAACATGATCATCCATTTGCATTTTAAATAGCTCCCCCTCAGCTGGAGCATTCTCTAGAGTGAGAACTTCAGGCAGCTCCCCCTCAGCTTGAGCTATTTCCTTCTAGCTTGCCTTGGATAACTCCTTCTTAGAAGCTATCTTTTTATCTTCTTCTTTAATTACTCCTTCATTGACGAGGATGTACTTTTTGACCATTTTTCTTCTTGGTTTCATAGGCTTAGCCACAACCTTAGGACTCTCTTCAACATCAACTCTGAGTGGTCTATCAGTCTAAGAGTCTGTTGCAGCAACTTCTTTGGGAGAGGAGTCTACTCTGGTCTCTACGATCGGTAGAGACTCTACGATCAAAGAGACAAAGGGCCTCTTAGATTTGTGACTGTGTTTATTCTTCTTCAGCAACTGAGATATGGTAGCTCTATCTTCATCTGCCTCGCCCTGCTGTTATTTCCTTCTCAAAATCCTCAAAGTTTCAATGTCAGAACACTCTTGAGGTATATCAGTGGTTGACCCCCTGAGGTTCTTCTACCATTTGTGTCTTCAGCTTTTTTTGCCCTTGCTTTTTTTAACTAAAGCAATGGGTTCTTCTTTGTTGATCACTTCCTTTTCTTCTTCAGACTCTTTGACAACAGACATGTTTCATGGAATCCCTGATTCCTTTGCATCACCTGTCCTTCCACTGGACTCAAACATCATTCTTACATTCTCTGCTGGATTCCTTTTCTAGTTCTCGAATAGCTGCTGAGTCATTCTTCTATTCGGATTGATGGACTCTCCTTCATCATCCCCAATCTTATCACCCAAAGCAGACTGTAGGACGATACTTATGAATCGCCTGTAGAGCATCTTTCCAGAGATCTTTGACTTCTTCGAGCTCAGTATCCACTTTCCAATCTATTCAAGTAGTAGGGCTCCATAGTTGAGTTGAATCCCACAACTTATGGCTGTCATGAGCTTGAGCTGAACTTTGTTTACAGAGTCATGGCCGGAGCTCTTGCAGCATATGCATTTCCCAACAATGTCTGCCAAAAATTCATACCTCTGGGGGAACTCTTTCTTCTTGTACCCTTTGACAGCGGGGAACTTCTTGTGGTGCATTCTCTTAAGTCCTTCATGGAAATCGATGCCCTCTATGAACGAAAACCCTTTTGATTTGAAACCCAGGGCTAAATTTATGTCCTCAGCCTTGAGCTTTATTTCCACGTCCCTGACCCTCAGTAGTGATGACGTCATTCTCAAACACACCATTTCTGTAGAATTTCTTTATCAACTTAGGGTAATTCCATGTGCTTGTACCAAGGGCCTCTTCAAGACCAGCTTTCTTTATCAGAGACAGAGTTTTGAGAAACTTGGGGTTAGCTGTCTTGAACTCTTCGAAATAGAGTCTATAACCAGAGATGACGTTTGAAGCCGCCATTGATTTCTTTGCACTATGTATGATTGTTTAAGCTTTTCAGAAGGTTAGGGTTTCTTATAGAGAAAGAGAGAGATAAATATGAGCTTTTTGAACTTCTGATTTCAAAAAGGTATTTTCAAACTGAACTTGTAACTTCCCTCTCTCCATTTTCTTAGTGGGGCATGTGTCAAATTCTGCTTGGCTCAACGAGTTTGACTGATGAGGATTTGACTGATGAGGAATGTACTAATTTTCCCTTAGCTCTTTCTGAGGTAATGTATCATTTGGGATGACTACGATCGTTGAGGTAGTCTTTATGCTTGTCAAGTCTGCTCTTCAATCGTTGTGTCTGCTCTGCCATCGTCGAGTCTGCTCTGCATTCGCCGACTCTGCTCTACATTCGTCGAGTTTGCTCTGCAATAGTCTAGTCTATTCTGCAATCGTCGAGTCTGCTATGCATTTGTCGAGTCTGAACTGCGATCGTCGAGTCTGCTCTGCGATAGTCGAGTCTGCACTACGATAGTCGAGTCTGCACTGCGATCGTCGATTATGTACTACGATCGTCGAGTCTGCCCGGGTCCTTTTGATTAACTTTTGACTCAGTATTCTTCTCGGTTTAAGGTAGCTCAGGAAGGGCTAACCTCATAGAGTGAATCAAGGGTTAGGTTTGTTCTTAAGGCGCTTATCAGAGAAATTGCTTTATTTTGTTAAACTTTATCATCACAGGATGCTCCTTTGTTTTGTTGATGGAGCTCTGCCATCGTTGAGTCTCCACTGCGATCGTTGAGCCTACACTACGATCGTTGTCTTTAATGTCAGTGCAGCTCTACGATCGTGGACTTCCTTTGATCATTTCTACAATTTCGAACATAGCCTTTATATCTGCATGGTTAACATAAACTAGAGCATATATTTCATGGTTGTAAATTAAGCATGCCTAGCTCACTTATTAATTTGTTAAACCTGGATTCATCTAGAGGCTTTATAAAGACATCAACAAGTTGATTTTTAGTAGGGATATATTGTAAAGATATGGTTCCATTTTGCACTTGATCCCTAATGAAATGATACCTTATTTCTATATGCTTAGTCCTAGAATGCATGACAAGATTATGATTTATTGCTATGACACTTGTGTTATCACAGTGAACAAGTATAGATTTAAATTCAAACCCATAGTTTGCTAGATGATTTTTCATCCATAGGATCTGAGCACAGCAGCTGCCAGCAGCAATGTATTCAGCTTTTGCAATTGAAGTAGATACTGAGTTTTGCTTTTTGCTAAACCAGGACACAAGTCTATTTCCTAGCAGCTGACAGCTGCCACTAGTACTTTTTCTGTCTATTTTGCAACCTGCAAAGTCAGCATCTGTATATCCTGTTAGTTCAAATGAGTACTCCTTGGGATACCAAAGCCCCAAGTGAGGTGTACCCTTGAGGTACTTGAAAATCCTTTTTACAGTAATTAAGTGTGATTCCTTAGGAATAGCTTAAAATCTAGCATATATGCATATTGCAAACATTATGTCTGGTCTACTGGCAGTCAGATATAGAAGGGAGCCTATCATTCCTTTGTATCGAGTTATGTCAATACTTTTACCTTTTTCATCTTTGTCAAGCTTGGTTGCTAGAGCAATTGGGGTTTTCATGGGAGAGGCTGATTTCATGCCATACTTTTTAAGCAAGTCTTTAATGTACTTGGCTTGGTTTATGAAGATTCCTTCATCAGTCTGTTTTACTTGCAATCCAAGGAAGAAGTTCAACTCACCCATAATGCTCATTTCAAACTTGCTCTACATAAGCTTGGAAAATCTCTTGCATAAATTTTCATCAGTAGATCCAAAAATAATGTCCTCAACATATATTTGAACTAATAAGACTTTTTCTTTATGCTTTCTAAGAAATAATGTGGTATCTACTCTACCTCTAGTGAACCCATTTTCAATAAGAAAGTTAGTTAGTGTTTCATACCATTCTCTAGGTGCTTGTTTAAGACCATAAAAGGCTTTGTCTAATCTATAAACATAATTAGAAAGAGATGGATTGATGAAACCTGGAGGTTGCTCTACATAGAGTTCTTCTTGAAGTTCACCATTAAGAAATGCACTTTTGACATCCATCTGAAAAACCTTGAATTTCATGTGAGCAGCAAAGGCAAGAAATATTCTGATGGCTTCTAGTTTGGCAACAGGTGCAAATGTCTCATCGTAGTCAATGTCTTCTTCCTGAGAGTAACCCTTGGCCACTATTCTTGCCTTATTCCTGGTTATTACTCCATCTTCATCCATCTTGGTTCTGAAGACCCACTTGGTTCCAATAACAGGATGACTCTTTGGTTTTGGTACCAATCTCCATACTTTTCTTCTTTCAAACTGATTAAGTTCTTCCTATATGGATTCTATCCAGCTGGAGTCTTCCATAACATCCTCTATCTTCTTAGGTTCCATTTATGACAGGAAGCTTAGATATAAACATTCATTTTGGGTGGCAGCTCTAGTTTTGACTCTTGCACTAAGATCTCCAATGATTAAGTCTTGAGTGTGATCTCTTGCCCATCTGTTTCCTGTTAGGACATCTATCCTGATGCCTTCTTGTCTGAGATCTTCGAGATCAATTTCTGCTTCTTGATGTGGGGGTTCGTTGTCTTATGTAGGCCTCTCTACGATCTCATTTCCTTGCTCAACGATTTCGCTGTCTAGAACTACGATCGTAGTGTTGAGCTCGACGACCTCGCTCATAGTGTTTGAACTGTCATTCGTAGTGTCTTGAGGCATTATTTTGTCCAAGTATGTCTCATTAAAGATGATGTGGATCGAGACTTCAACACTCAGTGTCTTCTTGTTGAACACTCTGTAGGCCTTACTGTCTGTGGCATACCCAAGAAAGATTCTTTCGTCTGATTTGGGTTGGAACTTTGTCAGATACTGCTTTCTAATGTTGAGAATGTAGTATGCACAGCCGAATACATAGAAGTAGCTGACATTTGGCTTTCTTCCTTTCCACAGTTCGTAAGGAGTCTTCTTAATCGTAGAGTGTATCAGTGATCTGTTCTGAGTGTAGCATGCAGTGTTAACAGCTTCTGCCCAGAAGTATTCAGGCAGATGGGCTGCTGCTAGTAGAGTTCTTCCAGCCTCTATCAACATTCTGTTCTTTCTTCCAGCTACTCCATTTTGTTGAGGAGTTCGTGGAGTTGAGAAGTTGTGACTGATGCCATTGTTTGTGCAGAACTGGTCCATTTCAGAAAAGTCAAATTCTCTGCCATGATAACTCCTTATAGCCTTAATTTTCTCCCCTTTCTCGTTCATCACCAGTCTGAACATCTTGATCTGTTCGGTGCTTGTTTTGTCTTTTGAGGTTTGAAAGAATACCCATGTGAATCTGGTGTAGTCGTCCACTATGACTAGTGAGTATCTCTTTCCTATAAGGCTCGTTGTTAGAATTGGTTCAAATAGATCCATGTGAAGCAGCTACAGGGGTTTGTCAATTGAGTTGGAAGTTTTGCTCTTAAATAAGCTTCTAGTCTGCTTTCTAAGTTGACAGGCATTGCACGACCTTTCTTTGACGAAGCTGAACTTGGGTAAGACTGCAACTAGATCTTTTGAGGCTAGTTTAGACATGCTCTTGAATTTGAGATGAGACAGTCTTCTATGCCATAACCAGCTCATTTCTTCAGATGCTTTGGCCAGATAGCATATTGTCTCGTCTGAGCTTAGTTGTCCAAGATTTAATGTGTAGACATTTGCCTCTCTTGTTCCGGTTAGCTTTATAGCATATGTCTTTAAATCTCTGATTTGACATTGATTGTTGAGGAATGTTACTTGATGACCCTTGTCGCAGATTTGGCTAATGCTCAGAAGATTGTGTTGTAGTCCTTCCACATATGCCACTTTACTGAAGGACACTGCACAATTCCCAGCTGAGCCATATCCTCTTATCTTGCCAGAGCCATTGTCTCCAAAGATGACTAAGGGACCCTCCTTTTCTATGTAGTTAGACAGAAGGGCTTTGTTCCCAGTCATGTGCCTTGAGCATCCATTGTCCAGATACCAGGTTGTGATCGTGGAGCTCTGTTCCTGAGGTAACATTAAACTTTCATTTTGGTACCCATACTTGCATGGGTCCTACTTTGTTAGTACCCTTGGGAACCCAAATCTGCTTGATTTTGGGTCTCACATGCATAGGATTATAATAGCATTGTGCAGCCTTGTGACCAACCTTATTGCACACAAAACATCTAATATGATGCATGCTTGTGTGTGTATGAGGATTCTTCCTCCATTTGGACTTTTGTGGATCTTTAGTCATCCTTCTGTTAAACTGATTCTCCTTCTTCCATGTGTCCTAGTGTTTCATGATTTGTGAGGAGTGTACCTTTCCTCTACTGTTCCTTCCCAATTGGTTCGTGGAGTTGATTTTACTCGACAATATGATCCTTCGAGCTTGGAGAGTAGTGGTTGGGTTACTCTTCTCTTTTCTGAAACCCAGGCCAGCATGAGATCCTTTACTCCTTGGAATATGGATTGAATCAGTAGAGCAGGGTTGGACTGACTCATCCTTCTGTGAGGATTTCACAAATATAATGCCTATATTAAAACTTGAGGCATTATTAGTGCTAGTTTCCTTTACCTTTTACACACATGGCTTTGAGGTGGATTCCCCAAAGCCTAATCCTGTTATGTCAGAGACACTTCTTTGGCTAGAGATCAGGGAGTCCATGGATGAAGAGGATTTATTCCATGTATAGATTGTCTTTTCTAGTTCCTCAATTTTAGAGGTTAGACTTGACTCTATTTTTGTATTGAGCTCATTGGTCTGTTTTAAGAGCTTATTCTCAGCTTCAAACTTGGAGAGAGAGAGAGTCAGTACTTAGAAGGGTTATTTCCAGTTCTTCTTGAACTTTCTCTTTCTCCTTTTGAAGAAGTGAATGGTCTTTAGACAGAACTCTAAACCATTTCATGTATTGATGCAGATCAGATGTTATGCCATGCAGTGCAGTTCTTAAATCATCAATTTTTACATTAGGAGAGTTGAAGTCAAATACCTCATCTATACTTACTTAATGTATGTTGGAGTTCTGTTTGTCCTTTGTATGCTGTTGGGTAAAATCTAATTACGCACAGCACGCAGGTATACGTGGTCAACAAGTAATATAATAGTAAGTAGAGTATCGTTCCCTCAGAGATTGTAAATAGAATTTAAACCTCACAATTACCAATTTTCTATTAATCCTAATTTTATTAAACTTATCAATCTCCAGCTTTTAATTAAAAGTATTAAGACTATTAAAATCACCAAACAATCAACAATTTCTAAAAACTGAATTTTCAAACAAATAATGGAGAATTAGGCTTTCGACTTCACTTTAAGCATCACTCAGATTATTACACCTTTATTCCAGTTTAACTCACTATCCCAGTTTATTAATCAAGAACACGTATGTAGCACTAGCCACCTCTCAATGTACTAATACCGTATTAACCCAAATCCACAATTAAGATAGAATTACGTTAAACACCTTAATCATCTAACTCACTATATCTCTATGTGAATTACAATTAAAGAAGATTTAAGTTTAAGTTCTTTATCTGATTACATGCGATGTCAAGCATATCTCTACCCTAACATTCATCAAGATTCTGTTCATTCACATAAATAAAGAACACATGCTATATTAACTAAGTTTAAACTCGTATTTTATCTCTCGAGTTCATACAAGTCCACAAAGAATCGTTGATCAGGCAATTCATAAATTCACGCTCAAGTTAATATAGATAAATCGGATAATAGCTTATTAAACTAAAATCAAAGATTACATAATCATCGTTCCACTTAAAGATCCGTCTTAAGCCTAAAAAGTATTTAGTTCATCATAAATGAAATAATAACTGAATAAATTAAAGATAACATCTTCTCAATTACATATATAAAACTAAAGTAGAAGAATAACGCAGAACACCCTTCACTTTAGCCTTAATCCGTAATTGATATGAAATTCCTCAAATCTTCACTCCGTTGCTTGCTATGAAATTCTATTCTCAATCTTTGTTAATTGCTTTGCATCCTCCCTCTAATATTGTGTTTTTGTTGTAGTTATATGTTTTACAACCACCATCTCAGCTCAATTCGACGCCAACTAGAGTCCTACTACTATGCAAGCACCAAAATCCAAGTTCCAACAGTGTTTGAACCAAGATAGGAGAACCCAGACTTGGTACCCTTCTCCCCGGCGGGGGTATGTACATAGGAAACGCCCTCCCCGGCGGGCTAGGCTCCTGTAAACTTGATTTGAAGACCCCCCGCCTCGGCGGAGGTGTTAGGCTTAATTAGGCCCGCCCCTGGCGGGCATGCCCTCTGCATTCTGACTTTGCTTGATCTTCATACTTGCTCCAATAATGCTCTAAATGACTTTTTTTTTCACTTATTTACCACACCAACCATCCTACACATAAAATAACAAGAAATAAGTAAAAACAAACATAAAATCAAGGAATTAACAACAAATACGCTTGAACCAGAAATCAATTCGTGGATATAAAATCCACTTATAAAACCCCCCAAACTTAAACCGTGCTAGTCCTCGAGCACAAAACAAACTTCATGCTATGCAATGTAATGCAATGATATGTGATGCATCTAATCTATATGTCTTTGAATCCAACAACGTTATAAACTTAGAAGTATTCCACCGGCCTTAGGAAAAACAAGCAAACATTTCAACACCTCATATCAAAACCACTCAATAGTTTCTTATCAATCCTCGAATCTTAGACCGTCATCACTGATATAGTGTGTGTGTGTGTGCAACATCCATGACAACTGATACATACTCAAATTCAATATATAACCAACTTCTTAGAAGGAATCATATAGAGCAAACTCAAAAATTTCAAAAGCAGACGAGTTCCACTAAAATTAAACAATTATCACTATCAAGGGTTCACATAGGGTACTTATACTTTATATTTCTTTTTCTTTTTTTTTCTTTTCCTTTTCACGGGGGCTTTTTGCTTTTTTCCCGTCTTATTATTATTTTTTAATTATTTTTAACATGACTGTGAAATGCCTCATTCCATTAGGCTAACAGTGCTATCCCTTAGCGAGCTTTCAACTAACGTCTCCCAAACCATAAAAGACCTTAAGGAGCTAGTGTTAAGACACCCCTACGGGCGTACTTGCTCAAGTAACAAAGGCACCAAAACAAGACTAGTCACGGGACACACACACACACACACACACACACATATATATATATATATATATATATATATATAAAACTTATGTACCCCACATTTATCCCCCCAAACTTAGGTTCTTGTCCAATTATTCGTCTTCACTGCCTATCCTTGTCCTTTTCTCATTTACACTAGCATTATCCTTTAGAAACTCTTTATTTATCAATTTGATCTAATTAGTCGACATAGATGTTATTCGCGTGCTACCCTGTTTATACCAGTTTCAAACAAGAACAAGATCCAATTCATACAAAAACTACATCACCGTTCTAAAAATCAGTGCTGTATTTGTCTACTTAATCTCAATCTCATCATTGGCCAAAATAAAATGCACTATAATGACTGCTGGATATATGTAAAACAACACAATTCTAACTTTTTCTTTTTTATAGAGAAGGCATAACGTAACAAAATGCAACCTAACAAAATGCAGAAATAAAAAAACTAATTAACTATTTATGCACCTAAGCTATTGTGACGACCCAAAAATTCGGATTGTCCAGAATTTAAGTTTAAAGAATTAGTTATTAATAAAATGAATTTTATTAATACTATTATATGATATGTGTTTGTTAATTATTCTATAACCTAGGATAATTATAAATTGGGAGTATTCTTGCTACGAGCTAGATTGAACGAATAAGAATTTTCATGACGGAAATGAAATTTTTTCGGGAACAAAATATTTTTCGGGAGAAAAAGACGAAATAGGCACTATTCATCCGTTTCTGCTCGGAGATTTATTTTGAAATTCTGAGACTTTAATGATTACGTATAATTTTGAGACGTGATGGAATATTCAATAATATTTCAATTATGTCAAAAATGAAGTTTTCGTATGCGGACTCAAAACCTAAGGGTTAGGAAAAGTGAGTTCCAAGGATTTATTGTTTACGTATAATAATTAGGATTATTACGCGTGAGGAATACGAGTATAGCAAGAGGATTGATACGACGTATAATACACTTATCGTACGAAATTAAATACAAAGAGATTAAGAGAATACGAGAATCAGATGCGTAGAATACGATTAGTCTTAATGGCTAAGTAAACTTAATAGCTAAGTAAAGTACTTATGCTTAATAGCTAAGTAAAGTGCTTAGCTTAAGGGCTAAGAAGACTTAAGAGCTAAGTAAACTTAAGGGCTAAGAAGACTTAATGGCTAAGTAAGTGTGGAGGCTAAGTAAACTTAGGGCTTAAGTAATGAATAGTAAGGAGGTTAAGGGGGGTGAAATGACTAAACTACCCCTAACTTTGGTTTTCTATAAATAGGAAGCTCATTTCTTCGTTTTGAGATTTTGAAAATCCTAAGGCACTTGAGAGAGAGAAAGAGTTCGGATGGGAGGAGAAGGAAGAGGAAAGGCTAGCCCGTGTACAAACTTTGTCCGACGGGAGAAGATTAAAGGAGAACGGTAATCCGAAACCTAGTCTCTTATAATTTTTCTTTAAGTTTCAATATTTAAAAATATAACTTAATGAAGATAAGAAGTAGATAAGGTGAGAGATGAGTTCATATGGTTTAAATCATAAGAAAATGAAGAAATAAGAATTTAAAGTTTAGTAAATAAATTTCTTAAGGAAGTATAAGATTCGTAATGAATTAGAACGATCCGAGTGGATTATATGAATGAGTAGGTGAAATAAGTAAGGAATGATGTTCTATAACATCAAATTCTAATAAAAAGTGAAATCATAATCCAAAATATCGATTAAAATGAAGAACGAACGAAGAACACGAAGAACACGCGAAGAACACGAAGAACGTTGTTGATGGACAAATTTAAAACCATCGTAGCTTAATTTTTATTGATGGACAAGTTTAAAACCATCGCGTATAAGTTAGTTGTTTATTGCTTGGTTAGGAACGGTAGAAACGTTCATGAAGAACGGATTAAAACGTAGCTGTAACGAAGTTATGGCGAAATTTCGTAAAAGACAAACGAGAATTAGAAAGTTAGTAAATGAACCCGAACGCTTAGGGTTTCATAAGGAAGTAAGAGAACATAGAAAACGTTAGTCATAGACTCAAGAATGAACGAGTTCTGAGCTTGGATGACCGAATTACGGACGAGCGAATGAAGAGCGTTAAAAACATAAAATGAACGAAGGGTGAAGATTAAGCCAATCGAATGGCATGCTAACGGGTTCAGAATGAAGTTTTGTCCAAGGGGTATAGAAGTACGTAAGATAAATAAGATAATGGCTTTGGAATGACCTCGTTCTGAGTTATAACAAAGGAGTTATGAGATGGGGAAGTAAGCGTCTCAAACTTGATTCAAGACTTAGAATATTTTCTAGGGTTTAAGCTCGGCGCCGCAGCGCTGGCTGAGCTATGGGAGGTGGCGCCGTAGCGCGAGCTCGACCATCAACTCTTGGAGAGTGGCGCCGCATCGCAAGAGATAACAAAGGGTTTGGCGCCGCAGCGCCAGACCAAAGGAAGAGGGAGACTTAGGGCGCACTGCAGCGCGAGGTAAAGGAAGGGGAACGACATCGCAGCGCTAGTGTAGGGCAAGGCCCAGTGAGGAGAGTTTAACTACTCAACTCCTGGGGGAAGTGTACGGATAGATAATAAACATATAGTTCACGTAATATAGCACTTAATCAAGTTATTTAAACCTTTAATAAAGGTTGAACATAAAGATTGAACGAGATTAAAAGACAAAGAATATAATCGCGGGTTACGTAACCGATGTCCGGGGACCGTATTCGGGATGAACGAATGTGAGGGATTGCTATGGTTCTGATTCCTTAGACGTTGAGTGACTATGGTAGTGAATAACATTTCGATGTTATTTCATGATAATGAGATATAAGTGTGAAGCGTATAGACGCTGTGAACGCAACGTTATTGCGATGAACGATCGGTCTTAGCATACAACGATTGGTATGGCTTCGACACTAAGAACGAGTAATGAACATGGGGTTCATATAATGGATAACGAAAGTATTTAATAAGAGATGAATTATCAAGAAAGTTGTAAAGAATAAGAAATTGACTTAACGAACGTTATAATTAATGGTTCAGATAAGTTAAGAGAAGTTAGGTTGTGGTACAATCGTAACCTTTGATAGTTAACATATGGGAGCTGGGCTAAACAATTCCTTCAGATAGCGAAGGTACATACGAAACTTGCAACCGATCTAACTCACTGTGATGGCAGTGTAGATGAGACGGGAACTTGTTTGTTGGTTGTTTGTGGGAAACCACTCAGAGTACCATATGGACTACTAGCAGAGAAGCGTTGTGTGCTGAGTCCTAGAGAATTTATAAAAAGATGATAAGAATATAAATCATCCAAGATGATGAACGTTTTGAGTAAGACATCTCCGTATGTCATAAAGCCGTAAACTGGTAAAGGAAGTTAGTCGCGTAAACTTATAGTGCAAGAACGTGAACCCTAAGAAGTAAAGTTGAGTAAACCAATACGTAAGTTCAATATAAGACTAATTGGTGTTTATGTTTTCTCCTTATGTGTTATATAGGAATTGGAATGAGCAGTTCAGTGTAAGCTCTAGCTGTGCGTAAGGCAAGTTTCCTAACTTCATTCATATTACATGAATGCTAGTTTCTTTAACTTCTCAGATGTTGTACTTGAGAAGTCTTGTCTATGTGCATATGTGCGATGTATGTACAAGGTGGTAGTATGTATGTGAATTAAAATTAAAGAAGGTTTAAGTTCAAGTTCTTTATCTGATTACATTCGATGTCAAGCATATCTCTACCCTAACATTCATCAAGATTCTATTCATTCACATAAATCAAGAACACATGCTATATTAACTAAGTCTACACTCGTATTTCATCTCTCGAGTTCATACAAGTCCACAAAGAATCGTTGATCAAGTAATTCATAAATTCACGCTCAAATTAATATAGATAAACCGGATAATAGCTTATTAAACTGAAATCAAAGATTACATAATCATCGTTCTACTTAAAGATCCGTCTTAAGCCTAAAAAGTATTTAGTTATCATAAATGAAATAATAACTGAATAAATTAAAGATAACATCTTCTCAATTAAAAATATAAAACTAAAGTAAAAGAATAACGCAGAACACCCTTCACTTTAGCTTTAATCCGCAATTGATATAAAATTCCTCAAATCTTCACTCCGTTGCTTGCTATGAAATTCTATTCTTAATCTTTGTTAATTGCTTTGTATCCTCCCTCTAATCTTGTGTTTGTGTTGTAGTTATATATTTTACAACCACCATCTCAGCTTAATTCCACGCCAACTAGAGTCCTATTACTATGCAAGCACAAAAATCCAAGTTCCAGCAGTGTTTGAAACAAGATAGGAGAACCCAGACTCGACACCCCCACCCCGGCAGGGGTATGTACATAGGAAATGCCCGCCCCGGTGGGCTAGGCTCTTGTAAACTTGATTTGAGGACCCCCCGCCCCGGTGAGGGTGTTAGGCTTAATTAGGCCCGCCCCGGCGGGCATGCCTTCTGCATTCTGATTTTTCTTAATCTTCATACTTACTCCAATAATGCTCCAAATGACTCTTTTTTCACTCATTTACCACACCAACCATCCTACACATAAAATAACAAGAAATAAGTAAAAACAAACATAAAATCAAGGAATTAACAACAAATAAGCTTGAACTAGAAATCAATTCATGGATATAAAATCCACTTATCACATGCTAGGCCATCAGGCAAAGATTTGCCATTTGAGGATCTTCATTATCTCCAGATTCGGGAGTTGAGCCATTCTCTGAGTCACTCCACGATCCTCCAGCTACAAGGCCTTTATCTTTCTTCTAAGGCTTTTTGTTACCTTTGAATTCCTTCTTTGGATGAGATTTCTTCTTTAGTTCTTCTCTGAGGGGTTTGTTGCAGTTAGCAATGAAATGGCCAGGCTTCTAGCAATTGTAGCATAGATCATTTATCTATTCCTGACTGCTGTTGTTGTTGACTTTCTTTGGTTTGCTAATTTTGCCTTGACGCATGAACCTTCTAAGTCTTTTCACCAGCATTGCAAAGTCCTCATCATCATCTTCATCATAGTCAGAGTCCTTTTCTGTATTGACTTTGGAGGTGTTGTCAGTTGCTTTGAGCGCAACACCCTTATCCTTCTTTCTTCCTTAAGATAGAGTTTCTGTTCATTGAGTCAGCTCCATTTCGTATTTAAGAAGGTTGCCATATAACTGTTGAACAATCATCTCATGGAGATTCTTTGACTCTCTAATAGCAGTGGTTTTGGCATCCCATTTGCTTGGTAAGGCTCTAATGAACTTTATGATTAGATCTTTATTTAGATAGATCTTTCCATAGGCTCGTAGAGAGTTGAGCAGAACATTGAATCTCTCGTAGGTGGTAGTTACGTTTTCTCCTTGAACGTGTGCAACCATTTCATATTGTTGTATCAGGAGAGATTGTTTATTTTTTCTGACTTCTTCTGTTCCTTCATGCATGATGAGAAATGCTTCCCAAACCTCCTTTGCTATTTTGTTGTTGACCACATTTTTAAACAGATCATCTTCTAAGGATTGGAACATAATGTTCTTGGACTTTTTGTCAAGTTGAACAGCTCTCTTCTCGTTGTTTGTCCATTCTCCTTTGACCTTGATCTGTATTCTGTTTGGGTTGTCTGTTGTTGGTGCAAGCTTTGTAGAAACGTAGGGCCCATTCTGAACTATTTCAAATAGATCTTCATCTATTGAATGCACGTATGCTTGCATCCAAACTTTCCAGTTGGCGAATTTATCTTTGTTGCACATAGGTGGCTTGCTACCTCCTCCAGTCTTTGATTCGCTTGGTAGGTGTGCCATTTGATCTACTTAAGCTTTGTAGGCTATATAATAGAACCTGCTTTGATACCAATTGTTAGTTCCCAGAGGCACAATAGTTATCTAGAAGGGCCGTTGAATAGATATTTAAAATTCTTTTTGTTTTACTTTATTAGTTTTGATAATGATTCAAACACAACGAAATTAAGATTTGTTTGATCTCCCTTTTTAGATATAGTGAGTTAATGAGAGTGAGTCAGTTATAACAATTATATTAGTTATAACAGTTATGGTAAGAATGTAAGACACGCAACATTTTTAAGTGGTTTAGAGCACTTAAAGCTCGTAGTCCACTCTTCTACTCCTCAAGTAGAAAATCCACTAAGGATATATTTTACACTTTCTGAATCTCACAGATTCCTTCTAGATCAGCAGTCTAGGCATTTCTTAGTTCACTCTTGAACTCTTCAAGTCCAGCAGACTTGGTTCTTCACAGTTCACTTAGAACTCTTCAAGTCCTTCTGACTTGGAACTTCTTTCTTCACTTGATTGGTAATTGGTGAGTTCTTGTTTGATGCTACTCAGTTGTTGTTAAGTGCTTGTTCAAAAGAATTGAGTAGCTGAGCAAACTTTTTCTTTTTCAGATCGTAGAGTTGAGCGTTGAGTGTTCTTCAGCATTTTGTTCAATACTTGCTTAGTTTGAATCATCTGTAGATGTTTTGCATATATGTGATACTTGAAATCTATCCGTTGAAGCATTAAATGCGTTTGACATTTCTGAACTTTGATGGAGACTTTTCTGCACATCTTCTGAATTGCATTCTGGTCCACTGACACAACAGACTGCTTTCTCACCTAACACCTGAAAAGGTGTTTTCCTTTGACCCAAAGTACTTTCCTTAGCTTCTTCAATATGTTTCATTCGTTGTATACTAAGGATATCTTTTGTGCCATTGGGACAGGTGAGGACTTCAACATTTATAACCCATTCCACATTTGTTGGGATTTATTTTTTAAAAAAGGGCAAGGCTCGATGCTTCTGACATAGGCATATGATACTCTACGATTCGGATCGTGGTGTCTTACCACCTTAGTGCTTGATCCGATGCTAGCAAACGAGAACACTACGATTTCTCTTAAGGACTGGCACACTACGATCTTCACTTGCTTATCTTGAAGACTCTACGTATTCGAGAGCACACTACGATCTCTGAGTTGGCTTCGGCAAACGTCTGGACCATTCTATGATTTTCGGAGAGGCCCTTCAAGGCAGACATACTACGATCCTCGATACTCTACAATTTTGCCTTGGCTTCTGCAAACTCTTGATCAGCTCAATAGACTACGCTTTTTTTGAAGCCTATCTATTACATCTCAAGACATAGATCAACCTAACATCTTTGATCTCTTCCTCTATACATTCAGTTATAGAATGATAAACATTAAAAACTTAGATCAACCTAACAAATTTGTTCTATCACTAAGTCCTTATACATATATTCCTTTAAGGACTTTACATATAATCATGAGCATTTACTTTAAACATCAAATCAAAATATGCATTCTCCCAACAAAAGAGTATAAATGGCCCAATATTTATAAAGTCCAAATGTAATTGAGTCAAGCCCAATCAGCAAGATAAATCAATGCTGGAATCCCAATTCGGTCACCAAATCTTCAAATTCGTCATCATGATCCATAATAAATGTGCCGCCCTCGAGATCCGTAAACATCTGAAGGGACATCCACTTTAAAAGCCCCATTTTCCCAAATTGGACAGTTTTACCTGCTAATTTGAATTTTCAGACTCCTTTGGCTTCCTTCTTCCTCTCAATTTCTTTCTCTCTGCAAATCACCACTCATGGCATCTCAAACTTCAGACAACGACACTCCCATTGACACTACTCCCCTTGCCTCCATTCATCCTTCCCAAAGCCCTGCTAAAATGGCTTCGGGATCAAACCCCAAACCTGCTGCTACTCCAAGCAAGAAATCTCCACCTCTGAAACCCATCCCCAATCCTTCTGAGTACTTCAAGGATGGAGAAAAATTTCCTCACACCAATACTCCATCTTCATTATCTGAGAAAGATATTCACATTATCCGAGAGCGATATCAAATACCAGAGACCCACCATCTGAGACTACCTTCTTCTACTGAGAGGATGTATCAATGTCTAGGTGGGTGGACGACCATGCCCCTCACCCTCCTGGAGAAAGGAGTTTGCTTCCCTCTGCATGTATTTCTTGTCACTCTATTAGGGTTTGTAGGTGTCGGTTTCGCCTAACTTTTCCCCAATTCATACATTCACATCCTCGCCTTCATAGCCTTCTTCCACGAGGTAGGAGTTGCACCTACTCTCGATTTCTTCTTCTCCGTATATACCATTAACAAATCTCGTGAAAAGGGATTTAAAGTATGAAGTAAACAATCCCCGAAGCCTGGTGAGAACTTCGAGAAATGCTCCTTGATCAATAGCCCTTCCAGCAATAAAGGATGGCATAAGGAGTGGTTCTTCGTCAAAGGACCGGAAATCGCTTCTCTCCCGGATCTGCTACTATAAGACCCCGAATTTTATGAAATAAAAGTATTCAATTTTTCTTATAATTACTATTCAGTAAATGGTTAAATTGATAAAATGTTAAAGTTAAGGGTGATATATGTAAATATTTTAAATAAGCAAGTGGTTATAAAATACTCATTGTTGTTGAGGAATATTTGTTTGATTGTGGAATATTCTTACTGTCGGAGAATATTCGTACGACGGCGCAGCCATTTGTGGGCCCTATAACAGAATAACTGTCGGATGAAGAAAATGACAAATTTGAGTTTTTATAAATAACGGCGTAATCGTTACCGTTAACACTGTTAGAATACCCGGTGGGTAAAGTAAAGTAATACGCGTTGTTGCACAGTAGCACACGGTATTGCACAATATTTTGAATTATTGATTCTGACGTAAGAAGACACTACTCAATAATTATTACAGTAATTACTGTTCAATATTTTATTTTATTGATTCAATAATTGCTACGTTGATATTTTATATTATTGTTGTTCAATAATTGTCATTGCACAGTATCTCTATTATCAGATCAATAATTTTGTATGTGAATAATATTATTAGAGAGCATTATTGGCAATGTCTAATGAATTTCTGTCTAGGAAAGGGGTTTGGTTTCCTAATTGCGCGCCAATAAGGAGAAATCCTTATCGGATAGCTCCGTCTTTCCTGGGAACGACCTGGTTGTCATAATTGTGATTCTGTAATATTATTTGTGAATAATTAATTATTGATTTATATGATAAAGAAATATTTATTTTATGTGGATATAAATGATGGATAGGGAAATATTTATTTTGTGTGGATATAAATGAAAGAATTAATGCTGAGGTGTTTTATCAGTATTTTGTCGGAATGGAGGAATTCTTAGAAAAGTGTCAATTGTTGAAAATTGATATTTTATCTTACATTATAAATGTATAATGTGGTTATATAATAATGGTGATATTTTCACACTAAATTCACGGTGCATGAATCAAATGAGAGAAATCTAGAAATCAAAAGAAGAACAAAATATGGAATTTTCAGAAAAAATAGTTTATTACTTGATTTTGTAAAATCCATAACTCGTTGTGTATAATGAGTTAGGAGATGAACCATATATCAAAAGAAAGCCCTGTAAGTAAGCTAACCGTAGAAATTTGAATCACCCAAATATTCTTTGTGGATTTTTTGTGGTGACTGTTTTAGTGAAACTAGTACGAAAGACTTATAGTCCAAAAATCAAATCAATGTTCTTAAAGCTCTATTGCAGGAGTTATAATTTTAATCCGACTGTTGGATCATTGTGATTTTTGAATATGTTCTACATATATAAGTTGAGTATATGTCCACAAATTTTGAACCGTTAAAAATTAACGTATGATTTGTTATGAATTTTAAGAGGTGTTGAAAATGGTCAGTATGTGGATTTCGGACATTTTCTGTTTGAAATTTGGAAAAACTTTCTTCTGCAAAGTTGTAGAGAATTCGATTTCCTATGGAATGGACATAAAATTCGTATTTTTATGATAAAAGAGCTATTTATTATGAATTATTAAAGTTTCAGAAAATAAAATGTTTTTATTAAATTATGGGTGAGACCTACTTTTGTCCTTTGTTAACAAAATGTGTTGAATTGAGTTTCAATTATGGTGGGCTGCTAATTTTTCAAAAGTAGCATGCGTAGAATAATTATAATAATATTTTATTAATTTAGTCTCCTTTGGCGTTCTAAGCATTTTCCTATAAATAGGGTGCTTAGTTAGAATTGAAAATCACACAAGAAACAAGTTTTCTCTCTTTCTCTCTCTATATTATCGAGCGTATTTTGTAAGTATTTAGATACTTTGAGAGTTGCTATTCAGTGCAAGTTTCCTTCAGCGTTATATCCGAAATTCCAGTCAGAAGTATTATTTTTTTGAAGTAAGGGATTGTAAGGGATAGTAAGGAATGTTATTTTCTTTATAATGATTTTATTCTTTCAATATCATTATACTAAAATATTGGTATGGATTTTATTGTGGAATTTCTACCTTTTTCATGTCGGGGTTACTATTCACGTATACGACACTATTCACGTATATGACACTATTTACGTATATGACATTATTTACGTATACGTTACTATGTACGAATATGGAGTACTATTCACGAGTTACTATTCATGAGTTATTATTCACGAGTTACTATTTACGGGTACTATTCACGACAAAATTAGTTTATTTTTCTGACCAAATTATCGTTGATTTATGAATCTTACTCTTGAAATTAAATGTAGTTGTTGATCATATTGTTTTTATTATCATATATAACATTTTTATAATCATGGTGATGAAATTTCTCTTTGACTTGAGAGTAAAGATGGGTAGATTATTGGTATGATCGTGACTATGGGTTCTCTTTGGCCAATAGTGCAAAGTTGAATTGTTGACTGATATGATCATGACCATTAAATTTATAATTGAATATCTTTAGCTTAAGTGCGTAGGTGAATTGATCAACATGGTTATAAATATTGTTTATATAAATTCTGAAATGATTATATATTTCTTTGAGATATTAATATCTTTGGCCTGCAGTGCAAAGATGATCTGTTGTTGAATATCTTTGGCTTGCAGTGCAAAGATGATCTGTTGTTGAATATCTTTGGTCTGTAGTGCAAAGATGACCTGTTGTTGAATATCTTTGGCCAATATTGCAAAGATAAACTGTTGACGAATATCTTTGGCCCGTAGTGCAAAGATGAATTTATTAGTATGATTATGAACATGAACTGTGATTTGGTATAACCATGATCTTTGATGTTTCAGGTAAAGACAGGTGATGAAAATTATCTTCGTCCTTGATGAGAAGAGAAATTTAGAACCACAATTATGATTATGAGTTATTCATATGATTGTGGACCAGAACTGTTAATTGATGTTATAGGGATAAAACATTGTTGAAGGACTTTTAACATGGAGAAGATAATAGACTTTATGGTCTATTTGACTCTTCTAATGGATTGCTCGTTCCGCTGCAACTATGGTTGAAAAGTTTTATCATCTACCATATGTTCTAAATCTCTGATTCATTACTGACGAAGGCTATGGATAATTTAATTATCTTTAGTCATGATATTCTTTAATGGGCTAGTTGTGCTCACCCTTCTACTTCACAATTCCTTTCAGGTAATAAGAGTGTAGCTGGGTCGAGCGGGGGTAACAGGAGAATAGAACGATGGTCTCTATCTGTGGAGGTTCTCCCTAAACAGTATGGAAATAATTTTATTGAGAACTTTAGAATAGTGTGTTGTATTTTATACATCATTTAGTAGTTATATTTGGTGAATCAAATAGGGTGAGGCGAACCCAACGTTGGAAGGGTGTTTTGCCACTATCATACAAGATGTCTAATGACATGCGACTTCGTGTTATCATAAGACATGGTTGTGCACATCCATTTACTGAATATATCTATGAGCACTACCTATATAATCTTGGATTTTGGTTGAAGTATAACTCTCAATTGGAGACAATGGAGATAATTATATGTCAAGAAAAGACTCACAATTGGAAAGAACATGATAGCAATCTTCTCATTTTTCTTTGGGGTCTATAGGGTCAACCAAGGATTATTCTCCAGTCATATGATATCTATTATAAATTAAATGCATGGCCTCCTATGTACGAAGGTTTCCTTGAGCATTTTTCGAAGATTTTAATTTATAAAACAGTTATTGACTGTACCTTTATGTAAGGTGCTATTGTGACGTGCTATCAAATGTTGGGATGAGAGTCACATTTGGTATATATTTGTATCAAAACTCATAACATATGTGTTGTTGTATTTTGCATGATAATTGTAATAATAAAGTTGTATATATTTTCTGTGTACCACGTATTTGGCGACTCATAATGGGTTGGGTGGAGTGGACCTATTTTGGGGTTGTCACAGCTACGCTCTTAGAACTGAGCATAACTTGATGCTTCATCCTTCATCTCGGCCATATGAACCATCTGTTCATCAATTTCTTCCCTCTGTTACAGAAGGACTTCCAGAGCTTTGTCAGCTTTTTCTGCCATTTTGGCCAACTTGGATGCTCGGTCAGTCTGACCATCTCGGCGTTTGGTTCTAGGCGGTGTGCCTTCTACCCTTATCCGATCCTGGTCAGGTCTTTTCTTAGCAGTAAAGAATAATCTTTCTTGGTATCACCATTGGCCTTTGTATGAGAACCTTCCTAAACATCTCGTGATGCAGTGCTGTCATGAATACTTTTTGAAGGTCCTAGCATATCCTTGACAGAGACTCCTTGTAAAGTAAACTCACTGCCATCGGTTGCTCCACTTTGTGCATATTGGATGCGTTCATCAGATATGAAAGGTTGATCACCTTCATTACCATTCGGTCCAGATATATTTGTTCATGTTTAATGCTCGTTCAGCTATATAAAATTTGTTCATGCTAGTTCGCAATTATATTGTAGAACCGTAGCCAGCTTTTGTACAATTCTTTCAATCATGATATATCCTTAATTTATTAAACTTAAACTTGATGGCCAAACTTATTGCTCACCCTTGCTATATCATGATAAACATTGCAGATTAAGACGATACATCAGATATAAGGAAAATTCAACGCCAAGTTCAGCTTGGGATTATATGTGCAGCTTAATTGAAATAGTCTAGTATGATACTAACATTGTATGTTAGATAGAATATTGGTTCAGGTATTATGTCGAGGTTCTCGACCTTGGGGAATAGTGTGTAATGTTTAATGTATAAATAATTTATGTTTATATCTTCTGCAATAGTTATAGAATGATTGTATTGGATCCGCGGTGATTTGGGACCCGGATCGGGGGACGTCACAGTTGGTATCAGAGCCATAAGCATGAATTTGCAAAGAGCCCCGAGCCTCTCGCTGGTGACTTCCTTGTGTGGAATGCACCGAAGCCAGACTCTCTGTAATACCCGAGAATTTCCGCATATTATTAAATAAATATATTAATAGAAATGAATATTTATTTGAATATGAACGATTTCATGTTATGAAATGAGATAACTCAATTATATTAAATAACTGAATAATTGAGGATATGTAGAGTTTTGTGATGAACTCATTGAAGCCTTGTGGGGCATGGTGATGGAAAATATTAACAGTAATATTAATTAACAAAAGGATTATAAAGTAAGCAATTAAGTATATTAATTGTTAATTGTTGTTGTAGTATACTATTAGTTGGTAATTGATGTGTGATATATTAATTATTTAATAATGAGGATCAATTAATGATTATATTAATTAATTGATGATGATTGTGGTCAAATATTGAATTTTTAATAATTAACTAATAATGTGTGATTACTATTAATTGCTAAATAATATTATATTGACGGTTATGTGAATATACAACTATATTATATAGTGTAGTGTGACATTGTGTGACTATATATTAAGTCTTATAAAACTATATTGTATGGGCATTATGATTAAATATATTGGAACTATATGTTATAAATACATTATCTATGTGACAATATGTATATGGGTATGTATTAAATTAATATACCATGGACATACCATGAACACATTGTAAACTATCATTTTGATAAAATGTACATGGATTATATGTATGTTACATAACATTTACCACCTTGAAATATTAGGTCATGTTGTGACATTAGGTTATAATACATGGTTGAGATGTGTATTAAAAATATAACATAAGAGTGAGAATGTGTAGGAGTATACAAGAATGCTAGTTATATTGGATTGTCCCAAAAAGATTGTCCCATTTACCTCTCATTTCTCAATCACGTGAGTTTCAAAAAGGCTAGCCTATTTCTTCTTCTTCCAAGCTTGCTAGGCAAATGATCATGAGGGGAGTGGTGCTCATGATGCAATTCAACCACCATCCAACCACTCCTTGTTAACCCCCATGCAATCCTTTAACACATGAGTTTGATTCAGGGGAGAATGTTATTGTCTAGATTTTTGATGTTCTATATGTATCAGCTCTCCTTCCATTTTCCAAGTGTTGAGAATTTCTAAGTGAGAATTGAGAGCATACAAGCATCCTTGGAGTTTAAGAGTTCAAGTAGTAGCAAGTTCTTTCACATTACAAAGGTATAATTCCATTACTAGCTTTTCAATTTCAGTTTCTGTAAAAGTGGAGTCTTGTGTCTTGAAATCCAAATTCTTGAATTCATGGAATTATATGTTAATGAGGTTGGGTAATGTCCATATATATGTTATATGATCTTGTAATCATGTTGCAATTGATTTATGAGTGTTTAGGAGTGATCTCGTGAGTAATTTTTGAGGTTAAGTTGGAGTTCTGCCGAAGTAGACTGCTTCTGCGCCTGAACCAGGCACGGCACAGCTACGCCACATTTATATTGAGGCGCAGCGCAGCTGCACCGATTTCTGAATTTAGTTGAGTAATCTATTTTCAAATCTGATCATTATTAGCTAGTTGTTTTATCTTAAACTAGCATGTGAACATGTGTATGATATATATACGGATATGTTAACCTAATGTGAGCATGTTTTCATAGGCTCGCATGTTTAATGGAGACATATGATTTAAATGGAGATTTGAACCTTAAGTTTTGAAAAACAAACTATGTAAAGATCATGTTCTACAAATTATGAACCTAGTGAGCTATACATAACTGATTTTGCACATAGATGAGCATGTTGTAGTGTACATAGTCCTTTGAGCATGATCAAACTTGTTAAGCCTTATGCTAGAAATATTTTCAATAAGAAGCTTAGCCTAGTGAGATAACATGCATGATTTCTACATGGTTTATATTCTGACTTTGAAAGCTTGTGAGTATGACTTGGAAATGCATGAATAAACCTTTAGCTTGTGTTTATTTGATTAGTAAGGAAACATGAGCATGTTGAACCTATTAGCAATCTTTGAATGTGAATATTGTCAAGATACCATGAGGACTAAAATCTGACATTTGTGATCATGTTCGATGATACTCTTAGACTCGCTCATGTAGCATAAACATATATATACCATGTTTATGTAGCACATTTTAAGAAAAGCATGAACGAAGCCTATTTTTAACTAAAGCGATGTTAGTTTCACGTATGTGTTATGAATACGCACAAGCATGCCTAATATGAGCTTTATAACTATCTTGTATGTTTAGAAAGCAAGCATGCTAAATTCATGACTTTGAATGACCTTAAATTGTTGAAATGAACGACTTAGAACCATGTTATGAAAGAAGGAACCTAGATTGGCTTAAGGAGCGTGAAAAGACCTTTAATATGATAAATATATTATGTGTGATTGTTTTAGTTGAGCCGGACAGAAACCACAAGGCAGTAGCTGAGTCTTGGCATGGCCAGAGGACAGCGCAGCTGCGCCGGTCCTAGGCTTAGCCATGGCGCAGCTGCGCCAGTCTGGAATCTCAGATAATGACTTCTGATCTTTTGGACATCAACTTGCATGATGCCTATGATGCTAAATGTGATCCAAAACCTACTGATGTATATATATATATATATATATATATATATATATATATATATATATATATATATATGAGTAATTCCTAGTTGATAAGTTGGTGTTTGCATTGTAATGGAAAGTCCATGAGTAATGAGGTCTTAACCTTGAGCATTCTTGATTTGCTTGTGAAGTAACTAAGTAGTTGATTCATGATGACTTATAAACTAATTTTGTACCATATTTGCATACTTGTATCATGTCGAGCTTGATTAAGGACTGTGTTAGCCAATGAACACTGTATATTTATAATACGCTATACTAGGATTCTAAAGTGTTGATTTATTAACGTGGATAAACTATGCTTAAGGCAAGATTCTCTAACCTTACTCAAATTTATATTGGGACAAGTATCCGAACCTTACTCTTATTGTGCAAGTATAATTGCATTCTTTATTCGACAAATACCGTAATTTTATCCCTTTGAATACAAGTTATATTACTTTCTAGTTCGAATGAGATAGTATGTTAAACCCTTATGAAAGCTGTTATTCATGTTGAACTTGGTATTGTCCATTGAATATTGTGAAAGAGTCAATGCCATTTGATTCGACTAGACTATAAGCATGTTTATAAAAACTGTCCAAACCAATTGAGTGGTGCGGAAATCTCAAAAAACTGAGTTGAACAACCCTTTTGGTAAGGGGAGTGTATGTCATTGGAAACCCCAACACATGAATGAATATTATTGTGGTGTTATGCATAACGTATAATATTGTAGATTGATCATCTATAGTACTTGATATTTTTGGGTTATCAGTTTAATATTGGTAACTCTAGTGGAAGTTCAATAGTCCTTAGTGACTGCTCAGTAAAATTGTTATCAAGTTGGATACCTTGATAGTTGTTGAATTCAGATATATATGTTGATTTATATTGAATTATCGTTCTTATTCAAAGAATTGTTGATATTTCTTACTCATGATGTTATTCTGATACTTTGAACTATCCTAGAAATGACACTCCGATATTTCAAACCTTGTGATATTATATCTTATACCCTTGTTGTATATTACTTGCTGGGCAATTTGTGCTCATCCTTGCTTTTAAAAACCTTTCAGTTAAGGCAGAACAGGGAAGTGTATTCGGGCAGGACAAGGGCAAGGGAAAGGCTACCGACTAGCTTGTCCTTTTTATGTTTAAAGTCTATTATGTTGTATTAAGACTATTTCAGACTATGTTTAAGCTTAAGTAAGATCATGTAATAAGTCTTTATTAGATATTATTATGTAATCTATTAAGTACTGTAGGTTGCGAGACTTGGGAGAATAATTATAATAAATCATTGTATATAATATTCTAAAGTAGATTTTTCGTTGTGTAAGCATTATTTTAGATATTATGGTTTTACCATGAAAACGTGATAAACCGGATTCGGGTGACCAAGTGGAGGCCAGAATTTGGGGGCGCCACACTCTCCGTAGGGGACGCCGAGCCAGTCGGTGGTAAGCTGATAGGTACCATTGTGAGGTGCTATGGTTGAAAGCACCATGAAAGTCACAGTTGGTGTGACGCCCCCAAAACAGGTATACATCACCCATCTTGAGTCGCCAGATATATGGTACATAAATTAAAATACAACTTAATTATACAACAGTCGTGTAAAATACGACAAAACATAGCTGAGAGTTTAAACAAGAATATTATCATCTAGACAATATCCACACTCAATGGTGTCCTCATTATAATTATTATCACATTATTCCGTAGAATAGTGATGACTACTAAAGCCATTTATCCTGGACCATCACTCCATTCCCCGACTTGTCCCAGCTATATTCTCATTTCCTGAAGAGAACAATGAAAGAAAGGGTGAGCTCAACTAGCTCAGTAAGAAATATTATGACTAAGATAATGCAGAATAAATTATCCTAAGCCTTCAACAGTATAACAACTGATAGAATACAATAGGCAACAAGTTTTAGATCAACAACTGCAACGAAAATAAGCAATCCATTAGAAGAGTCAAGTAGAGCATAAAATATACTACCTTCTATGATTTAAAAAGTTTTTCATCAACTTTATCGCTGAGACTCAGCTTAATAAACAAACCACATCATCGAATCATCCATGCACTACGGCCAAGGATATTCATGTAATCATCAATGGTCATGATTATACCAAATAATCATTGGTTATAATCATATCAATAACTGTCCATCAATGCACTACGGGCCAATGAGGACTTTTATCACATCATTCGTTACATTACGGTCATGATTATACCGAATAATCCATGGTCATAATCATACCAAGTCCATCTATCCACGTAAGCCAAAGATGACTTTCATCACAATAAAAGCATGTGGATGATGACAATGACATAATAATTCAATAAAACAAGTTCAAGGATAAAATTTAAAGATTTATAATTTAATTTATCCAGAAATCAATAACATCCAAATTGTCAACATGATACTGCTTTGTAGAGTAAAATTCAAGAATAATATTCATGAACCAAAAATAATTTGGACAGAAAAAAATATATTTTTCGGGTGAATAGTACCCCATGAATAGTACCCCGACACGAAAGGTGTCCCGAATACTCGAGTGAATGATACTAGAGTGAATAGTAATTGGGTGAATAGTAACCCGTGAATAGTACTCTGACACAAAAAGTGCCCCGAATACCTGAGTGAATAATACCAAAGTGAATAGTAACTGGGTGAATAGTAACTCGTAAAAGAAAAAAATACCAAAGAAAATGATATTTCATGACGAGTACAAAAGAAATGATATCTCATACAAGTATAATAGAATATACGTAGCTGCAAATGGATTTTCACCCGCCATGCGGTAATCCACGTATACAGATCATTTCCACAATTTAATAAAGAATGAATACGAAGGATCATTCACCATGCATGCGGTAATCCACATAGACAGGTTATTCCAACAGAATAATAAAGAATGGAATAATAGAAGAATTCACCATTCATGCGGTAGTTTGCGTAGACAGGTTATTCCAATAGAATAATAAAGAATGTAATAACAAAAGAATTCACCAGGCATGCGATAGACCGCACAGACAGGTTATTCCAACAGAATAATAAATAATGGAACCATGTCATGCGTAATCCGAACAGACAGGATATTCCAACAGAATAATAAAGAATGGAACCAGGTCATGCGTAATCCGCACAGATAGGATATTCCAACAGAATAATAAAGAATGGAATAACAACAGAATTCATCAGGCATGCGATAGACCGCACAGACAGGTTATTCCAACAGAATAATAAGGAATGGAATAACAGAAGAATTTCATCATGTATGCGGTACTTCGCATAGACAGGTTATTCCAACATAATAATAAGGAATGGAATAACAATAGCTCTCTTCATGAATACGAAATAAATAATACCCATTACCTCAAAAGAAGACTGGATACTGGAATAGTGAGGTAGCAGACTTCTCTTCTTCTTTCTCTCTATAATTTCTCTCTATAATAATTGCTCTATAGCTTTAGTGAATTGGTGAGAAATGAAGGAAGAATGAGCTTCTATTTATAAGAAAATTTAGTTTCGATAATTGCACGTTTTGGGGCTCAAAATATTACAGTATAATACCTTCCTCTTTTCCTTCATTTTTAATTTAGTCCTGCAAGTATTATCAAACTTGCACCACCTCCCCTAATAGTAAATGTAAAACCCCAGATTTTATGAATAAAGAATTAATTTTCTCGAAATAATTTTTTTATATTATGGTGTGAATTTGAGATAATATTATAGTTGTGGGTAGTATTTATAAATTTTGCAAAGTATACAAGTTGTTATATTATATTCGATTGGTCAGGGAATATTCTTTGTGTCGGAAAATATTCGTACGACGGTACAATTATTGGTGGACCCCACAACGGAATTATTGTCGGATTGAGAAAACGACAAAAATATTTTATTAAAAATAACGGCGGAAGTTTTACCGTTGATACTGTTGAACTACTGGGTAGTAAAAGTACAGTAATACGCGTTGTTGCATAGTAGCACACGGTATTGATTATTGATATTTATGTGAGAAGTCGCTCAGTTTGATTCAATTATTGTCGATTAATAATATGAATTATTATAGCGATGATGACGTTTTGTTTTATTCGTATTATTAACGTAATAAAACAGAAACATCTTTTTATATAAAACAGAATACTTTATTAAAGTTATTTTATAAATAGAATATATTATATTTTATTATGCATAGTGTTGCATAGTATTTTGCATAGTGTTGCATAGTGTTTGCATAGTAAAAATCTTTTTATATAAATAGAATATATTATATTTTATTTAAAAGATTTTTCTTTAAATATGGACCGTCAGATTAAAGTAAATCAATCTGGACCGTTCATGGATTAGTTACTATGCATTCCATTTTCCTATAAATAGAAGCTCATTCCTTCATTATTTTCTTACGAATTCACTGAACTCTAGAGAGAGAAACTATAGAGAGATAGAAGAAAAGCTTTCTGCTACTTACCTTTTCTTTTCCCATATCCAGTTTCTGTTACGGTAAGGGGTGTTATTCTTTCTTATTCATGAAGAGAACTATTGTTATTCCATTTTTTATTATTCTATTGGAATAACCTGTATACGCGGTCTACCCTATACTTGGTGACATTCTTCTATCATTCTGTTGGAACATCCTGTCTGTGTGTTTTACACCGGACCTGGTTCCGTCTTTATTATTATTCCGTTGGAACATCCTGTCTGAGTGTTTTACACCGGACCTGGTTCCGTCTTTATTATTATTCCGTTGGAACATCCTGTCTGTGTGTTTTACACCGGACCTGGTTCTGTCTTTATTATTCTGTCGGAATATCCTGTCTGTGCTATACGCCGGACCTGGTTCCATCATTTATTATTCCGCATTTATTATTCTGTTGGAACATCCTGTCGGTGTGAATTTCACCTGACCTGGTTCCGTTATTTAGTATTCTGTTGGAACAACCTGCCTATGCGAAGTTCCGCATGCATGGTGATTTCTTTTGTTATTCCATTCTTTATTATACTCAGTTGGATAATACTTTGATTTCTATACTCCATGAAATTAGTGGAATATCCTTGACATTTGCGCTTCATCCAGTATCCTTTCATGGAAATATTCTTCTGATCATTCTTGAAATTTTACACCACAAAATAGTATCGTGTTGACAATTTGGACGTTAATAATTCCTGTATAAAATAATTCTTGAACTTGTTTTATTGAATTCTTATATCATTGTCATCATCCTCTTATTTATATTTTTGAAAGTCATCTGTGGCCTGTAGAGCATAGATGGACTTGGTATGATTATGACCAGGGATTATGCGGTGTAATCATGACCGTAATATTACAAATGATGTGGAAAAAGTCCTCATTGGCCCGTAGTGCATTGATGGACAGTTTTTGGTATGATTATGGCTATGGATTCTCTTCGGCCGTAGTGCAAAGATAATTGTTTTATGGCATGATCAGGACCGTTGATGAAAACACGATTATCTTTGGCCCGTAGTGCATGGATAATTCGTGGTCGTGATACTAAAGAATATCCTTGGCCTGTAGTGCAGGGATGATTTAATGATGTGGATTATTTATTGAGCTGAGTCTCAGCGATAAAAGTGATGAAAAACTTTTTAAATCATAAAAGATAGTAGATTCAATTCTCTCTACTTGACTCTTTTAATGTATTACTTATTCCGCTGCAGTTAAACTTGATGTCTATTATATTTTATCAGTTTAACATTGTTGGAGACTAATGATAATTTATTCTGCATTATCTTAGTCATAATATTTCTTACTGGGCTAGTTGAGCTCACCCTTTCTTTCACTGTTCTCTTCAGGAAATGAGAACATAGCAGGGACTAGTCGGGGAATGGAGTGACGGTCCAGAGGATAGCATTAGTAGTCCTCACTATTCTGAGAAATAGTGTATTAATAATTGTAATGAGGACTCCTTTTGAGTTTATATGATCTCTAGTAGACAATTATTGTATTCAAACTCACAGTTATGTTTTGTCGTATTGTACACGACAGTTGTATTAGTAAGTTGTATTTGAGTTATGTAACATGTATCTGACGACCCAAAATGGGTGATGTATACCTAATTTTGGGGGCGTCACAGTTGGTATCAGAGCTTAGGGATATGATCCCTGGCTAAGATGTGAGACTAGAACTAGGAGGGGAGAGACGGGGAATTCCTTCGCTAGTATGACCTACTTAAATTTATTTTGTATTGAAATTAGTTGGTCAAAGTTTAGAGATATTATGTTACATGTCAATTAATCTTTGTTTTGTGGCAGTGTTTGAAAATAGCATCCGAGAATGTTGAGATTATCAATGGAGCACAGGAGACCGTTGAGTCTCCACAAATCAATAATCAGGATAATGTGCAACTAGAGGACAATACTCCTCATGAAAATAATAACACCGATGAAATGGTGAATGATGGGATGGTCAGAGACTTTATGCAATTCATGCAACAACAGGCTAAGGCAGCTCCTGTCCAAAATGCAGGTAGAAATACTGATAACTCTCGGACGGTCACCGCTAAGCAGTTTAAGGAGCAATTCATGCAACAACGGGAGAAGGCGGCTCCTGTTCATAATGCAGGTAAAGACAATGGCAGCCCACGGTTGGTCACCGCTAAGCAGTTCAAGGAGCTGGGACCACCGGAGTTTTTGGGAAAGCCAGAACCACTTAAGGCGGAGACGTGGTTAAAGCAGATCACCAAGATATTTGATGTCTTGGGATGCTCCGAGGAGCAAAAGGTTTCTTTTGCCACCTTTATGTTGCGTGAAGAAGCAGATCATTGGTGGAAATCTGTAAAACGTACCCAGACTGACGCACTCAAGATGTCTTGGGAGAAGTTCCAAGAGCTGTTCAACGACAAGTACTTTCCTGAAAGTATTCGTCACATGAAGGAGGTAGAGTTTATCAAGCTGGAGCAAAACAATATGACCGTGTTGCAGTACGAGGCTAAGTTTGCGGAGTTGTTCCGGTTTGCATCCCATTTGGTCGATAATGAGGAGAGAATGGCGCGAATGTTTCTGCGAGGTTTGAAACCCGATATACGTCAATACCTCATTCCTCATAAACTTTGTTTATATTCAGATATTGTGAATAGAGCTCAGTTAGTGGAGCGCGATAATGAGTTATCACAACCAAAAGGTAATGACCAGCAACACGATAATAATCATACCGGTGGCAACGGCCATCGGAACAATGATAACCATCGCGGGGAAAATTATCATACCAAGAATGGTAACCACTTCGGTGGTAATCATGGCCAAAATAATAAGAATGGACATTTAAAGAAGAGAAGGTTCAACAATGATGTAAAGACGTCAGCACCAGCAACCGTTGTTAAGGAAGAAGAACGACCACCGGTCGTATGTTTCAGATGCGGACAGGAAGGACACATCCGTCCAAACTGTACGCAGCAGTCCAAAGCATGCTTTAATTGCGGAAGAGAAGGTCACCTAGCTCGATTCTGTCGTATGATGAAGTCAATTCCAGCTGGGATAATGATGCCAAAGGATGTCCCAGACAAGCCAAAGCCGGTAGTTTAAGAGAGAGCATTTTTTTTCTCTCGTGACGAGGAACCTGAATAAAATTATCACGGGTAAGTTAATCATAAGCTCTTACGAAGTCTATACCGTGTTAGATACCGGTTCTACTCACTCTTTTATTTCACCTAGTTGTGTTCAATGTTTGTACTTAACTCCAGAGAAGTTAAACGTTGATTTATCTATTGAAACTCCATTGGGAGAAACCTTCGTTACCTCCACTGTTTATAAATCTTATTTGATTCAAATCGACACTTTCACGTTACGTGTTGATCTTGTCTCTTTGAAAATACTTGTCTTTGATGCTATTTTAGGAAACGATTGGTTAACTACTCATCATGTTTTTCGTAAGGTTGTTAGCTTTCGTATTCCTAACCAACCTATTATGCGAATTTAAGCAACCAAACCACTAAATTCAATCATTGTCATATCAAGCCATAAGTAAAGAGCCCCGATCCTTTTGTTGATGACTTCCTTGTGTGGAATGGACCGAAGCCGGACTTTCTGTAGGCGACGTCGTGAATAACGATAACAAGTTGATAGGTATCATTGTGAGGTGCTATCTAGGTTAAGGGATAGAAGTCACAGTTGGTATCAATGTGACGTACTATCCAAGTCTTGAATGGGAGTAACAGTTTTGAATGATATTTTTATCATTAATAAATTTCTTGACGTATTCCTGAAGACTTCTTAGCTTACCCCAGAGCGTGAAATCGAATTTGGTATTGACACCAGTACAAAACCCATTTCTTAAACCCTCAAATATTTTCTTCACCTAAAACGAACGTATAACGTGTCAAAGATGTTGGCTCGAGCTGTTGAAGATTACGATCGTACCATGCAATATTATCGTGGGAAAGCGAACATGGTAGCTGACGTGTGAGTAGAAGATCGTATGCGTTTACAAGTTTGAATATACGAACTCACGTGAAGATAACGAATATACAAGTAGAATCGACTTTAATCGACAAAGTTAAAGCCGCTCAAGCTACACACTCGGAGCTGAAGAATGTGAAGAATTAAGAAGGTTCAAGAGGGCGTTATTTTAGAAGCAAGAATTGACGAATAGAGGAAGTCTAAACACTTGATTTTATTGGCCCATTTGAAATCCTCGATTGAGTAGGAACTGTGGCTTATAAACTCGTTTTACCGCCAAATATATTGCGTGTTCATAACGTTTTTTTTTTGTATCGATGTTACGTATATATGTGGACGACCCGAACCACATTATTAATTTAGAACCGGATGAGATAGCGGATGATTTAACGTTTGAAGAGATACGTGTTACAATCTTGGATAAGAAGAATCGTATTCAACACTCAAAGGTTATATCTCAAGAGTTAGAATTGGAAGTGAAGTCAAGGTATTTTCACCTGTTCGGCATACCAGGTACGTACGTAAATTTTGAGGGCGAAATTCCATAAGGAGGGGAGATTGTAAAACCTCAGATTTTATGAATAAAGAATTAATTTTCTCGAAATAATTTTTTTATATTATGGTGTGAATTTGAGATAATATTATAGTTGTGGGTAGTATTTATAAATTTTGCAAAGTATGCAAGTTGTTATATTATATTCGATTGGTCAGGGAATATTCTTTGTGTCGGAAAATATTCGTACGACGGTACAATTATTGGTGGACCCCACAACGGAATTATTATCGGATTGAAAAAATGACAAAAATATTTTATTAAAAATAACGGCGGAAGTTTTACCGTTGATACTGTTGAACTACTGGGTAGTAAAAGTACAGTAATACGCGTTGTTGCATAGTAGCACACGGTATTGATTATTGATATTTATGTGAGAAGTCGCTCAGTTTGATTCAATTATTGTCGATTAATAATCTGAATTATTATAGCGATGATGACGTTTTGTTTTATTCGTATTATTAACGTAATAAAACAGAAACATATTTTTTATATAAAACAGAATACTTTATTAAAGTTATTTTATAAATAGAATATATTATATTTTATTATGCATAGTGTTGCATAGTATTTTGCATAGTGTTGCATAGTGTTTGCATAGTAAAAATCTTTTTATATAAATAGAATATATTATATTTTATTTAAAAGATTTTTCTTTAAATATGGACCGTCAGATTAAAGTAAATCAATCTGGACCGTTCATGGATTAGTTACTATGCATTCCATTTTCCTATAAATAGAAGCTCATTCCTTCATTATTTTCTTACGAATTCACTGAACTCTAGAGAGAGAAACTATAGAGAGATAGAAGAAAAGCTTTCTGCTACTTAACTTTTCTTTTCCCATATCCAGTTTCTGTTACGGTAAGGGGTGTTATTCTTTCTTATTCATGAAGAGAACTATTGTTATTCCATTATTTATTATTCTGTTGGAATAACCTGTATACGCGGTCTACCCTATACTTGGTGACATTCTTCTATCATTCTGTTGGAACATCCTGTCTGTGTGTTTTACACCGGACCTGGTACCGTCTTTATTATTATTCCGTTGGAACATCCTGTCTGAGTGTTTTACACCGGACCTGGTTCCATCTTTATTATTATTCCGTTGGAACATCCTGTCTGTGTGTTTTACACCGGACCTGGTTCCGTCTTTATTATTCTGTCGGAATATCCTGTCTGTGCTATACGCCGGACCTGGTTCCATCATTTATTATTCTGCATTTATTATTCTGTTGGAACATCCCGTCGGTGTGAATTTCACCTGACCTGGTTCCGTTATTTAGTATTCTGTTGGAACAACCTGCCTATGCGAAGTTCCGCATGCATGGTGATTTCTTTTGTTATTCCATTCTTTATTATACTCAGTTGGATAAAACTTTGATTTTTATACTCCATGAAATTAGTGGAATATCCTTGACATTTGCGCTTCATCCAGTATCCTTTCATGGAAATATTCTTCTGATCATTCTTGAAATTTTACACCACAAAATAGTATCGTGTTGACAATTTGGACGTTAATAATTCCTGTATAAAATAATTCTTGAACTTGTTTTATTGAATTCTTATATCATTGTCATCATCCTCTTATTTATATTTTTGAAAGTCATATGTGGCCTGTAGAGCATAGATGGACTTGGTATGATTATGACCAGGGATTATGCGGTGTAATCATGACCGTAATATTACAAATGATGTGGAAAAAGTCCTCATTGGCCCGTAGTGCATTGATGGACAGTTTTTGGTATGATTATGGCTATGGATTCTCTTCGGCCGTAGTGCAAAGATAATTGTTTTATGGCATGATCAGGACCGTTGATGAAAACACGATTATCTTTGGCCCGTAGTGCATGGATAATTCGTGGTCGTGATACTAAAGAATATCCTTGGCCTGTAGTGCAGGGATGATTTAATGATGTGGATTATTTATTGAGCTGAGTCTCAGCGATAAAAGTGATGAAAAACTTTTTAAATCATAAAAGATAGTAGATTCAATTCTCTCTACTTGACTCTTTTAATGTATTGCTTATTCCGCTGTAGTTAAACTTGATGTCTATTATATTTTATCAGTTTAACATTGTTGGAGACTAATGATAATTTATTCTGCATTATCTTAGTCATAATATTTCTTACTGGGCTAGTTGAGCTCACCCTTTCTTTCACTGTTCTCTTCAGGAAATGAGAACATAGCAGGGACTAGTCGGGGAATGGAGTGACGGTCCAGAGGATAGCATTAGTAGTCCTCACTATTCTGAGAAATAGTGTATTAATAATTGTAATGAGGACTCCTTTTGAGTTTATATGATCTCTAGTAGACAATTATTGTATTCAAACTCACAGTTATGTTTTGTCGTATTGTACATGACAGTTGTATTAGTAAGTTGTATTTGAGTTATGTACCATGTATCTGACGACCCAAAATGGGTGATGTATACCTAATTTTGGGGGCGTCACAGTAAATCATGTGACTCAATAGTTCTAATCATGTGAAAAAACAATTATAATATAGTATCTTCATCTATACCTCTATTTTTAATTTAGTCATGCACGTATTATCAATCTTGCACCAACTCCCCTAATAGTAAATGAATGTGAATCAATAGTACACACATGCGAACAAATAGTTATAATCATGTGAATCAATAGAAATTAATTGCTCATTTATCCGGTTAATTACCCGATTGGTCAATATAACCTCCAGACATCAATTATTATCGAAATAAATGTCGATTTTCACTAACACTAATAATTTCAACACAATGAAACTATCAATTTCATCTTTAATCAACACAAACTTATTCATCATTAATATTATAATTCACAATATTTAACAGCCAGGTCGTTCCCAGGAATGGGGGGGCTTTCCGATAAGGATTTCTCCTTATTGGCGCGCAATTAGGTGACCAAACCACTCCTTGACAGAACTTCTAAACATTATAAATATTGCAAATAATAATATGAATAACTTTGCCGTCTCAATTATTGATTTAATAATATAACATATTATACAGATGATATTGTGACAATAATTGAATCAATAATATGAGAGACATGATGCAGCAATTACTGTAGCAATAATTGAGTATAACTGAGTTACTTCTTACGTAAGCATCAATAATCAATACCGTGTGCTACTATGCAACCACGCATATTATTATACTTTTACTACCGAGTAGTTCAACAGTTTTAATGGTAACACTTTCGCCGTTATTTTTATAAAAAGATAATTCTGTCATTTTCTAACTACGATAATACTTCCGTTGTGGGGTCCACCAATGATTGTGCCGTTATACGGATATTCCTCGACAAAAAGAATATTCACCGACCAAACGAATATTTTATAACAACTTGCATACTTTGCAAAATTTATAAATTTTACCCATAACTATAACATTATATCAAATCCACACCACAATATTTAAAAAAAGTATTTTGAGAAATTTAAATCTTTATTCATAAAATTTAGGGTCTCACAGTTGGTATCAAAGCTGTAGGTTATAAGCCTTAGATAGGGTTACCTGAGACTAATAACCTCAGTGATTAGGATAAAGTACTAACTCAAATAGAGTTAGTGTGTCGGTAGGATTCAAAGACGAATCTCGGCGAGTTATAAAAATACAGAGTTCCCTAACTCTGTTAATAAAGGTGAACAGTAATGATGAATAGATCGAGTCTAAAAGTACAGTGATAGGAGATCGTAAAACAAAACGATCTAGATATAGAAAGGATCATAATTTATACGATGAGATCACCTCGTGATCTATTATGAATCAATCTAATGATTGAAAGGTTTACAACAAGATTGTTGTGTGTCAGTTGTACTTTAAATTAGTACAGATTCAGGAAAGGATTATGAATACGGATTAAATGAAATTCGTATTGAGAAGGGAGTTAGGATAATTATTGAAATGTCTGTGTCGCGCTATTTGCTATATACCTGTTGAGAAGGTGATTCTTTTCTCAGGTGTATAACAGATAGGTAGGGTATAATTAGAGAATATAAGGTTAGGTGTGAGTTCTTAAAACTCATACTTATGGTACGTTCGTGACTCATAATTATATGAAATATTTATGAATCCCTCAGCGAATGGACGCCAAAGGTCTGACTAGGACAAGTTTTTAAACTCATATGATTGTGGTAAGTTCCTGAACTCATAAGTGTGGTAAGTTTGACGAACTGGGTAGATATGTGTGAAAGGAGTATTGAGGATAATAGGAATAGATATCATTATTAAGCAATTGATCATTAGTGGAGAGATAGGTTTTTCTGAATCTCCTAGTTATGCTAGACTTCAAAATTTTTGACATCAAGTTGGATACGCACTATGTGCCTTTTTGAAATGAATTTTTATTCTCAACTTCTGATGACCATTGTGTATGAGTGGACTTCAGGCCACCAACACATCGTTACCTATTGAGATGATAAAACTGAATTGTAATGGTTTTTGAACGGTTTAAAGTATAGTCTATGCTACTTGTTTCAGCTAGACGATAATGATTTGAGATATCAAAATATATTTTTATTTATCAATTATGTAACATGTAACCTGGTGCAGAGATGATAAAAAGTTGAAGGAGTTGTAAATACAGGAATACTTGGTGTTGAATTTGATCTAAAATCGGTGTTCCACTATTATATGATGTGTTATGACAAAGTCACTCGTTGATGGCATCCTCAAACGGGTTGTTAATATGGTACGACATCATGACGTCATTTTCAAACTAATTTTAAAATTTTAATTTGCCAACGGGGTTTGGCTATACCTAAATATTTCGATTGAATTAAATTATTGATATGAGTCTAAGCTATTTGATTCAGCTAGACCAACGTTTATGAAAACTCTAAGCGTTCTTTGAAAATTTTCCCGAACCAAATTATTTTGGTGCGAATTTTGCTAAAGACTGAGGTAAGAGAATTTGTGTGTGCCTAAGGCGGATGGGATAGAAAGAACGGGAAAAAATTGTTCCAACCAGCAGTACTTGGCCAGTACTGGGCATATCGGGCTAATCACCCTATGTGTTTGTAAGTATGAAGGTTTTACGAATGAATTTCTATATAACCTTTTCGAAAATGACAGACAATAGTCTATATAACTCCTTAGCACTATTTAAAAGTTTAACTCTGGTGAGTAGTGTATTGGGTAGCATGTAATGATGAGAATGAATGATGAATGTGTGACGCCCCAAAAATTAGGTATACATCATCCATCTTGAGTCGCCAGATACATGGTATAGAATTCAAATACAACTTAATAATACAACTGTCGTGTACAATACGACAAAACATAAACTGTGAGTTTGAATACAAATATTGTCTACTAGAGAGTATACAAACTTAAAAGGAGTCCTCATTATAATTATTATCAAACTATTTTACAGAATAGTGAGGACTACTAATGCACCATCTAGGACCATCATTCCGTTTCCTGACTCGTCCCAGCTATATTCTCATTTCCTGAAGAGAACGGTGAAAGAAAGGGTGAGCTCAACTAGCCCAGTAAGAAATATTATGACTAAGATAATGTAGAATAAATTATCATTAGCCTTAAACAGTGTTAAACTGATACAATATAACAAACATCAAGTTTAACTGCAGCGGAACAAGCAATCCATTAAAAGAGTCAAGTAGAGAATAAAATCTATTATCTTTTATGATTTAAAAGGTTTTTTTATCACTTTTATCGCTGGGACTCAGCTTAATAAATAATCCAGCATCATCGAATCACCCCTGCACTATGGCCAAGGATATTCTTTAGTATCACGACCACGAATTATCCATGCACTACGACTTAAGATAATCATGTTTTCATCAACGGTCCTGATCATGCCATAAAATAATTCATCTTTTCACTACGGCCAAAGAGAATCCATAGCCATAATCATACCAAAAACTGTTCATCAATGCACTACGGGCCAATGAGGACTTTTTCAACATCATTTATAACATTACGGTTATGATTCTACCGAATAAACCTTGGTCATAATCATACCAAGTCCATCTATGCACTACAGGCCACAGATGACTTTCAACATAATATAAATTTGAGGATGATGACAATGATATAAGAATTCAATAAAACAAGTTCAAGAATTAATGTGTCCAAGAACCAATAACGTCCAAATTGTCAACATGATACTGCTTTGTAGAGTAAAATTCAAGAATGCTCATAAGAATATTTCCATGAAAAGATACTGGATAAAGCGCAAATATCAAGGATATTCCACTGATTTTATGGAGTATAGAAGTCAAAACTTTAACCAACTGAGTGTAATAAAGAATGGAATAACAAAAGAAATCACCATGCATGCGGTACTTCGCATAGATAGGTTATTCCAACAGAATAATAATTAACGGAACCAGGTCAGGCGAAATTCACACTGACAAGATGTTCCAACAGAATAATAAAGAATGGAATAACAAAAGAAATCACCATGCATGCGGTATTTCGCATAGACAGGTTATTCCAACATAATACTAATAATATGCTGTGATTCTTTTCTTCTGACTACCTTGCTGATTCCCCGATGATGAGCTGTCGTTCCACCTTTTCTTCTGATTGAAATTTCCACCTCCTCTGCCACTTCCACTGGCCTTGATATTAATTTCACCTTCACTCTTCTTCTTTTTTTGATCTTGATTGTATTTTGTCACCGCATCGCTTCCTCCTTCAGCGAGGATGGCCTTTTCCAGTACTCCAGAAAATGTGTTTAGCTGAAACATTGATACCTTATTGTACACCCAAGGCTTTAGTCCTTGTTCAAATCTTTTGGCTTTTCACTCGTCAGTGTGTACTTGGTACGGGGAGAACCTTGCCAACTCGTTGAACTTAGTTGCGTAGTCAGGTACGCTCATGTTTCCCTACTTCAGTTCTAGAAATTGAACTTCCATCTGATTCTGCGAACTAGTTGGTAAGTACATCTCGAAAAACATTTCTTTAAATCTCTCCCACGTAATTTCACCTTCACCTCCTCGCACTTTGTTTGTTTGCCACCAGTAGCTAGCCTCGGACTTCAGCATAAACGTTGCAAAAGTGGTCTTCTGATCTTCTCTAACCCTAGCAACGTCAAAAACCTTCTCCATTTCCATAACCCACGTTTGAGCTTCGATTAGGTTCATGGAACCTTTGAACTCTGGCGGTCCCACCGCCTTAAAGTCCTTAAACGTTGTGTTTGGTGGAGCTTGAGGTTGATTGTTCATTGCTCCAGTCTGTAAGTTAACTAACCGTTGAATGGGATTTGCGTTGGCATTATTGTTATTATTGGTTGACTCTTCCTGAGCCGGTTGACGTTGTTGTCTTCTCCTTGGCGGCATTTTTCTGTTAAAAAACGTTTATTAGAACTTTATTTATTTATCTAAATAGTTAAGGCATTACTTAACAATTTAACATATCTCTTAACACATTATCTCAAACAACTTGATATATTTGCATTCAAATCAAAAGTTTTAACATTAAACGATAGCATAACGGCTATTTATATCAACTATTCTGGAATAAAGAATCCACAGGATTTAAAACATCAAATATTCTTTCGTTCATAAACACGTCAGAATTTACATCTAAAACTAATTAAGTTCTTCACATAATTAAACAAATCATATCACTGTCGGTCAAGGTACTGATTAGCCTTGCTACGCTCCTCTTCTAAGATGCGATACATCGTTCTGCGATCCATCATGTACAATGGTAGTCCTTCAAACTGGATTGGGTACCTCAAAACTCGATCTTGGGTCTCATTCATTGTCTTGTTAAGTGTAAAATACGTTTCCCCAATATTTTCTTTCTTTGCACGACTATCATCCTCTGCACGATCAGCTCGATGTGATTCTTTTACCCAGCCTTCATCTGTTATGTTCAGCCTTTCGGAGGTTTCCTTCAGTTCCTTCTTCAGTTTCTCTATCTCCTCGGTCTTATCTTCAATTTGACCCTTCTCATGGACCAAATCCCATTCTACATTTTCCAGTCGAGAGTGAAGAGTCGAAATCTCCCTCTCCTTATGCTCTAGAGTAATATGCTGAATAACCGCTCGCTCAGTCAAATCCTGGACCTCGTCTCGTAACTCCACGTTACGGTCGTATAACGTGTCATACATCTCAACATCAACGGTGTACCGTGGTTACTCCTCTTCTTCCTCTTCCTCTTCCTCTTCCTCAACAAATTCCTCCTCAGGATCCTCCTCAGGATCAGTCTCAATTTCATGCTCCTGACCAACAACGGTGATCAATGGAGATGATTCCCTCTGCACCAACTGCTCCCTAACAACATGAATGTTTCGAGGCTCCTCCTCTGTCGGTATTATAGGTACATGGGGTTCCTCCTCAGTAGGTACTAAATTACTCGGGGTTCTTTCTCCCCAGCTTGACTATCTTCTCCAACATTCGACATCCTGACAACAAAATTTTTTAAGTTTTAGTTACTAAGTCGTATCATCTAACATATACTTAAACACATAACATATAAGATCTTTTATTATTATCTTCAACGAATTGCAGAAATTCATTTCTTATAACTTGATAAGAGTTTTCCATCACTATCTTCTTTCTATAAGGCTACTACCTAAGGTTGTTCCCTCACCTAAGGTACATAACCTACAGCTTTGATACCAACTTGTGACACCCCCAAATTTGGGTACTTCAATTCCACGGGATTTGGTGTTCACTGTACAAATATCATCTATCTATCTACCCATAATAAATTCAAATCATGCAATAGATAGAATAAAAATCTTTCCCTTAAGGGTTACAACATCTGAATAATAATAATGCAATCCCAGGTTAAACTAACCTTAAACATCTGTGCGGAATCATAAACAAATAAGTCTTAAACAACATCATTAACTCAAGTCTTAAACATAAATACATCATCTAATAAAAATAACAAGTCTTGATCACTTGCTAACTTTGCCCTTGCATTTACTAGTGGAAGGTTTATCAGTTCTTTCATTCTTAACTGCAATGTTATTATCAAGCAAGAGTGAGCACTATTGCCTACAAGTATAATAATGAAATAACAGTATAATAACATGCGAATAAATCAAAGACATCTGAATAAAAGCTCAACTTTTGAATCAAAAATGAATAGCAAGAATCAAAAGAATTCTGAGGGTCATAAGACCTTGAACTATGTCCTAGGTTATTAAGGGTTATACTTGAAACCTTTAACTGTCATAAGACTATGGACCTTTCTACTCGTACTTAGGTGGATCAGCCCTTAGTACCATACTGTGCACAATATCTTAACGCTAACGCAGAAGTAAATCCCTTTGCAGGGTTGTTCATCTCAGTTTGACATTCGAGTCCGCACCAAAGGAAGTTTGGTTTGGATAATTAATCAAGGGTTCTGAAATTTAGAACGCTCATCAACTATGGACTAGTCGAATTAATAAGGGTTCGCTAGTCTAATAAGGTTCAATAATAATGATATTCAAATTGAATAATAATCTCAGGAAGTATACAATAGGACAATTATTGTATAACTGAATCATGCTTTGAAAAGATAATCAATCTTTAATATAACATTTGAACATGAATAATAGTAATGATAATTTACTCGAGGTAAATAATAAACTTGAACAATAATGACAAGTAGGGTTAGGAAACTTGCCTCGTTCTTTGATTTAAATCCTACATACCATTCACATTCACGATACCAGTTAATTATAACTTAACTAATCATCAAAACTCATTCTCTTTGTCTACTTTGATTATTAACTATACTTAGTCAAATTATCACATTTACTGTCACATAATATCACTTCATGAATAATAACTTAATTATGTATTCAATAACTCAATCCACATGTAATTATGTTATTTGCATGCTAAGTATCTATTTTAACATCTCATTATACTAAAAACATAGTTTTATGTTCATTAAATCAAGTTGCTAGACTTGAATATTAAAAATATTTCATTTCTGGACATTCTGCAGAGTGGCGTTGCGGCGCCACTTTTATACTTAGTATTTGCGCTGCGGCGCGATGGCGCTGCGGCTCGAGACATGGCGCTGTGGCGCCGTGGCGCTGCGGCACGGGAAATAGGCAGGTAGCCGGCGCTGCGGCGCGGCGTACCAGACACAGAAATGGCAGTTCGCGAAAAATCGCAGAACATGCCAATTTCTTCCAATTTCTTATTTTCTACTCAAAATTAGACATACCCATATGGTGTAATTCATGCATAAACATAACCCAACATTTATATAACGACTTTAACCATTTAAAACACATAATCACAGAATTAAATTATGCAAATTGTACTGTTCTTGATGTTATTGAAGATTTTGAACAAAAACATAAAATTTAACACTACGAATTCGTTATAACACCGAATCCATTCGTTTAAGGCTTGGTCTCTTCGTATCAACATTCATAATAATATACAAGTGTAAAATTTAAGGATAATATACGATCAATACATAAAATATCACGTATAAGGCCATAAGGCCAAAACCCATACTTTGTAAATTTTTGAAATAGCAATTCATAGTATTATGAAACTGATGACATGATAATTCACATAATATATATATAATCAAATACGATTTGATATATCTTAACCCATATATAAACTCATAATCAAACCCTTTTTCAATTACAGATATTTTACAAAATATATGAAAGCCATTTTTATAAAAATTAATGACGTGAATTAGAAATTGGGTTGGGAGAAATTACCCAGAGCGTAGAGTGTAATGTAGGAGATTAATTGAAACTCTTCTCAACTCTTCTTCAATCACACACTCAAAATTCTTTATTTTTCTCTCTAAATTCTCTCTGTTATGTTTTCTAGACTTATAATAATAATAATAATAATAATAATAATAATAAAAGAAGACGTCTGAATTAAAAGAGAAGAACTGACGCAGAAGTGGTCAGTTATCCCAGTCATGGGTAACTGCATCCAACCACTAATAGGGCCTTGTTTGGCAACCCTTAATTGATTCAAAGTCATTTAATTTAATAAAAGCTTTATAATATAGTTTAAATCATGTCACACCCAATTCAAATATCTTATTTAATTTAAGTAAAATATAATAACTTCTCATAAATTCACATAGTCATATATTTAATTTTCTCATTAATTAATAATGTCAAATTATTAACTTTCTAATTAATAATTAATTAATTAAAATAACATCATGCTTAATTAAATATTTCATTTAATTCAATAAGCTAAATTAATTACATACTTGAATAATAATTATTCTCCACATTAATTTAATAAATGTAACACATATAATTAAATTAACCTACCACAATTGTATCAAATAATTATGTAATCAAATAATTAAATCATCGAAAAATATTTATTTAATTCAATAAATATTAAAATTAAATTACAAAAATCTCGTTCGTCACATCTTTCCCCCCTTAAAAGGATTCTGTCCCCAGAAGCACGACTCAATAAATTTGACCCATTACATTCTCCCCCCTGCAAAGATTCTGTCCCCAGAATCGTTTACAAATAATTAAGTAAATAATTGAGGGTAATTCTTTATCATATTCTCTTCGAGTTCCCACGTAGCTTCTTCAGTGTTTTGGTTCCTCCAAATTACCTTAACAGAAGGTATTACTTTATTTCTAAGAACTTGTTATTTTCGGTCAACAATTTGGACAGGAATTTCTTCGTAAGATAAGTCCTTCACAAAATGCAGGAGCTCGTATTCAATTACACGCTTTTAATCGGCTTTGTATGGTCGTAATAGATAAACGTTGAAAACGTTGTGGACATTCTCGAGTGCTGGAGGTAAGGCTACCTCGTACGCAACTTCTCCGATTTTTCTCAGTACTTCAAAGGGTCCAATGAATCTTGGGCTCAATTTTCTTTTCTTTCCGAACCTGATCTTCCTCTTCCAGGGAGAGACCATCAAGAAAACATAACTACCTGATTCAAACTCGATATTTTTACGATGTTGATCAGCGTATTTTTTTCTGTCGATCTTGAGCCGCTACCAGTCGTGCTCGGATCACTTTGACTATTTCTGCTGTCTGCTGTACCAATTCTGGCCCTAGCAATTGTCTTTTACCAACTTTATCCCAGTTAAGCGGAGTTCTGCACTTTCTGCCATATAACGCTTCGTAAGGCGGCATGCCAATACTAGCATGGTAACTGTTGTTGTAGCCAAACTCTACTAATGGTATGTGATCATCCCAATTTCCTATAAAGTCCATCACACAGGCTCTTAGCATATCTTCTAATGTCTGAATCATTCTCTCACTTTGTCCGTCTGTTTGAGGGTGATAAGCTGTACTCATTCGCTATTGCGTACCCATGTATTCCTGAAGACGTTTCCAGAAATTTGATGTAAAACCCGGATCCATATCTGAAACAATTGACACGGGCACTCCGTGCCTCGAAATAATCTCTTTAACATATAACCTTGCCAACTGATCTACATTGAATCTGATTTTGATCGGAAGGAAGTGTGCAAATTTCGTCAGTCGGTCAATGATAACCCATACTGCGTCGTAGCCTTTCTGAGTCATCGGAAGGCCAACCACGAAGTCCATTGTAATATGTTCCCATTTCCATTCTGGGATCTCTAACGGTTGTAGCAATCCACGCGGTCCTTAATGTTCCGCTTTCACTTTCTGACAGGTTAGACACTTGGCAACACATTCTGCAACATCACGTTTTAAATTCGGCCACCAGAAATGTTGTCGAAGATCTTGGTACATCTTGGTACTACCAGGGTGAATCGAATATCGTGAACTATGAGCCTCGCTCAAAATATCTTCCTTAATCTTTTGTACTGGCGGTACCCAAATTATACTCTCAAATCTCAGTATTCCTTCCTTATCCATCTTAAATCTCGGTTCGGTTCCTTCAGATATCTTCTTTGTCACCTTTATACATTCTTTGTCCTGAAGCTGAGCCTCCTTTACTTTATATAGTAGAGTTGTACCAGATTGCATCTGAAATAGCTTCTCATCGATCTCCATAGGATACTTCACTTCCAACTCTAGTTTCTCCATTTCTGTAATTAGCTCCTCCTGAGCAGTTAACATCATCAATTTCTCACGACCCTTTCTACTTAAGGCATCGACAACCACATTTGCTTTACCCGGATGGTATAAAATCCCACAATCATAATCTTTAATTAATTCCAACCATCTTCTTTGACGCACTATCAAATCCTTTTGCATGAAAATATATTTCAGACTCTTGTGGTCCGTATATATTTCACACTTCTCCCCGTAGAGATAGTGCCTCCAAATTTTTCAAAGCAAAAACAACTGCAGCTAATTCCAAGTCGTGGGTCGGATATCCCTTCTCGTAATCTTTTAATTGTCGTGATGCATACGCAATGACTTTGCCATTTTATATCAGCACACAGCCAAGTCCTTTATGTGACGCATCACTATAAACAACAAAATTTCCTGTATCACCCGGAAGAGATAACACAGGGACCGTACTCAACCTCTTCTTCAATTCTTGAAAACTTTCCTCACATTTATCCGTCCAAACAAATTTCACAGCTTTTCGAGTTAAATTCGTTAACGGAGTTGCGATCTTGGAAAAGTCTTGTATGAACCTTCTATAATATCCCGCCAATCCAAGAAAACTTCTTACTTCCGACGGCGTTCTCAGCTGATCCCAATTAATCATGGCTTCGACATTTGATGGATCTACCGAAATTTCGTTTTTATCGATTATGTGACCAAGAAATTGTACTCGCTCGATCCAGAATTCGCATTTCGAAAATTTAGCGTACAACTTCTACCTTCTCAATGCTTCCAACGTTAACCTCAAATGTTCTTCGTGTTCTTCTTTGGTTTTGGAATATACCAAAATGTCATCTATAAATACCACTACAAACTTGTCCAAAAACAGTTTGAACACACCATTCATTAGTCCCATAAATGCTGCAGGAGCATTCGTTATACCAAACGACATTACTAAAAATTTGTAGTGACCGTATCACGTTCTGAACGCTGTCTTCGGTACATCCTCTAGTCTCACCTTCAATTAATGATAACTTTTTCTCAAGTCTATCTTGGAAAAGTATTTTGCTCCCTTCAACTGATCAAACAGATCATTGATCCTCGGTAATGGAAATCTATTCTTAATTGTGACCTTGTTCTGTTCTCTATAATCAATACAGAGCCGCATTGATCCATCCTTCTTTTTCACAAACAACACCGGTGCTCCCCACGGCGATACGCTCGGTTGAATGTACTTCTTGTCCAACAATTCTTGTAGTTGTACCATTACTTCCTTCATCTCTACTGGTGCCATTCGGTATGGTTCCTTCTATATTAGAGCGGTTCCAGGCGCCAAATCGATCACAAAATCTACTTCTCTATCTGGTGGAAGTCCTGGCAAATCGTCTGGAAATACGTCGACAAAATCACTCACAATCGGTATCTCTTCTACCTTAGGATTCTCTTTTCGACTGTCGACTATGTAAGCTAACTATCCTACACAGCCTTGTCTTAATAACTTCCTGGCCTGCATCATCGTCAGACAACTCACTTGTCTAGGCGACTTGCTACCATAAACCACAACCTTTGACGGAGTCATAAGGTTAATACGCTTCTTTTGGCAATCAATTACAGCTCCGTAATTGAATAACTAGTCCATTCCTAAAATAACGTCAAATTCCCCAAGTCGAATAGGGATAAGATCTACATTCATGATATTACCCTTAATATCCACTCTACAATTCTTATTTACATACTTAACAGGGATTATTTCTCTATTCGCAATTTTTATGTTCTTGGGGTAATCCAATTCATCCTTAGGCAAATCTAAATTCTTGGCAAAATCATCGGATATAAAGGAACAAGTAGCACCCGAATCAAATAAAACATAAGCATTAACTTTATTATTCGAAATGATACCTGACACCACATCATGGGATTGAATTGCATCTTGCACCGTCATGTTGAAAGTCCGGGCGGTTGGTCGGTTTGTTGCGGTTGGTCCGGTGATGGTTAAGGCATTTCCACTGTTATTTCCCCAGTTTCCTCCTGATCCTGACCCTCCTGATCCCTTCTTGGGAAAGTCTCTTGCTAGATGGTCCTTCGAACCACAAATAAAACAAGCACCCTTCTTTGGGTTTGGACAATTTGGTGCTATGTGGCCTTCCTGACCACAATTGTAGCACACTCGTTTTCCTTTTATACAAATTCCCAGATGGGCTTTCCTGCAAGTCGGGCATGATTCGATTCTTTTCTTCTGACTACCTTGCTGATTCCCCGATGGTGAGCTGTCGTTCCACCTCTTCTTCTGATTGAAATTTCCACTTCCTGTGCCACTTCCACTGGCCTTGATATTAATTTCACCTTCACTCTTCTTCTTCTTTTGATCTTGATTGTATTTGGTCACCGCATCGCTTCCTCCTTCAGCGAGGATGGCCTTTTCCAATACTCCGGCAAATGTGTTTAGCTGAAACATTGATACCTTGTTGTACACCCAAGGCTTTAGTCCTTGTTCGAATCTTCTGGCTTTTCTCTCGTCAGTGTGTACTTGGTACGGGGCGAACCTTGCCAACTCATTGAACTTAGACGCGTAGTCAGGTACGCTCATGTTTCCCTGCTTCAGTTCCAGAAATTGAACTTCCATCTGATTCTTCGAACTAGTTGGGAAGTACATCTCGAAAAACATTTCTTTAAATCTCTCCCACGTAATTTCACCTTCACCTCCTCGCACTTTGTTTGCTTGCCACCAGTAGCTAGCCTCAGACTTCAGCATAATGTTACAAAAAGCGATCTTCTGATCTTCTCTAACCCTAGCAACATCAAAAACCTTCTCTATTTCCATAACCCATGTTTGAGCTTCAATTGGGTTCATGGAACCTTTGAACTCTGGCGATCCCACCGCCTTGAAGTCCTTAAACGTTATGTTTGGTGGAGCTTGAGGTTGATCGTTCATTGCTCCAGTCTGTAAGTTAATTAACTATTGAATCTGATTTGTGTTGGCATTATTGTTATTATTGGTTGACTCTTACTGAGCCGGTTGACGTTGTTGTCTTCTCCTTGGCGGCATTTTTCTGTTAAATAAACGCTTATAAGAACTTTATTTATTTCTCTAAATAGTTAAGGCATTACTCAACAATTTAACATATCTCTTAACACATCATCTCAAATAACTTGATATATTTGCATTCAAATCAAAAGTTTCAACATTAAACGATAGCATAACGGCTATTTACATCAACTATCATGGAATAAAGAATCCACGGGATTTAAAACATTCAAATATTCTTTCGTTCATAAACACGTCAGAATTTACATCTAAAACTAATTAAGTTCTTCACATAATTAAAAAAATCATATCACTGTCGGTCAAGGTACTAATTAGCCTTGCTACGCTCCTCTTCTAAGATGCGATACATCATTCTGCGATCCATCATGTACAATGGTAGTCCTTCAAACTGGATTGGGTACCTCAAAACTCGATCTTGGGTCTCATTCATTGCCTTGTTAAGTGTAGAATACGTTTCCCCAATCTTTGCTTTCTTTACACGACTATCATCCTCTGCACGATCAGCTCGACGTGATTCTTTTACCCAGTCTTCCACTGCTATGTTCAGCCTTTCGGAGGTTTCCTTCAGTTCCTTCTTCAGTTTCTTTATCTCATCGGTCTTATCTTCAGTTTGACCCTTCTCATGGACCAAATCCCATTCTACATTTGCCAATCGAGAGTGAAGGAGTCGAAATCTCCCTCTCCTTCTGCTCTAGAGTAATATGCTGAATAACCGCTCGTTCAATCAAATCCTGGACCTCGTCTCGTAACTCCACGTTACGGTCTTATAACGTGTCATACATCTTAGAATCAATGGTATACCGTGGTAACTCCTCTTCTTCCTCTTCCTCTTCCTCAACAAATTCCTCCTCAGGATCCTCCTCAGGATCAATCTCAGGTTCATGCTCTTGACCAACAACGGTGATCAATGGAGATGATTCCCTCTGCACCAACTGCTCCCTAACGACATAAATGTCTCAGGGCTCCTCCTCTATCGGTACTATAGGTACACGGGGTTCCTCCTCAGTAGGTACTATAAGTACTCGGGGTTCTTCCTCCCCAGCTTGACTAACTTCTCCAACATTCGACATCCTGACAACAAAATTTTTTAAGTTTTAGTTACTAAGTCGTATCATCTAACGTATACTTAAACACATAAGATCTTTTATTATTATCTTCAATGAATTGCAGAAATTCATTTCTTATAACTCGATAAGAGTTTTCCATCACTATCTTCTTTCTATAAGGCTACTACCTAAGGTTGTTCCCCCACCTAAGGTTCATAACCTACAACTTTGATACCAACTTGTGACACCCCCAAATACGGGGACTTCAATTCCACGGGATTTGGTGTTCACTGTACAAATATCATCTATCTATCTACCAATAATAAATGCAAACCATGCAATAGATAGAATAAAAATCTTTCCATTAAGGGTTACAACATCTGAATAATAATAATACATTCCCAGGTTAAACTAACCTTAATCATCTGTGCGGAATCATAAACAAATAAGTCTTAAACAACATCATTAACTCATGTCTTAAACATAAATACATCATCTAATAAAAATAACAAGTCTTGATCAATTGCTAACTTTGCCCTTGCCTTTACTAGTGGAAGGTTTATCAGTTCTTTCGTTCTTAACTGCAATGTTATTATCAAGCAAGAGTGAGCACTATTGCCCACAAGTATAATAATTAAATAACAGTATAATAACATGCGAATAAATCAAAGACATCTGAATAAAAGCTCAACTTTTGAATCAAGAATGAATAGCAAGAATCAAAAGAATTCTGAGGGTCATAAGACCTTGAACTATGTCCTAGGTTATCAAGGGTTATACTTGAAACCTTTAACAGTCATAAGACTATGGACCTTTCTACTCGTACTTAGGGGGATCAGCCCATAGTACCATACTGTGCACAATATCTTAACGCTAACGCATAAGTAAATCCCTTTGCAGGGTTGTTCATCTCAGTTTAACATTCGAGTTCGTACCAAAGGAAGTTTGGTTTAGATAATTCATCAAGGGTTCTGAAATTTAGAACGCTCATCAACTATGGACTAGTTGAATCAATAAGGGTTTGCTAGTCTAATAAGGTTTAATAATAATGATATTCAAATTGAATAATAATCTAAGGAAGTATACAATAGGACAATTATTGTATAACTGAATCATGCTTTGAAAAGATAATCAATCTTTAATATAACATTTGAACATGAATAATAGTAATGATAATTTACTCGAGGTAAATAATAAACTTAAACAATAATGACAAGTAGGGTTAGGAAACTTGCCTCGTGCGTAGATTACACTTTAATTAAACTCGTTCTTTGATTTAAATCCTACATACCATTCACATTCACGATACCAGTTAATTATAACTTAACTAATCATCAAAACTCATTCTCTTTGTCTACTTTGATTATTAACTATACTTAGTCAAATTATCACATTTACTATCACATAATATCACTTCATGAATAATAACTTAATTATGTATTCAATAACTCAATCCACATGTAATTATGTTATTTGCATGCTAAGTATCTATTTTAACACCTCATTATACTTATAACATAGCTTTATGTTCATAAAATCAAGTTGCTATCACGTTGCTAGACTTGAATATTAAAAATATTTCATTTCTGGACATTCTGCAGAGTGGCGCTGCGGCGCCACTTTTATACTTAGTCTTCGCGCTACGGCGCTGCGGCCGGACTCTTGGCGTTGCAGCACCGTGACGCTGCGGCACGTGAAATAGGCAGGTAGCCGGCGCTGCGGCGCGGCGTACCAGACACAGAAATGGCAGTTCGCGAATAATCACAGAACATGTCAATTTCTTCCAATTTCTTATTTTCTACTCGAAATTAGATATACCCATATGGTGTAATTCATGCATAAACATAACCGAACATTTATATAACGACTTTAACCATTGAAAACACATAATCACAGAATTAAATTATGCAAATTGTACTGTTCTTGAAGATTTTGAACAAAAACATAAAATTTAACCCTACGAATTCGTTATAACACCGAATCCGTTCGTTTAAGGCTTGGTCTCTTCGTATCAACATGCATAATAATATACGAGTGTAAAATTTAGGGATAACATACGATCAATACATAAAATATCACGTATAAGGCCATAAGGCCAAAACCCATACTCTGTAAATTTTTGAAATAGCAATTCATAGTATTACGAAACTGATGACATGATAATTCACATAATATATATATATATATATATATATATATATATATAATCAAATACGATTTGATATATCTTAACCCATATATAAACTCATAATCAAACCCTTTTTCAATTACAGAGATTTTACAAAATATATGAAAGCCATTTTTATAAAAACTAATGACGTGAATTAGAAATTGGGTTGGGAGAAATTACCCAGAGCGTAGAGTGTAATGTAGGAGATTAATTGAAACTCTTCTCAACTCTTCTTCAATCACACACTCAAAATTCTTAATTTTTCTTTCTGAATTCTCTCTGTTATGTTTTCTAGACTAATAATAATAATAATAATAATAATAATAATAATAATAATAAAAGAAGACGTCTGAATTAAAAGAGAAGAACTGACGCAGAAGTGGTCAGTTATCCCAGTCACGGGTAACTGCATCCAACCACTACTAGGGCCTTGTTTGGCAACCCTTAATTGATTCAAAGTCATTTAATTTAATAAAAGCTTTATAATATAGTTTAAATCATGTCACACCCAATTCAAATATCTTATTTAATTTAAATAAAATATAATAACTTCTCATAAATTCACATAGTCATATATTTAATTTCCTCATTAATTAATAATGTCAAATTATTAACTTTCTAATTAATAATTAATTAATTAAAATAACGTCATGCTTAATTAAATATTTCATTTAATTCAATAAGCTCAATTAATTACATACTTGAATAATAATTATTCTCCACATTAATTTAATAAATGTAACACATATTATTAAATTAATCTACCACAATTGCATCAAATAATTATTTAATCAAATAATTAAATCATCGAAAAATATTATTTAATTCAATAAATATTAAAATTAAATTACAAAAATCTTGTTCGTCACATCTTTCCCCCCTTAAAATGATTCTTTAATAATTAAGTAAATAATTGAGGGTAATTCTTCATCATATTCTCTTCGAGTTCCTACGTAGCTTCTTCAGCGTTGTGGTTCCTCTAAATTATCTTAACAGAAGGTATTACTTTATTTCTAAGAACTTGTTCTTTTCGGTCAATAATTTGGACAGGAATTTCTTCGTAAGATAAGTCTTTCACAAAATGCAGGGGTTCGTATTCAATTACACGCTTTTAAATGGCTTTGTATGGTCGTAATACATAAACGTGGAAAACGTTGTGGACATTCTCGAGTGCTGGAGGTAAGGATACCTCGTACGCAACTTCTCCGATTTTTCTCAGTACTTCAAAGGGTCCAATGAATCTTGGGCTCAATTTTCTTTTCTTTCCGAACCTGATCTTCCTCTTTCAGGGAGAGACCTTCAAGAAAACATAACTACCTGATTCAAACTCGATAGTTTTACGATGTTGATCAGCGTATTTCTTCTGTCTATCTTAAGCCGCTACCAGTCGTGCTCGGATCACTTTGACTATTTCTGCTGTCTGTTGTACCAATTCTGGCCCTAGCAATTTTCTTTCACCAACTTCATCCCAGTAAAGCGGAGTTCTGCACTTTATGCCGTATAACACTTCGTAAGGCGGCATGCCATTACTAGCGTGGTAACTGTTGTTGTAGCCAAACTCTACTAACGGTAGGTGATCAACCCAATTTCCTTTAAAGTCCATCACGCAGGCTCTTAGCATATCTTCTAATGTCTGAATCGTTCTCTCACTCTGTCCGTCTGTTTGAGGGTGATAAGATGTACTCATTCGCAATTGCGTACCCATGCATTTCTGAAGACGTTTCTAGAAATTTGATGTAAAATGCGGATCCCTATCTGAAACAATTGACACAGGCACTCCGTGCCTCGAAACAATCTCTTTCACATATAACCTTGCCAACTGATTTAAATTGAATCTGATTTTGATCGGAAGGAAGGGTGCAGATTTTGTTAGTCAGTCAACGATAACCCATACTGCGTCGTAGCCTTTCTGAGTCATCGGAAGGCCAACCACGAAGTCCATTGTAATATGTTCCCATTTCCATTCTGGGATTTCTAACGGTTGTAGCAATCCACTCGGTCTTTGATTTTCCGCTTTCACTTTCTGACAGGTTAGACACTTGGCAACACATTCTGCAACATCACGTTTTAAATTCGGCCACCAGAAATGTTGTCGAAGATCTTGGTACATCTTGGTACTACCAGGGTGAATCGAATATCGTGAACTATGAGTCTCGCTCAAAATATCTTCCTTAATCTTTTGTACTTGCGGTACCCAAATTCTACTCTCAAATCTCAGTATTCCTTCCTTATCCATCTTAAATCTCGGTTCGGTTTCTTCAGATATCTTCTTGGTCACCTTTATACATTCTTCGTCCTGAAGCTGAGCCTCCTTTACTTTATCTCGTAGAGTTGTACCAGATTACATCTAAAATAGCTTCTCATCGATCTCTATAGGATACTTCACTTCCAACTCCAGTATCTCCATTTCTGTAATTAGCTACTCCTGAGCAGTTAACATCATCAATTTCTCACGACCCTTTCTACTTAAGGCGTCGGCAACCACATTTGCTTTACCTGGATGGTATAAAATCTCACAGTCGTAATCTTTAATTAATTCCAATTATCTTCTTTGACGCATATTAAAATCCTTCTGCGTGAAAATATATTTCAGACTCTTGTGGTCCGTATATATTTCACACTTCTCCCCGTAGAGATAGTGCCTCCAAATTTTTAAAGCAAAAACAACTGCAGCTAATTCCAAGTCGTGGGTCGGATATCCCTTCTCGTAATCTTTCAATTGTGGTGATGCATACGTAATGACTTTGCCGTTTTGCATCAGCACACAACCAAGTCCTTTATGCGACGCATCACTATAAACAACAAAATTTCCTGTATCATTCGGAAGAGATAACACAGGGGCCGTACTCAACCTCTTCTTCAATTCTTGAAAACTTTCCTCACACTTATCCATCCAAACAAATTTCATAGCTTTTCGAGTTAAATTCGTTAACGGAGTTGCGATCTTGGAAAAGTCTTGTATGAACCTTCTATAATATCCCGCCAATCCAAGAAAACTTCTTACTTCCGACGGTGTTCTCGGCTGATCCCAATTAATCACGGCTTCGACTTTTGATGGATCTACTGAAATTTTGTTTTTATCGATTACGTGACCAAGAAATTGTACTCGTTCGATCCAGAATTCGAATGTCAAAAATTTAGCGTACAACTTCTCCCTTCTCAATACTTCCAACGTTAACCTCAAATGTTCTTCGTGTTCTTCTTTGGTTTTGGAATATACCAAAATGTCATCTATAAATACCACTACAAACTTATCCAAAAATAGTTTTAATACACCATTCATTAGTCCCATAAATGTTGCAGGAGCATTCGTTAGACCAAACGACATTACTAAAAATTCGTAGTGACCGTATCGCGTTCTGAACGCTGTCTTCAGTACATCCTCTTGTCTCACCTTCAATTGATGATAACTGCTTCTCAAGTCTATCTTGGAAAAGTATCTTGCTCCCTTTAACTGATCAAACAGATCATCGATCCTCAGTAATGAATATCTATTCTTAATCGTGACCTTGTTCAGTTCTCTGTAATCAATACAGAGCCGCATTGATCCATCCTCCTTTTTCACGAACAACACCGGCGCTCCGCAGGGCGATACGCTCGGTTGAATGTACTTTTTGTCCAACAATTCTTGTAGTTGTACCATTAGTTCCTTCGTCTCTACTGGTGCCATTTGGTATGGTGCCTTCGATATTGGAGCGGTTCCGGGCGCCAAATCGATCACAAAATCTACTTCCCTATCTGGTGGAAGTCCTGGCAAATCATCTGGAAATACGTCAACAAAATCCCTCATAATTGATATCTCTTCTACCTTAGGATTCTCTTTTCGACTGTCGACTATGTAAGCTAAGTATCCTACACAACCTTATTTTAATAACTTCCTGGCCTGCATCATCATAGACATCTCACTTGTCTAGGCGACTTGCTACCATAAAACACAACCTTTGACGGAGTCATAAGGTTAATACGCTTCCTTTGGCAATCAATTACTGCTCCGTAATTGAATAACCAGTCCATTCCCAAAATAACTTCAAATTCCCCAAGTCGAATAGGGATAAGATCGACGTTCATGATATTACCCTTAATATCCACTCTACTATTCTTATGTATGTACTTAACAGGGATTATTTCTCTATTCACAATTTCTATGTTCATGGGGTAATCCAATTCATCCTTAGGAAAATCTAAATTCTTGGCAAAATCATCGGATATAAAGGAACAAGTAGCACCCGAATCAAATAAAACATAAGCATTAACTTTATTGATCGGAATGATACCTGACACCACATCACGGGATTGAATTGCATCTTGTACCATCATGTTGAAAGTCCGGGGGGTTGGTCGGTTTGTTGTGGTTGGTCCGATGATGGTTAAGGCATTTCCACTGTTATTTCCCCGGTTTCCTCCTGATCTTGACCCTCCCAATCCCTTCTTGGGACAGTCTCTTGCCAGATGGTCCTTCGAACCACAAGTAAAACAAGCACCCTTCTTTGGGTTTGGACAATTTGGTGCTATGTGGCCTTCCTGACCACAATTGTAGCACACTCATTTTTCTTTCATACAAATTCCCAGATGGGCTTTTCCGCAAGTCGGGCATGCTTCGATTCTTTTCTTCTGACTACCTTGCTGATTCCCCGATGATGAGCTGTCGTTCCACCTTTTCTTCTGATTAAAATTTCCACCTCCTGTGCCACTTCCACTGGCCTTGATATTAATTTCACCTTCACTCTTATTCTTCTTTTGATCTTGATTGTATTTGGTCACCGCATCGCTTCCTCCTTCAGCGAGGATTGCCTTTTCCATTACTCCGGCAAATATGTTTAGCTAAAACATTGATACCTTGTTGTACACCCAAGGCTTTAGTCCTTGTTCGAATCTTCTGGCTTTTCTCTCGTCAGTGTGTACTTGGTACGGGGCGAACCTTGCCAACTCATTGAACTTAGCCGCGTAGTCAGGTACGCTCATGTTTCCCTGCTTCAGTTCTAGAAATTGAACTTCCATCTGATTTCTTTGCACGACTATCAACCTCTGCACGATCAGCTCGACGTGATTCTTTTACCCAGCCTTCCTCTGCTATGTTCAGCCTTTCGGAGGTTTCCTTCAGTTACTTCTTCAGTTTCTCTATCTCATCGGTCTTATCTTCAGTTTGACCCTTCTCATGGACCAAATCCCATTCTACATTTTGCCAGTCGAGAGTGACGAGTCTAAATCTCCCTTTCCTTCTGCTCTAGAGTAATATGTTGAATAACTGCTCGCTCAGTCAAATCCTCGACCTCGTCTCGTAACTCCATGTTACGGTCATATAACGTGTCATACATCTCAGCATCAACGGTGTACCGTGGTAACTCCTCTTCTTCTTCTTCTTCCTCTTCCTCTTCCTCTTCCTCTTCCTCAACAAATTCCTCCTCAGGATCCTCCTCAGGATCAGTCTCAGGTTCATGCTCCTGACCAACAACGGTGATCAATGGAGATGATTCCCTCTGCACCAACTGCTCCCTAACGACATGAATGTCTCGGGGCTCCTCCTCTGTCGGTACTATAGGTACACGGGGTTCCACCTCAGTAGGTACTATAAGTACTCGGGGTTCTTCCTCCCCAGCTTGACTAGCTTCTCCAACATTCGACATTCTGACAACAAATTTTTTTAAGTTTTAGTTACTAAGTCGTATCATCTAACGTATACTTAAACACATAACACATAAGATCTTTTATTATTATCTTCAATGAATTGCAGAAATTCATTTCTTATAACTCGATAAGAGTTTTCCATCGCTATCTCCTTTCTATAAGGCTACTACCTAAGGTTATTCCCCCACCTAAGGTTCATAACCTACAGCTTTGATACCAACTTGTGACACCCCCAAATTTGGGTACTTCAATTCCACGGGATTTGGTGTTCACTGTACAAATATCATCTATCTATCTACCCATAATAAATTCAAATCATGCAATAGATAGAATAAAAATCTTTCCCTTAAGGGTTACAACATCTGAATAATAATAATACAATCCCAGGTTAAACTAACCTTAAACATCTGTGCGGAATCATAAACAAATAAGTCTTAAACAACATCATTAACTCAAGTCTTAAACATAAATACATCATCTAATAAAAATAACAAGTCTTGATCACTTGCTAACTTTGCCCTTGCATTTACTAGTGGAAGGTTCATCAGTTCTTTCGTTCTTAACTGCAATGTTATTATCAAGCAAGAGTGAGCACTATTGCCTACAAGTATAATAATGAAATAACAGTATAATAACATGCGAATAAATCAAAGACATCTGAATAAAAGCTCAACTTTTGAATCAAGAATGAATAGCAAGAATCAAAAGAATTCTGAGGGTCATAAGACCTTGAACTATGTCCTAGGTTATTAAGGGTTATACTTGAAACCTTTAACTGTCATAAGACTACGGACCTTTCTACTCGTACTTAGGTGGATCAGCCCTTAGTACCATACTATGCACAATATCTTAACGCTAACGCAGAAGTAAATCCCTTTGCAGGGTTGTTCATCTCAATTTGACATTCGAGTCCGCACCAAAGGAAGTTTGGTTTGGATAATTCATCAAGGGTTCTGAAATTTAGAACGCTCATCAACTATGGACTAGTCGAATCAATAAGGGTTTGCTAGTCTAATAAGGTTCAATAATAATGATATTCAAATTGAATAATAATCCCAGGAAGTATACAATAGGACAATTATTGTATAACTGAATCATGCTTTGAAAAGATAATCAATCTTTAATATAACATTTGAACATGAATAATAGTAATGATAATTTACTAGAGGTAAATAATAAACTTGAACAATAATGACAAGTAGGGTTAGGAAACTTGCCTCGTGCGTAGATTACACTTTAATTAAACTCGTTCTTTGATTTAAATCCTACATACCATTCATATTCACGATACCAGTTAATTATAATTTAACTAATCATCAAAACTCATTCTCTTTGTCTACTTTGATTATTAACTATACTTAGTCAAATTATCACATTTACTGTCATATAATATCACTTCATGAATAATAACTTAATTATGTATTCAATAACTCAATCCACATGTAATTATGTTATTTGCATGTTAAGTATCTATTTTAACACCTCATTATAGTTATAACATAGTTTTATGTTCATTAAATCAAGTTGCTATCACGTTGCTAGACTTGAATATTAAAAATATTTCATTTCTGAACATTCTGCAGAGTGGCGCTGCGGCGCCACTTTTATACTTAGTCTTCGCGTTGCGGCCGGACTCTTGGCGCTGCGGCGCCGTGGCGCTGCGGTTCGAGACATGGCGTTGTGACGCCGTGTCGCTGTGGCGCGGGAAATAGGAAGGTAGCCGGCGCTGCGTACCAGACACAGAAATGGCAGTTCGCGAAAAATCACAGAAAATGCCAATTTCTTCCAATTTCTTATTTTTTAATCGAAATTAGACATACCCATATGGTGTAATTCATGCATAAACATAACCTAACATTTATATAACGACTTTAACCATTTAAAACACATAATCACAGAATTAAATTATGCAAATTGTACTGTTCTTGAAGATTTTGAACAAAAACATAAAATTTAACACTACGGATTCGTTATAACACCGAATCTGTTCGTTTAAGGCTTGGTCTCTTCGTATCAACATGCATAATAATATACGAGTGTAAAATTTAGGGATAATATACGATCAATACATAAAATATCACGTATAAGGCCATAAGGCCAAAACCCATACTCTGTAAATACGATTTGATATATCTTAACCCATCTATAAACTCATAATCAAACCCTTTTTCAATTACAGATATTTTACAAAATATATGAAAGCCATTTTTATAAAAACTAATAACGTGTATTAGAAATTGGGTTGGGAGAAATTACCCAGAGCGTAGAGTGTAATGTAGGAGATTAATTGAAACTCTTCTCAACTCTTCTTCAATCACACACTCAAAATTCTTAATTTTTCTCTCTGAATTCTCTCTATTATGTTTTCTAGACTAATAATAATAATAATAATAAAAGAAGACGTCTGAATTAAAAGAGAAGAACTGACGCAGAAGTGGTCAGTTATCCCAGTCATGGGTAACTGCATACAACCACTACTAGGGCCTTGTTTGACAACCCTTAATTGATTCAAAGTCATTTAATTTAATAAAAGTTTATAATATAGTTTAAATCATGTCACACCAAATTCAAATATCTTATTTAATTTAAATAAAATTTAATAACTTCTCATAAATTCACACAGTTATATATTTAATTTTCTCATTAATTAATAATGTCAAATTATTAACTTTCTAATTAATAATTAATTAATTAAAATAACATCATGCTTAATTAAATATTTCATTTAATTCAATAAAGCTCAATTAATTACATACTTGAATAATAATTATTCTCCACATTAATTTAATAAATGTAACACATATTATTAAATTAATCTACCACTATTGCATCAAATAATTATTTAATCCAATAATTAAATCATCGAAAAATATTTATTTAATTCAATAAATATTAAAATTAAATTACAAAAATCTCGTTCGTCACACACACATTACCTGTCGATCATATTTCATTGAAAATACTTGAATTTGATGTAATTCTAGGGATTGATTGGTTAACTACTCATCATGTAAAAATTGATTATTTTCGTAAGGTTGTTAACTTTCATATTCCTAATCAACCTATTATGCGAATTCAAGCAACCAAACCATTAAAATCAATCACTGTCATCTCAAGCCATAAAGCTATTCGTTTATTGAAAAACGGATGTCAAGCTTTCTTAGCTCATGTCACGGATCTAAACAAAAATACGTCAGTTTTGAATAATATTTCTGTTGTTAATGAATTTCCTGACGTATTTCCTGAAGAACTTCCTGGCCTACCCCCAAAGCATGAAATTGAATTTTGAATCAACCTTGAACCCGGTACAAAACCCATTTCCAAAGCCCCATATCGAATGACTCCTATTTAACTTCAGGAGTTAAAGACCCAATTGCAAGAATTATTAGATATTGGTTTAATTCTTCCTATTACATCTCCTTGGGGTGCTCCTGTTCTATTCGTGAAGAAGAAAGATGGAGTATGCGACTTTGTATTGATTATTGGGAGTTGAATCATGTCACCATCAAAAATAGGTATCCATTGCCACGTATTGATGACCTGTTTGACCAGTTGCAAGTAGCCAAATTCTTTTCAAAGATTGATCTTCGTTCTGGATATCACCAATTGAATATTAGAACCGATGACATTCCAAAGACGGCTTTCAGAACTCGGTACGAGCATTATGAATTCCTAGTCATGTCCTTTTGATTGACTAATGTTTCTGCTGCCTTCATGGATATGATGAACCGAGTATTCGAGGAATATTTAGATCACTTTGTGGTCGTCTTTATTGATGACATCCTTATTTATTCCAAAAGCCGTGAAGATCATGAGCAACAGTTGAGGCTGATACTCCAAAAGCTTCGTGAATATAAGCTCTATACCAAGTTGAAGAAATGCGAGTTCTGGCTTGAGGAAGTAGCATTCCTTGGGCACGTGGTATCAAGTCATGGAATATCTGTTGACCCAGCAAAGATTGAAGCTATTCAAAGCTGGGAGCAACCTAAATCAGTGACCGAAGTACGTAGCTTTCTCAACTTAGCTGGTTATTATCGGAGATTCGTAGAAGGGTTTTCTCAAATTGCTACTCCACTAACTCATCTGACTCGGAAAGATACAAAGTTCGGTTGGAGCGAGGAATGTGAGAAGAGTTTTCAAGAACTCAAGAGGAGACTCATTTCAGCACCTGTTCTGACAATACCATCTGGTTCGGAGGGATTTTTCATCTACAATGATGCTTCGGGCAAAGGGTTAGGATGTGTTCTCATGCAACATGGGAAAGTCATAGCCTATGCCTCACGACAACTCAAAGAATATGAGAGGAATTATCCTACTCATGATCTAGAGTTGGCAGCTGTTGTCTTCACACTAAAGATTTGGATGCATTACTTGTATGGAGAGAAAGTGGAGATCTTTACGGATCATAAAAGCCTCAAATATTTCTTCACTCAAAAGGAACTCAATATGTGACAACGACGTTGGCTTGAACTGTTGAAAGATTATGATCATACCATCCAATACCATCCTGGAAAAGCGAATGTGGTAGCTATCGCATTGAGTAGAAGATCATATGCGGGTACAAGTGCAATATTGACAACACAAAAGCCCATTTTGTGTGACTTGCAAAGGATGGAGATAGAGTTAAAGACTCCAGGGACCCGTGTGATGATGGCAAATATACGAGTAGAAACGACTTTAATTAATAAAGTTAAAGTTGCTTAAGCTACAGACCTGGAGCTAATGCGTATGAGGAAGAAAGTGCAAGAAGGTGCTAAGCCAGAAACAAGAATCGATGAAGAAGGAATACTTCGAGTCAACTTCGGACTTTGTATTCCTAACGACCCTGAGTTAAAGTATAAAATCATGATGAGGCGCACAACACACCATTTGCAATCCATCCTGGGAGTACCAAAATGTATCGTGATCTTCGTCATACATTTTGGTGGAGCAATATGATGAGAGAGATAGCGCTGTTTATCTCAAGGTGTCTAACTTGTCAACGAGTCAAGGTGGAACATCAAGTAGCAAAAGGTCCATTTCAACCACTTAAAATTCCAGAATGGAAGTGGGAACACATTACCATGGATTTCGTTACTGGTATTCCCAAGGTTTCTCAAGGCATTGATGCAATTTGGGTCATTGTTGATAGATTGACCAAATCTGTTCATTTTTTACCAATACGAGAAACTTATACACTTGAACGTCTTGCTCATATGTACACAAACGAGATTATAAGACTGCATGGTATGCTAGTATCCATAGTTTCTGATCGAGACCCAAGATTCACTTCATAATTTTGGGTTAGTTTACAAAAAGCTATGGGCACGGATTTACGATTTAGTTCGGCATATCATCCTCAGACGGACGGACAATCAGAGAGGACTATTCAAAATCTTGAAGATTTATTAAGACTCTGTGTCCTTGACTTCAAGGGAAGTTGGGACAAGTTCTTACCATTGGTGGAGTTTTCTTACAACAACAGTTATCAAGCAAGCATTGGCATGGCTCCATTCGAGGCATTGTATGGAAGAAAGTGTTGTTCTCCAGTATGTTGGGATGAGGTGGGTGAAGCAACGTTGTTGGGACTGGAGTTGGTACGTATGACTACGGAAAAGATTCAAACGATCCGACAACGTATAAAAACCTCACAAGATCGACAAAAGAGTTATGTTGATCTTCATCGAAAGGACGTGGAATTTGATATAGGAGATCATGTGTTATTACGAGTTGCTCCGTGGAAAGGAGTTACGAGATTTGGAAAGAGAGGAAAGCACAATCCTCGATTCATTGGCCCATTTTTAATCCTCGATCGAGTAGGAACTGTAGCCTATCGACTCGCTTTACCGTCAAGTATGTCTCGTGTTCATAACGTTTTTCAAATATCCATGTTACGTAAATATGTGGAAGACCCAAATCACATTATTGTGTTAGAACCGGACGAAATAGTGGAAGATTTGACGTATGAAAATGTTCATGTTCAAATCTTAGATAAGAAGGAACATATTCTACGCTCCAAGGTTATACCTCAAGTCAAAGTTTTGTGGAGTAACCACGAAGTTGAGGAAATGACTTAGGAGTTAGAATCTGAAATGAAATCAAGGTATCCTTACCTCTTCGATATACTAGGTATGTACCCTAATTTCGAGGGCGAAATTTCATAAGAAGGGGAGGTTGTAAAACCCCAACTTTTTGAATAAAGATGAATTTTCTATAAATATTATTTTTGAATATTATGGAGTGAAATTGATATAATGTTATAGTTGTGGGTAATATTTATAAAATTTACAAAGTACGCAAGTTGTTATATAATATTTGATTGGTCGGAGAATATTCATTTTAACAGGAAATATTCGTACAACGGCACAATCATTGGTGGACCCCACAACGGAATTATTGTCAGATTGAGAAAACGACAAAAATACTTTATGAAAATAACAGCGGAAGTTTTACCATTAACTGTTGAAACACCCGGTGTTAAAAGTAGAGTAATACGCGTGGTTGCATAGTAGCACACGATATTAATTATTGATGCTTACGTGATAAGTCACTCAGTTTTGTTTATTAGTATTATTAATGTAATAATACAGAAAATCTTTTTATATAAAACATAATACTTTTATAAAGTTATTCTATAAATAGAATATATTATATTCTATTATGCATAGTATTTTGCATAGTTAAATTTTTTTATATAAAACATAATACTATTATAAAGTTATCTGTTTTATTAGACAATAATTAGAATATATTATATTTTATTATGCATAGTGTTTGCATAGTGTCTGCATAGTGTTTGCATAGTAAAATCTTTTATAAAGTTATTCGTTTTATTAGATTATAAATAGAATATATTATATTTTATTTAAAATATTTTGTTTTAAATATGGATCGTCAGATTAAAGTAAATCAATCTGGACCATTCATGAGTTAGTTACTATGCAGTCTATTTTTTTATAAATAGAAGTTCATTCATTCATTATTTTCTTACGAATTCACTGAAACTCTAGAGAGATAAACTATATAGAGAAAGAAGAAAGTATTCTGCTACTTCACTACTTATATATCCAGTACTCTTCTTCTGTTGGAATATCCTGTCTGTGCGTTTTACACCGGACCTGGTTCCGTCTTTATTATTCTGTTGAAATATCCTGTCTGTGCGTTTTGCGCCGGACCTGATTTCGTCCTTATTAGTATTCTGTTGGAATAACCTGTCTATGCGAAGTACCGCATGCATGGTGATTTCTGTTGTTATTCCATTCTTTATTATTCTGTTGGAACATCCTGTCGGTGCGAATTTCGCCTAACCTGGTTCCGTTATTTAGTATTCTGTTGGAATAATTTGTCTATGCGAAGTACTACATGCATGGTGATTTCTTTTGTTATTCCATTCTTTATTATACTCAGTTGGTTAAAGTTTTGACTTCTATACTCCATGAAATTAGTGGAATATCCTTGATATTTGCGCTTCATCCAGTATCTTTTCATGAAAATATTCTTCTGAACATTCTTGAATTTTACTCTACAAGCAGTATCATGTTGACAATTTGGACATTATTAGTTCCTAGATAAATTAATTCTTGAACTTGTTTTATTGAATTCTTATATCATTGTCATCATCCTCATGTTTATATTTTTTAAAAGTCATCTGTGGCCTGTAGTGTATAGATGGACTTGGTATGATTATGACCAGGGATTATTCGGTGTAATCATGACCGTAATGTTACAAATGATGTGGTAAAAGTCCTCATTGGCCCGTAGTGCATTGATGGATAGCTGTTGGAATGATAATGACCATTAATGAATAAACAAATATTCTTGGCCCGTAGTGCATGGATAATTGTGGTCATGATACTAAAGAATATCCTTAGTCGTAGTGCAGGGGTGATTCGATGATGTGAATTATTTATTAAGCTGAGTCCCAGCGATAAAAGTGATGAAAAACCTTTTAAATCATAAAAGATAGTAGATTTTATTCTCTACTCGACTCTTTTAATGGATTGCTTGTTCCGCTGCAGTTAAACTTGATGTTTGTTATATTTTATTAGTTTAACACTGTTGAAGGCTAATGATAATTTATTCTGCATTATCTTAGTCATAATATTTCTTACTGGGCTAGTTGAGCTCACTCTTTCTTTCACTGTTCTCTTCAGGAAATGAGAATATATTTGGGACGAGTCGGGGAACGGAGTGATGGTCCTAGATGGTGCATTAGTAGTCCTCACTATTCTGTGATATAGTGTGATAATAATTGTAATGAGGACTCCTTTTGAGTTTGTATACTCTCTAGTAGACAATATTTGTATTCAAACTCAAAGTTTATGTTTTATCGTATTGTACATGACAGTTGTATTATTATTGAATTCTGTACCATGTATCTGGCGAATTAAGATGGGTGATGTATACCTAATTTTGGAGGCATCACAATACTCCACTAATTTTATGGAGTATAGAAGTCAAAACTTTAACCAACTGAGTATAATAAAGAATGGAATAACAACAAGAAATCACAATGCATGCGGTACTTCGCATAGACATGTTATTCCAATAAAATACTAATAAAGACGGAACCAGGTCCGGCGTAAAACGCACAGACAGGATATTCCAACAAAATAATAAAGAATGGAATAACAGAAGTTCTCTTCATGAATAAGAAAGAAAGAATACCCCTTATGAGTACAACAAATAATATTCCCTACCTTAAGAAGAAGAGTACTAGATATATAAGTAGTGAAGTAGCAGAATACTTTTTTCTTTCTCTCTATAGTTTATCTCTCTAGAGTTTTAGTGAATTCGTAAGAAAATAATGAAGGAATGAGCTTCTATTTATAGGAAAATGGACTGCATAGTAATTAACTCATGAACGGTCCAGATTGATTTACTTTAATCTGACTGTCCATATTTAAAGCAAAATATTTTAAATAAAATATAATATATTCTATTTATAATCTAATAAAAAGAATAACTTTATAAAGATTTTACTATGCAAACACTATGCAGGCACTATGAAAACACTATGCATAATAAAATATAATATATTCTAATTATTGTCTAATAAAACAGATAACTTTATAAAAGTATTCTATTTTATATAAAAAGATTTTACTATACAAAATACTATGCAAACACTATGCAACAATATACATAATAGAATATAATATATTCTATTTATAGAATAACTTTATAAAAATATTATGTTTTATATAAAAAGAATTTTTGTATTATTACATTAATAATACCAATAAACAAAACTGAGTGACTTATCACGTAAGCATCAATAATCAATATCGTGTGCTACTATGCAACCACGCGTATTACTGTACTTTTAACAGCGGGTGTTTCAACAGTTAACGGTAAAACTTCTGCCGTTATTTTCATAAAATATTTTTGTCGTTTTCTCAATCTGACAATAGTTCCGTTGTGGGGTCCACCAATAATTGTACCGTCGTACGGATATTCCCAACAAAAAGAACATTCCCCGACCAATCAAATATTATACAACAACTTGCACACTTTGCAAAATTTATAAATACTACCTCCAACTATAACATTATCTCAAATACACACCATAATATTAAAAATAATTCGAGAAAATTAAATCTTTATTCATAAAATCTGGGGTCTCACATAATGGTTCAAGGTATAAGATGTAAGGTAAATTTTGGGGACGAAATTTTTAGAAGAAGGGGTGAATGTGACAACCCGAGAATTTGTATATTTATTAAAATCTTAAAATATTGAATTAAGGTTAAATAATAAACCTAGACAAAAAATAAGTGAAGGGATTTGACATTTTTGAGAAGTAATTTTATGAATTTAAAAATTTTTGTGGTGAATTATTCAGGATTAAGTGAATAAGTGTATATGTTCCGTGTAAGTGGATTTATGTGTACAGTTGATGGTTAAGGGTCAATGGTTGACTAGATAAATATATATGTGACAAACCCTAATCATATATTAAGAATAACGACGTTCACTTAGAAAATTCTTTTGATTAATAAGAAGCCCTAGAAATCAGTTCTAGAAATTCTAATTTCAGTTTCGAAAATTTGAAACCCTAATTTGGATTGTTAAAATCCTAATCTGGTATAATGCTTAAGTGCTATTAATTATAACCTAATTAGAAAAAACCCTAATGATTTATTTGAAACCTTGATAATTAGAGACTATAATTATTAGAAACCTTAATTTCTAATTGAAAACCCTAATTGCTAAATTAGGAACCCTAATTGCTAAATTAGGAAACCCTAATCCTAATTTATAAGTAAGTAATTAGAAAACCAAAGGTGATTAAGAAACCCTAATTTTCATTTTTGGGGAAATAAAATTTCCATCTTTTATCTAATTGCAAAAATCCTAGAAAATATTTTTTTTGTAAAACCTTATAAGGGTTAAACCCTAAGGGTTAGCCAAAGGTCAAATGTGCCATTAAAATGGATAACAAAATGACTAAGTTACCATTTGTTGCATTATTAGAGATAACTTGTAGATTTTGCCCTAGTTGTAGTTGGTAAACAACTCTAGCTAGCCATGTGACTAAAAATCACAGCAATCAGCCATATTATATCAGCCAACTTCATTACACTTAGTTATTTATAGATCAAAGAGAGAGAAAGTCAACAAATCTTGTTCATTTGTTATCTTACACTCAACCAAACTTTTCTCTCTCCTTACCCATGAAATCCATAAGTGGATCAGTCCCTAGAATGATCCATAATATCTTAAGAACATATCATGATGATCAGATTCAAGATCAAAGTTAGAAAAAGGTATAAACCCTAAATTTACTAAATCTTGTTAGATGTTATGATTTATTGTTTTAAGTTGAGTAATGGGGTGTTATTTAGTGATCCAAGATGTTACATCAAGGATCCATAATATCTAGATGCACGAAATTTAAGTTTTCAAGAATATGGAAAAGTTGGAAAATATGGTCTGACGGCCATATGTTAGGGTCCCTAGATCTTTATCTGTTAGTTGTTTGTGGTGTTTTAAGTTATAGACTTGTAGTATATTGTAAGGACTATGATCTGGAACTTGAATCAAGCCCAGATCATGTATAGATTGTAAGATATGAGCGGTCAAATTGCGTTGACCAAGCACGAAATCTGTATCTGGGTAACCCAGATTTACCCAGAAAATTTTTGACAACGATTTGCAGGCTCTAAAACTTGCAACTGTTAAGGAGTTTGGCCATGTTGTTTTTATGGTTGTGTAGACTGACATGAGTACTATCGATCCATGCCTCTAGAACCCCCAAATTGTACACAGAATTGAATTTATTGGTGGTCAAAGTATGGTTGACCAAACTGCCGTACAAAGATTCTAGGTAACCCAGAAATCATCAAAGGCAGTTTCTTGACACCACTTTGACCGGCCTTGATCTCTCACCTGTGTTGTTGTTAGACTGATATTATGTTATAGAATTGTAACCTGACATGTATACTACATGTGTGAACTCTTAGATCACACAAACAAGCCCTGGAATCAAAGTTACAGAGCATCAAAAGTGGTACCCTGCAACTGTTCTTCATTTCTGGAAAACCTAGAAATGAAGAACAGCTCTGAAATGTTTTTCTGAAGCTCGGATCATGCTGTTATGTAATGATTTGGCCTTGGAATTTGTTTGGGGTTGTAGTACTACATCAGTACTACAACATTAACTCAATTGTAAACCCAGAAACCTTAGGATCAAAGATTTACATACGGTCAAACTACCTACCTTGAACCTTGACATGTAGATCTGGGTTTTGCTCAAGAACACTCATGAACACATTCAGCGACGGTTTTGTCGCCTATAGCACCTTTAACGACAGTTATTTGCAAAATTAATTATTTTTATTAAATAAATTGACAAAAACAGTTTTTAATTATTAAAAATTCAAAATAAATTCCTAAAATTATTTTAAAGCCTAAAAATTAGTTTTTTTAATAATTTTGAATATATTTCATTAATATTTAATATTTTTAGGATATTAATGGTATTTAATTTATTTAATTATAATATTAAATAAATTACTTAAAAATGATTTTAATACTTGAAAATCATGAAAAATTATATTGTGGTATAAGAAAATATTTTAAGTTATTTTTGATGACTTTTAATATTTTGTGATGAATTTTATTAATAATTTATTATTAATGGTAATTAATTTATTTAATAAATAAATTAAATAAATTATGAAAAAATAGAATTAATGCTTTAAAAATTATATAAAAATGATTTAATGGTTATAAAAATATTTTAAGTTTTAAAACATAACTTTTGATATTTTGTCATAAAAATATTAATATTTTAATATTAATAGCAATTATCGAATAATTGATTTAACTATTTAAAAATCATATAAAAATGATTTTAAGGTATTAAAAATACTTTTATATATTATAAATATATTATAATTTATGCTATGATTTTCATTAATATTTAGTATTAAAAAATATTAATGATAATAGAATATTGTGGTATTTATATCATATAAATACAATATTAATGCTTGAAAAATTATGATAAATGATAATAATTATTTAAAAATTATATATTATGAGCATATGAAAAATATTTTGACTGATAATAAATTATCTAAGATAATTGTGAACCAGTCTAGGCTGAGTCTTAAGGAAAATAAACTTGAGAATTATCCGACTAGGCCGTCGGAATGTCAGAATTGTGTCGAATTCAACTCAGATTGTAATAGTTTGACTTGATACTAGGTCTTATGTGTTGTATAGACTAATAGTGTTATGTGTTTAGGTTATTCTATGATTATATATAACAATATTATACTGTGATGATATTATTCTAATATTTGGAGATCAGTATTATCTATATTAGGTATTCAGACAAAGCTTATTAAATTACATAACGATAATCAACGGAACAAACAATTTTTCTTTAACTCGACCTCGAGTTGTTATTTCAAATATGCTTGTGGTTAATCATTACTGATTTTACCATGTCTATGAATTGTTTAATCGCACTCTGTGCATATTGCATGCGTTCATCAAGTATGAAAGACTGATCACCTTAATTATCATTCGGTCCAGATATATTTATTCATGTTCAATGCTCGTTCAGCTATGTAAAATTTGTTCATGCTAGTTCGCAATTATATTGTAAAACTCTAACTAGCTTTTGTTCAATTCTTTCAATCATGATATATCCTTAATTTATTGAACTTAAACTTGTTGTGCAAACTTATTGCTCACCCTTGCTATATCATGATAAACATTGCAGATTAAGACGATACGTCGGATACAAGGAAAAGTCAACGCCAAGTTCAACTTGGGATTATATGTGAAGCTTAATTGTAATAGACTAGTATGATAATAACATTGTATGTTATATAGAATATTGGTTCAGGTATTATATGAAGGTTCTCGACCTTGGGGAATAGTGTGTAATGTTTAATGTATAAATAATTTATGTTTATATCTTTCGCAATAGTTATAGAATGATTGTACCAGGATCCGCAGTGATTTGGGACTCGGATCGGGGGACGTCACAGGCGTTATTGCCTTTTAAATCTCAGCCCTTAATTTATGCAATGTATGGTGAATATGTTATTTGCCCATTTTTTCATTCATTTCAAATACATGTTATGGATAATTCCCCATATATATATATATACAAAACAGATCAGGTCCAGACTCCCGTACGGGAGTAAAATTCGGACCCTTTTTTTTAACAACAAAAAAAAGTTTAATATTTTATGGAACTGAATTTTTTTCACAATACAGTGTTTTGAGTGTGATTTGAATACATATAACAAAATATCTATGTACAGTCTGTACAGACCTGTTTTGTTATATGTATCCAAATCACACTCAAAATACTATATTATGTAAAAATTTAAGTTCCATAAAATATTAATTTTTTTAGTTGTTTCAAAAAAAAGCCAAAAAAAAGAAGAAGTCCGTAACTTAAGAAAATGCGGGAGTCCGGATAGGAACCGAACCCTATATATATATATATATATACACACACACACACACACACGCGCGCGAAGAGAATCAAGTGTATACACCTTTTTTAATATATCTTGCTCACAACTTTTAGCGATGGTTCGGTCTGTCGCGTATATTAGAGAATCGTCGTCTTAGCTTTTAGCGACGCATCAAACCGTCGCCATAACATATAAATCGTTTATTTGTTATATAGCGACGGACCAAACCGTCGCCCAATCCGTCGCTAAAGGTGGGGTATGTAAAATAAAGATATATACACCAGAAACAGACTATATATATATATATATATATATATGTATATATAAAATAAAAGCAAACAAACAAAGTAGAAGCATAAATATCAACCAATAAAATTCAAATATAATTTTATGAGTCAACTCAACGTAGTACATATCAAAACACCATATTTAACCCATACAATAAAGCGTTGTTTGAGTTATTATATTAAAATAATACATATCTCATAACTTATTTTAACAAATAATGCTACTATCAGCCGCGATATTTTACTAAGGCCAATGTCGCCTTTTCAAATGACGATATGGATCAAAATTAAGGATTATCGTAACTTCAAGAAGAGATAATCCTTGGGGTTAACTATGGGCACCTGCCTCGGTCGGTGCAAGGAGTATCCATTTAGCATTGTTAGGCTTGAAAAAAATTCTTAATTTGGATATGCTCTAGAAAAATTGAACTTTTTAGCCTAATTTTGGCAATTGAGTTCAAATTCTGGACTACGACATGAAACAAATCCCAGCAAAAGTGCTTTTTGAACAGCAAGTAGTTTCATGTGGAGAGCAGAAATACCTTTAGCCGGAAAACCAAAACAAGAATTTGCACTTCCAGGTTGTGAATGAAACACTCTAATACCACGTAACTAGCACTCCCCGGTTTCAAAATTAAAGATAAATTTTTCACTTTTTTTGTTTATAATGCAAAATCTTAAAATTCAAATTGATATGAACTTTATTTATTAGTAAAAATAAGTATAACTATTGTGCACGACATATATAATATAACTAATTACAATATATGTTACTTGTAAAACTTAAATATAATTATATCAATTTTAATTTTGAGAATTTTTTATAAATCAACTCTAAAAAATCATAAAAACCTAAGACGTATGTTGTTGCCTAAAAAATAAAAAAAAACCTAATACGTATCAACGGTAAGGCACCAACACTGCTGCGAAGAAAAAAGATTAGACTCCCCAAATCCTAACAGAAAGGAGGTCCAAAAATGTGCATTATCGTGATACATGATAGATGTTTTCTATTATATATCTTACAATGTATAATAGAAAAGAATAGACTCTCCAAATCCTAACAGAAAGGAAAGATGTTTTCTATTATACAACTTACAATGTACAATAGTCTTTATATAAACTTATTTTTTTTGAAACAAGTCTATATATAAACTTAGAACTGCAGTATATTTGGAAAGTAAATCAATCATCCCTTAATCATGCAATCAACTAATCATGCAATCCCCAAATCATGTTATTAGAATAATATCCTAAAATCCTCCACATTATCTACTAACAAAAAAAGAGAAGAGAAACTCCATCAAGTCTTTTATATCTTTTTGAAATCCAAAGCTAAACCAACTATAATGTGATTACATACAAAGAAAATTAATAATGGACTTTTTACAACCGTTACCTAATTTGGGATATAATCAAAAGTCATTAGAATACTACGTTTTAGACAAAAATTCTGAGTATGAGCAAGCATTCACATGAGTTAAGCTGGAGACGCCAACTAAAATTATTCACCATTTATCATCATCGATTGAAATGGCACCTTCTTAATCTCCACAAAGGTTGAATAATCCATGTTCATGGGTTGTTTCCAAGGCTCCCCGTCCATTTGCAAAAAACATTCTTTCCATTGTCCTCCTCTAAATTCAAATCGAATTTCTGAAGCCTGAAAAATTTTCTCCCAATTTCATTCAATAACTAGAAAAGCATAAAGCAGCATTAAACTAGTTGCATCAAGAGGTGTAGCTTATAATAACAAGTTCGTCTTTGTTTCTTGGTAAAAATCAGTTAAACGATAAAACTATAGACAAAAATATATAACAAGCGTAATGCGAGAGTATCATGTTAAACATTTGGCCCTTGTTTGGTAGGAAGCTAGGAAGCCTAATACAGAAACGAGATATGGATTTGACACAATCCGTGACACGGGAGACGACATTTTCCCAAATAGTAGGATGCGATATGTTGGGAGATAAGTTGAATTTAATGTACTTTTAATAAATATAAATTTATAAATAAATTTAACTGTTAATGAAGCATGATAAAATCAACCAAAATATTGAGTTACAATTGTAACATAAACATCTCCAAGTCTAAACACAAATAAGATTATAACATACATCTATAAGAGATTACCATATTTAAGGAAGATAAATATATGTTCATATCAATAGAGAAATTGGAAGTCTTTATTTGATCCTTCTAATTATATAGCTGATATTTAACTGAATACAAATGGGTAGAGAAAAAATAACTAAGGAAATCAGTGTATGTAGGCATATATAAATTAGTTTTTCAATAAGTTATCAACAATCCCACATCAAATTCACTATACAACAAGATGAAATTTAATCTGTTTTTATAGACATACATATTTCGCAACAAGAAGTTGGTTCTCATTTCTTATTCTTTTTTTTATATTGTTTGCGCACAACTTTTTGTGTATAATTTATACACCATAGAACTACTGTTTTTTTAATCACAAATTTGTTCATAACTGCTTGATTCCTCATATATTTTAAAAATAATATGTATTAAATTATATCTAATTTAAAATGACTAAAAGAAGATGCATATATAAATGAGGTAGGAGTGATATGGGATTGAGATTTGATTGAAAAAGTCGCATCATTTCGACGTGGGATTGAGATTTGACTGAAAAAGTCGCACAATTTCAATTTGACGCCTATTTTAGAAAATTTTGTGAAATTTCAGTGGGATCAATTTATATATTACAACTAAAATTTTCTAAATTTGTAATATATTAAAAAAATTAAAAAAAATTCAGTGGGGTTAATTGACCACACTCTCTAACACCTAGCTTGGCTTTGTCAATAGACCTGGCAAACGGACGGGCGGGCCCGGGCCGGGTCGGGCTGAGCGCGGGCTGGCCAAAAACGGGCCGGGCTAAAAACGGCCCGGGTTTTGGCGGGCTGAAAAAGTGAGGCCCGTGGCCCGGGTTGGGCGGGCCGGGCCGGCCCGCGGGCTTTTTCCTTTTCCTTTTTTTTTTGCAAAATCTTGATACACCAAAAATAGTAATAATAATAAATTTTAATAATAATTTTAATTACTTATATTAACTACATATCTCAATCAATTAAAATTTTAATAGTATTATAATTTTAGATATTATTCTAAAGGCATGATTTGGGATAATGATTGATTTACTTTCCAAATAAGTAGGGGGAATGCATAATTAAGGGATAATGATTGATTTACTTTCCAAATGTACTACAATAAGTAGGAGATTGCATAATTAAGGGATAAAATTATCTATATTATTGTGTATAGATTTTGGACTTGCAATCTAAAAAATTAGTGGTTGATTCGGATTATATATTGCTAGTAATTCAAAGTATATAATCAAATTTGATTCTTTAAAATTAATATAATTTATTTAACTTTTAAAAATAATAAATACTGTAATTAATACTAATATATAGATAATTTTAAATTTTTATAATTATATTATCTAACTTAAACTAATAATTGTTAATTTAATAGTTTTATACTTTGAAATTATTAACTACATATCTCAATCAATTAAAATTTTAATAGTATTATAAATTAGTATTTATTAATTAATTACCTACATTAACTACATATCTTAATTATAATTTTTAAATATAGTTAAAATTTATTGAATATTGCATTAAAAACAAATAGTTGTTGTAGCTTAGTTGGTTTGAACTCTTATTTATTTACTTACAAGTCATGTGTTCAAGCCCTACAAGTAGAAAAATTTTATTTTAAAAAAAAAATCACGGGCCGGGCCGGGCCACCACGGACCGGGCCAAAAACGCCCAAGTTTCCATGGGCTAAAAAAGTTAAGCCCAAAGCCCAATTTTTACGGGCCAGCCCGGCCCGGCCCGCGTGCCTGGGCCAATTTTGCCAGGTCTATTTGTCAATGTTGTTGTGCAACTTGGGTGTCAGGATTATCAGAAATTGATGCTGCTAGCGAATTGCGATTTGGAAGGTGCAATCCCAATTGCGGATCATTCATGTTTCAAATATGTGGTTTTTGGTATTTCAAAAATAGACGAGAGGGAATGTTGAATGATGCCCTAGGAGCTGCTGATGTGTAGATAAGTGGGTTGCTGATGTTTGAGTTGTTGAGGTTTAATAAAACACATGTTGAATTGAAGTTCTCAAAGGCTGTTAGGCGTTTTGATTTTGATAAGTTGTATAAATAAGTGCTTTGATGATCAATTAAATGTGTGCTTAAGAAGTCTCAAAATTAAGTTTAGCTTTTACATTTTATTTCTGTCATAAACCATCAATTTGGTATCAGAGCCATAAGTTCTTGAGAAACCTGTGAGGTTGAGTGAGTCTAACCACTTATCTTAAACACTCACCATCTCTCCTATCCAAAATAGAAAAGCCTACAACCAATGCAGGATGAGTTTCGGAGCTTCATCGAATGCATTAGAGCTCCAGTGTTTGATGGAACGAATTATCAAGTGTGGGCTGTCCAAATGGAAGCCTATCTTGATGCTAATAACCAGTGGGAAGCCGTTGAAAATACGTACGAAGTTCCAACCTTGCCTGATAATCCAACTATGGGTCAAATAAAAAATCACAAGGAGATGAGGCAAAGGAAGTCAGAGGCAAAAGTTAGCTTATTTGTAACTGTTTCATCTTCAATTTTCACTAGAATCATGTCACTGAAGGCAACAAATGAAATTTGGGACTTCTTGAAGGAGTATGAAGGAAATGAACGAGTCAAAGGCAAGTACTAAATCTGATTAGAGAATTTGAGATGCAAAGAATGAAGGAATCAGAAACAATCAAGGATTACTCAGACAAACTCCTTGACATTGTTAACGAAATAAGGCTTCTTGGTACTGATTTTTCTGATTCTAGAATAGTTCAAAAAATCCTTGTAACAGTTCCTGAAAAATTTGAGGCTACAATATCATTAATAGAAAACTCAAAAGATGTGTCAAGTATTACCTTGGCAGAACTGTTGAATACATTACAAGCTCAAAAACAAAGGAGACTTACGAGGCAATAAGGATTTGTGGAAGGTACATTTTAAGCTATATCACAAAACAATATGTATAAGAAAGAGAAGTAAAGAAACAACAATAACATCAACAACAACACTACATTTCCACCATGTCCTTACTGCAAAAAATCCAATCATCCACAGAAAAGGTGTTGGTGGAGGCCGGATATAAAATGTCACAAGTGCGGTCAGTTAGGGCATGTGGAATGGGTATGCAAATCTCAACAGCAGCAAGGAGAAGCCAAAACTACTGTTGAACAACCTCAAGAGGAGCAACTGTTTGTGGCATCATGCTTTGCTATCAGTAGCTCCACAAAAAGCTGGCTTATAGACAGTGGTTGTTCAAGCCACATGACTTATGATCAAGAGCTTTTCAAAAAGCTTGACAAAACTGCCATATCTTACTTTAAAAGGCAAAGGAACAGTGGCAATTAATGGCCACAAAGGTTTAAAATTAATTTCTAATGTCATATATGTTCGTGAAATTAATCAAAACCTTTCGAGTGTTGGTCAGGCTGTTGGAAAAATGATATAAGGTGTTGTTTGAGGATAACCATTTCTTGATTACTGTGCACAAGGCAGAGAGGTGTCTAAAGTCCAAATGCAAGGTAAAAGCTTTGCCTTGAATTTGATGGAAAAAGAGCAGGTTGCAGTACACAAAGAAGATAGCAATACAATGCTTTGGCATAGGAGATTGGGTCGCTTTCATTATACAACCCTACTTTTTATGAAGAGAACAATCTTGCGTCTTGCCTGAATTAGAAGAGGAGCTTCCTACTTGTGCAGCCCGTCAGTACGGAAAGCAGATAAGGCTTCCTTTTCCACAAAACAAAGCCTGGAGGGCCACACAAAAACTATAGCTAGTAAACACAAATGTGGGAGGACCATAGAAAACACCATCATTGAATGGCAGTAAGTTTTACATTGCTTTCATTGATGATCACACAAGAATGTACTGGATTTATTTCATGAAACTTAAATCTGAGGTTGTTGATATCTTCTGGAAGTTTAAAGCTTGGATGGAAAATCAGAGTAGATGCAAAATGTAGGTGTTCAGGCCTGATAATGGAATTGAATACACCTCCGAAAAATTTAACAAGTTCTGTGAGAATGAAAGCATTCAGCACCAGTTGACAGCACCTTATACCCCTCAACAGAATGGGGTGGTTGAGAGAAAAAACAGGACACTTACGGAAATGACTAGGTGTTTGCTGCATGACAAAGGGCTACCAAAGAAACTCTGGGCCGAGGCTGCAAACACAACAATTTTCATACTAAACAGATTGCCAACAAAAGCTTTGCAACAAATGACTCCATTTGAAGCGTGGTATGACTATAAACCAAGGCTGAAAAATTTAAAAACATTTGGTTGCCTTTGTTTCTCTTATATTCCTCAGGTTAAGAGATACAAATTGGATAAGAAGGCAGAACCTGAGATTTTTGTAGGCTACAGTTCAGTTTCAAAAGCCTATAGGATTATCTTCCATAAAACAACAAAGTAATTATTAGCAAGGATGTCCAATTTTTTGAGTCAGATAGCCGGAGCTGAGAGAATGATAAGAAGCTTAAGTTCCAGAAAGAGAATGATGATATTGATGACGAACCATATCACTCTTTAACATCTATCAGAGGTCCAATGTTGCTATAATAGAGCCTGCAGGTTATGAGGAAGCTACAGCAGATCAAAAATGGATGGCTGCAATGAAGGAGGAGCTTAAGATGATTGAGAAAAATCAGACTTGGATGCTAGTGGACAGACCTACATATAAAAAGGCCATAGGAGTCAAGTGGGTTTACATGACCAAACTCAATCCTGATGGTTCTGTAAATAAACACAGACAAGACTTGTCGTTAAAGGATAAGCTCAGATGTTTGGGGTGAATTTCCTGAGACTTTGCTCCAATTGCTAGATTGGATACCATAAGAATGTTGATGGCCCTTGCTGCTCAAAAGGGGTGGAATATACACTAGATGGATGTCAAATCTGCCTTCCTAAATGGATACTTGGAGGAAGAAATTTTTGTGGAGCAGCCTGAAGGTTTTGTTGTCCAAGGAATAGAGGAGAAAGCGTATATGTTGAAAAAGACCCTATATGGTTTAAAGCAGGCACCACGAGCTTAGTACAACATGATTGATGCACATTTGTTAGATTTAGGCTTCACAAAATGTCTTAAGTGAATTTAATCTCTATCTCAGGAAGGTTAGTGATGAAATACTTGTGGTATCCCTATATGTTGATGATTTTCTTTTGACACTTTCAAAAGGAAAATGAAGGATGTTTTTTAGATGACTGCTCTTGGGAAGATGGCATCTTTCCTTGGCATGGAAGTTGAATAAAGGCAGAATGAGAACTTCATATGAGATTCTGAAAAATTTCAACATGGACGAGTGCAAGCCAACTGCAACTCCAATGAATCAAAAGGAGAAGTTTTGCAAGGATGATGGAGCTAAAAAGGTGGATAAAAGGCTGTACAGGGGCCTAATAGGCTGCCTAATTTATTTAACTGCAACCAGGCCAGATATCATGCATGCAGTAAGTTTGTTATCAAGGTATATGCATTGTGCTAGTGAAATCCATTTTTAGTCAGCAAAAAGAATTCTAAGATATGTTAAGGGTACAATTGATTATGGAGTAAGGTTCAGTCAAGTTATAAACTTCAGTCTCCAGGGTTATTCTGATAGTGATTAGGCAGGATGTGTTGATGATATGAGAAGCACCTCAGGTTACTGTTTTTAGTTTTGGTTCTGGAATTTTTTCATGATGTTCTAAGAAGCAAGAAGTCATAACTCAATCCACAGCAGAAGCAGAATATGTAGCTGCTACTGCTGCTGTAAATCAAGCTCTTTGGATCAGAAAACTTATGACAGATTTGCATATGGAACAACAAGAAAGCACACAGATATTTGCGGACAACCAAGCTGCAATTTCAATTGCTAATAATCCATTGTTCCATGACAAAACAAAACACTTCAAGATAAAACTTTATTTTCTAAGAGGTACAAAAGGAAGGAGAAGTGCAACTAATCCATTGCAAAACAGAAAATCAAAGTGTTAACATCCTAACAAAGGCACTTCCAAAGATTAGATATGAATTCTTGAGTCAGAAGCATGGAGTTTGCAGCTCCAGAGCCAAGGAAGAGTGTTGAATGATGCCCAAAGAGCTACTGACGTGGAGCTAAGTGGGCTGCTGATGTTTGAGTTGTTGAGGTTTAATAAAACACATGTTGAATTGAAGTTGTCAAAGTCTGTTAGGCTTGACCTACTATTCTGCTATTTTGTTGGAAGTTTCTGTTATGTAACTGCAGCAGATTTAGCTACATTCTTTATGCTTTTTATGTTTTGATAAGTTGTATAAATAAGTGCTTTGATGACCAATAAAATGTGTGCTTAAGAAGTCTCAAAATTAAGATTGTTTTTGTCAGCTTTTACATTTTATTTCTGCCAAACCATCAGGGAAAAAAGATAGCAGCTAAAAAATAGGACGAAGAGCCCTAAATAGATCAAAAACTTTGTAACTTAAATATCCAACAAGAACAACTCCAAATGTGGTCCTTAGTTTGATACTCATGCAACATCAGACTTCAAGATTGAGTTTGACATTAGTTGGGATGAGATTTTTCGGGCCCATAATCGATGCCCGAATCCGGGTCCGTGCCACTTGGCATATTAATTATTTGACGGCTTGATGTTCTATATGGGTCAAAATCCTAATTGACTTATGATTCCTTATCCTATTTGGTTTCCTATTTTTAAGAAAGAAGGATCCTAATTAATTATGGTGATTTAATTATTATGAAAACTTTAAATCATGATTCCTATTCCTAATCGGTTTCGGGCGTGTTATGACAGGCCGTGTGAACAACTATAAATACAGCCACATACTAGGTCAATGTACACACAATATATCTACTCTAATACACTAGAGCAATTTTATACCTTCATTGTTAATATTTGTGGTCTGCACTTAATCTCACACCCGAGCTATCCCCCGACGGCCTAAGCCTGTCAAGCTTTTGGTGTGTTCATTATTTGTTCAATGTGCAAGTTTTTAGCTCGTTGTTTGGTGATTAGGCGAGCAGTCAGATTTTGACGTTAACATTAGCGCTAGAAAGAGGAACTTTTCTAATGTCAAATTAAAATCACTAACAAAATTATCAATTGACATCATCACTTGTATGAGGCATCATATCATATCAGTTATCGCATAAGGCTCTGATTAATATTAGGGCGGTATATATTCTGAAGTTGACGATTTTCAATGATGACTTTTGCTCATTGGAGTTGATTTTCTATGACAAGAAGGCAAAACCTACATAAAAGACAAGTTGCATTCTTTATTAAGTCAAAGATATACATATATATGTATGCAACATAAGCATGTGATTATTATTTTGCCCATAGCAATTGAAACATGATTGTAATCAAGTATTGATGCTACTTTACATGATATATATCTCTTATATTATGCATGTAGTGGTAGTATTCATGTGATAAGATTATTAGTCCAGGTGAGTGAAAGATGTTGTTCCCTAACGTTCTAAAAGGGTCACCACATAAGCAATAGTAATTCACAAGCTAGCAACAACACTAATGCATTTTCTCTAAGCTTCTCGAAGCCAGACGAAGCAATCCAAACCCATCGTCAGTGTACCATCGTCTTCGTCCCTACACTCACGGTTTATTTATATTCAATCAAGCGATCCTCATTGTCATATCAGCTCAAACTTGGCTATGTTGCCAATCAAAACAACACCATGTCATATACCAATATAAAGGTCTGTTCACTATATATGGGTTAGTTCTACACCATGCACGTGATGGAATTTTCAAAGAAAAATGGAGAAACAAGCAAACTTGTAGCAGCTTTCCGTACTAAGGTTTGAGCGAGAGTTTGGGTTTCAAAATATTCTTTGGAACCATCAATGGTGCAATAGCTCAAGAGGACGATCAAGATTTGGACACCCACTTCGGAAGCTTAAAATTAACTCCGGCTGTGCATTCAAGGCAAATCCTCATCATTGGCAACTTGGGATTATCTTTAGCGTTGCCCGGACAGACGGTATAGTAGAGTTGGGGCTTCAGCACTCGGATTAGTTCCCATCAACAAAAAGAAAACCAGCCATGTCTGATCACAATCTTTGACAATGACAAATTAACACTTACAAATTGTGTTTTCCATATGATAATTCTTCAACATTCATTCGGCTATGCAAAGCTTTCATGTGGGGTTCGACATCAACTGTAGGGTACCCGTCACCTTCAACAATCACCTCTTTAGCAACTTTTAACAATTACTTCGGCTATTTTTCTCCTGGCTCTTCATTATCACAAAGAAGAAGCAATAACCTTCGTTCACGTCCATAACAAAAAATTATACTAGACTCGCTGCGAGTCCAGTTCATTATCACAACCATGCCACAATAGCTGGTCGACTTCCTCGAGACTTCGGCTGGTCGAATTCAATTTTTTATATTGTGTTCGTTCTTCAGTAAATTTGTGGAATCTAAACAACAACCAAATCAATCCAATTTCACCATTGGATCGGCTACTTGAAGTTCTCGTACGACTTCAGTGATTCCTCCCATGGCTTCGACCAGTTATTCATGGGTTTGTGGTACCGCCATTATGGATTGGCAAAGTTTAAGTATCAACTTTGGTGTCAAATTTATTATCCATTGTGGGAGGGTCATATAAGTGTTAGCTACATCATATTATTGCTAATACTTTATTGCATGAAATAACTATTATCATGTGTTATGTACACTGCGATTATATTATTGTCATATGTGCAAATATCATGTGTATTCACTCCAATTTTGTATGGGAAAGGAGGAGTACAATATGTTTTTCGCGTAGTTATAGGGGAATTAACACCATGCATGTATATGCACTTGCATCACTGTTCCATCGGCGGATCGGCTATGGCTTTAGACACAAATTTTCGACAATTTCCTCCATGGGTTTGACAATTTATTCACGAGTCCCATGTTCATACTTTTAATATCAATATCGGCATGCCAGATGTTCAATTGCTACAAAGTTTGCTACAATTTATTAGGAACTCAATACACTTAGGACAACTTTGGGTTGGGCAGAAAAAAAATTTAAGCTTCGAACATACAACTTACGAGCAAAGGGTGAAGGACTTGGTTCCTTTGTTGTGATTTTTTGAGCTTCGATAAATCATCCTTGGTAGTCAAGGATTGGGCAGACCAAGTAATGTCATCAATTTACTCTTCTAAAGAGTTCAGGACTCCCATCGGCATCATCTTCGGGCAATCAGTTTTGTAGCACATCTGAACTCAAGAATTTTTAGCCAATTGTCTCTACTGGTTATATATCTTCAGCCAATTATCTTGCTGATTGTATCTCTCTTCAGCCACCACATAAAATTGATTGAGAAGAAAGTAATCTTGAGCAATGTACATTATTTATTCGGCTCCAAATTTGGTTCAGGCTAAATTGGTTGGGGGCAGGATATTCAAACCCGATATGAGCTTTAGCAGATACATAACTTCAAATTAAGCAGTCTGCGCCACCTCAACAAAATATTCAAATTGTAAATTTTGAATTTATAACCCAGCACATCATATTTTTTCCACTTGGTGACTATTTGAGTTCCAAGGGAGTCGGCTATTTCGACTTAATTATGACTTTTGGTCCGAGGAGGTTAAGTGTTTGTTGACTTGGCTGGTGAACAAAATTTGTTCCCTATATGGTGTTTGGGGATTTGGCAGGTAGACAAAATTTATTCAATGTGTTAGGATATTTCACATGAATCCCACATTATATAAATTCAAGAGTATAGATGAGTTAATAAGTATGGTGGAGCCTTCAACCAAATAGGTTAACCTTTTAGGTAAGGAGGTAGTTCAACATGCTTATTAGGCTAGTATACATAGGTGTGTGATGAATTGATGTGGGATGGATCGTGCAATTTCGCTACAATATGGTGTTTGGCAATCTGGCAGGCAAACAAAATTAGTTCCCCTATATGGTGTTTAGTTATTTGGCAAGCGAACAAAATTTGTTTCCCTATATGGTGTTTGGTGATTTGGCAGGCGAACAAAATTTGTTCCCTATATGGTGTTTGGTGATTTGGCAGGTGGACAAAATTTATTCCCTCTTTGGTGTCGGTGTAACGAGCTCTTGATGTTCTGTATAACGAGCTCTTTGGTGTTCGATGTAACTAGCTCTTCAGTGTTTGGTGTTCGGTGATTGGTGTTTGGTGCTTGGTGTGATGAGTCGTTTGGTGTTTGGTGTGACGTGCCGTTTAGTGTATGGTGTGACGAGCTGTCTTTTTTGTAAGCCATTGTTTTTGACGCGCCATCCTTTTGATGTGTAGTCCGTTTTATAAGTCGTTGTTTTGGACACGTCATTCATTTTATAAGCCGTTGTGCTTAACGCACTGTCTTTAGTACTATTATTTCACCTCTTATCATCTACTCCCCAATCATATTTCTTATAATAGGGGAGTGGGGGAAATGATGTGATGAGATTTTTTCGGGCCCATAATCGATGCCTGAATCCGGGCCCATGCCACTTGGCATATTAATTATTTGGCGGCTTGGTGTTCTAGTAGGGTCAAAATCCTAATTGACTTATGATTCCTTATCCTATTTGGTTTCCTATTTTTAAGGAAAGAGGATCCTATTTGATTATGGTGATCTAATTCTTATGTAAACTCTAAATCATGATTCCTATTCCTAATTAGTCTCGGGCGTGTTATGATAGGCGGTGTAAACAACTATAAATACAGTTATATACTAGGACAAGGTACACATAATATTTACTCTTATACACTAGAGCAATTTTATACCTCCATTGTTAACGTTTCTGATATGTACTTATTCTCACACTGGAGCTATCTCCCGGCGGCCCAAGCCGTCAAGCTTTTGGTGTGTATGTTCATTGTTTGTTCACTGTGCAGATTTTTAGCATTGTTATTTGGTGATTAGGTGAGCGGTCAGATTTTGATGTTAACATTCAAAACACATAGTGTTTCCCACTCTTTTGACGTGGGATTACAGTGATTGTCATAATCCATATTGGTTGAACTCTGTCCCACCCTTTCCTCAAGGGTATTCCTTTATTTATTTTTTGGCATTTTTTCTAACAACTACATTCCTAATATGAACCTTGACAATCTATTATGGACTTATTTTGTGGAAAGTCAAAACATTTGCAACCAAGTGTATATGGATATCATCTTAAATTAATAATAATAAAAATTTAACATAAACTTCAGTACCTGTGCGATGTGTTTGGCTTGGATAAGTTCACCCATGACAAACGAAGCATGCCATCCCTGTTTTAGGCCAAAAATTTCTAAGAGACCGTCATCAACATTGGCCTCAACAAAACCTTTCTGAAATGAAGAATCATTTGCAAATAAAGACTTCAGGCTATGATTCAGTGTGATCACTTGACACATACAATAAAGTATATTGCACGAATTCCTAGTAAAATAATCGTATGGAAACAAGAATATGAATCATACAACTAACAAAAGGCACACAACTTGCGCAACATAAAACTTGCAATGCAAAAAACTAACAAATAATATCTATGCTTATTGTTTAGCATCAAAACCTCATAGGAATCATGGGTGAGCAAATATAAATTTTATTGGGGTTTTGAACCAAGTTGAAGTCGCATATTTTTAGTGGTTGAAGCTTGGCTCTTCACTTGTTGCGAGGTAAAATTACATTTCTTGCTTCTTTGTGAGCTTTGGCTATGGGGGAGAGAGATTTTCAGATTTTCATAGGGAATAGAGTCCTGTCCTTTGTTAGGACTTTGTGTTTATTCATTTTGTTTTCTTTCTTCTAATAAAATCTTTTTATTTTATCTAAAAACAAACAAGCATTTGTCCTAGATACAAGTATGTTAGTACTTGCATTTATGTGGTTCCATATTTGATTTAATGATGACTATGATACTAAAGTATATTTGTAATATCAAGTAAGTTTTGTAAAGTCCTTACGAAAATTTTTGTATAAAAAGACTTGGTTAAGGATCTAATATGTTAGGTAAATCGAAAATAGTAAATTTGGCCTCCATCCATTACACATTTCCTCAAATTCCATCCAATACACCGTATTTTTATAGTTTTCGATAGTATAATTGAAATCAACACCGGTCAATTAATTTATAATATGGAGTAGTATTATTGTTCCAAACATGAAAGTAATCCAACAATTTTTCACCATTTGATGAACATGTGGATTTTTCATCACAATTTCATTGGTTGAAAATTCTTTTAAACTTTTAAGGATAAAAATAGTTTTTAATGATTCTAATTTTTGGTAGGATTGATCTTAATATTATTAACTACTCCCTCCGTCTCCAAAAGGATGATTTGAAGGTAAAAAAATTGTCCCCAAAGGAGTGATATAAAGTACGTAAAGTGAAGGGTAAATATGTCATTTAGTGGGGGTCCATTAGTATAAATATTAAAAGTTTTCATCACTTTATATAATATTGTGGGGCTACTAGGGATGAATTTGGAACTTTTTTTCTCTACTTTTGATTTACTTAATATGTGTACAAATTTTACATTGCTCATACCTTTGGGGACGGAGGGAGTATTTATTAACATATTTTGATCATTACTAATAATATTGTTAAGATAAAAAATATAGTGTATTGGATGGAATTAGAGGGAAAGTGTAATGGAGGGGAGCCAAATCCCTAAATCGTAGGGTATAGTCTTGTATTCTTGTAATAGTTGAAGTTGTCTAAGGCAGACTAGCATTTCGTTGAGTAGAAGCTGAAATCGTTGAGTGAAGTGCCTGATTGTAGAACTATATCACAGAGCCACTGTAAATCGCAAGGCAAATATAGTTGAGTAGAGTCACTCAACGATCTGAAGACTGACTCTACGTTTTTACATTGAAGGCTAAAATGAACAAAATAGTAGAGTACTCAAGTTTGATAAGGCAAGTGGCAGGTTTGTGACAAGGGTCATATAACCATATACTCACATATTTCAAAGATGATATCTCAAATGAGTTAGGCGATAAGGATGAAGAGACAATGCAGCTTTTGCAACAACTATCTTTGCAAGGACAAAGACACGTGTTTGCTGCTGCACCAAACCAAATACTATTGAGAGCGACAACTTGTGGTCCAACAGACAATTTTTGAAGCTTTTGCATTATATTTTGACAAGTGTCCCAGGCCATTTGGAGCAACGGTAACAATTTAATGGGAAAAACTAAAAGAGTAGCTATAAAAGGATTGTTATAACAACACTGAATAAGAACTGATCCTCAAGTGTTAAAACGTGTTCCACCATACTAATAACATCCTGATCAGGCTCGCATCAAACAAGAATGACTCAGTTCAAGTTCTGAGGAGTCAACGAATGATTGCGAGTGGTTGGACAAAATTCAACCCGAGGATGCTTACATTGGAGTTCAAGTCAATTGAGTCCGTGTACATTGCATGGATAGGAGCTTACAAGTTATCACGCGACAACATGAGGTTGGAATGTATGGAACGAAGAGGAAGGATTCAAGCGTCAAGGCAATGCGTTCATCATGCAATAGAGATCAAAGCTTGGAGTTTTCAGCTTGCCAAATACATAACAGCCACTTTAAGCTCGATTTCGACCTTGATCCAGCAAGAATCTTTCAATCCTTAAAGAATGAAAGTTGTAGAGCTATTCGTTCTCTTTCCAGAGCCTCTTGAATCACCTCAATCGGAGTTCGGACAAGAAAGTTATGGCCATTTTACCAAAGGATGTCGCAGCAGGAAACTTGTACCCGCCCTGACGGGTTTCCAAGGCATAAAAGTCCGCCCCGGCGGGCTTGCCTCTGCCCAATGCCGCCCCAGCATGTTCTGGCTCCGCCCCAGCGCGTTCCTCTCTGCCTAATGCCGCCCCGGCGGTGTTCCAAGGCTTAAAAAGCCCGCCCTGGTGGGTTTGTCGATTTCCAATTTGAGTTTTTACGCGTTTTGACAGAGTTGGACGCGGATTTACTCTTAATTAGTTATTTTCAGTATCTTTTAGATTTCTAATGTATCTAGGAGTTATATTAGATAGGATTTGATTTCCATATTGATTTGTGAGCTAGGGTTTTACATTCCTTTTGGATTTCTTATTCCTTGTGGAATTAGGGTTTCGATTTCTTATAGAATTAGGATTTCTTTCATTATTATAAATAGACTACATATCTGATATAATAGATATACAACTTTGATAAATAAAACTTGTGAGATTATTCTTTTTGGTTTTTTTGAGAACTCCTGAATTGTTCATAGTTTTCTGTGAGATTCATTATAGACTTATCATACAACAATATATAGTTGTGTGTGGCGTCGTCTACCATACATCAATCGTTGATTTTACCAAGGTTATCACCTACATATAAGCGAGGGGTCAAGGTGTCGTTGGTGTTCCACTCAACGCAAGCTTCCTAGCGCAAAGCAATTGTACCAAGGTTCTAGTCTCTTTATAGACGTTGGGTTAAGGTGTTGTAAGTGTTCCACCTTACGACTTTGTTAGAAACAATCCTGGCGACGACCACCTCACGCAAGCGTGTCATGGAGTACATCACATACAATCCGAAGATTTCTAATTTAGGTGCTAATACATTTGGAGAAGAACTTAAAGTATATTAGCAGCACCTCAAACAACAACCCATTCTTTGTGATTGTGATTAGATATAAGTGATCTATTTGTACTAAGCCTTTGTGACTTAAAGATTCTTTGTGAATCTAAGTTGTAATAGCACTTAGTGAGCTTGGTTTGTATAACCAACCTATCCTTAGTGGATCATCCCTAAGAAGAGAGGACTAGGAGATTGTTGTGCTCCGAATCTCTTAAATTCACGTGTCTTTACTTTATTGCTTTTACATTTCAGCAAATTACTTTTATGCTATTCTACGATTTTATTCTGTGACTTATTTCTATAGTGATGAGTGGGATTTATACCAGCGAATAGGATACTTTATGACTTAAATAGTTGTCTGTTCTCGTAGGTTTTATATAGTTTTATATGATTATAGTGTTATTGTGCTTAATCGACATATTGCAGGGCTTCACAGGTGTTTTCTAGCAATCAGGGGCAAAATGGTTGAGAATGAGAAGGGTGAGAGGATCAAAGCAATAAAGAGTGATCGTAGAAAGGAATTTGACTTTTCTGAGGTTGACAAGTTCTGTGGAGATGTATTCATCACAACTTATCTGCACCAAGAACTCCCCAACAAAATCGAGTAGCTGAAAGGAAGAACAGAACTCTTACTGAAGCAGGAAGAACACTTCTAGCAGCAACAAGATTACCATAATATTTTGGGCTGTAGTTGTCAACACTGCCTGCTACACTCAGAACAGATCTCTCATTCACTCTACTTATAAGAAGACACCCTACGAGCCTTTAGAATGGAAAGAAGCCCAACATTGGATATGTTGGAAGATATGCCATGATTGTAGTTTCCATAATCAGTGTGTACACAAGTAATGATTACCATAACTGTAATTAGGATACTTGTGTATATATATGAACCTATGTAACAGAGAGAAATTATTCAAGGAATATAAACCATTATCATTTTCAACATTGTATCAAAGCCTGGACCTTATTAACATCAGCCTACACAGTTTCATTTCGCTACTATTCATATTTCTTCTTAGAAAACTAGTTGAACCAATCTATATGAAGAAATTGAGGTCGTAATTGGGTTACCCAATGCTAGTCGATCATCACAGAGGTGTCAGATTCTTCACCACCGTCGCACGCGCCTCCACACGACGCCTCACTCGCGCATCGCTGACGCCACGCACCACCTTTGACCAGCGCGTGAAACTTTTTCGACGAACCTTTGTTGACACAACCTTTTCTAGGGTGATCGTCTCTCTCCCCTCTTGCCATCTACAGTGGTCTTGCAGTGTTTGATTTAGGTTTATTAAGCTTTTCTTTGACAGCAGCATCCGTGGCTAGTGTATTGCTAGTGTACTGCTCTTCCTTTGCTTTTCCTTTGCTAGGGTCCTGCATTATCTTGTCGGTGCACTACTCTGCTTTATGGAATAATTCCACTACCTTTTTTTAGCCTTTCAATTATCCTTGTAGATATATCCTCGGATATTCTTGTTGCTCCTATTACTTATCAAGGCATAATATAGTTCCATTAATAGTGGTGGTACTACTGAAATAAATAAAGGACAGTTAATTAGAAATCATCATCTCAACTCTGCTTTGGTTCTTTAGCCCATTTAAGTTGGATGGGACATTTATCTAGCTTGGTCTCAATCATGCCATATGTCAATTGAAGCTAACCGTATGCGGCATTTTATCAGTCGTATAACAATCATGCCTACACAAGCAGATGTAGCCCAAGAAGAATGGAAATATGATAACTCCATGGTGAAAACATTGATTTTTAATTCAATGGAACCTAGTATGAGAGTAGTTACATGTTCTTAGACACGACATATGAGCTTTGGGAGGCTATCTCTCAAAATTTCTATGTTTCTGGTGATATGTCCAAGGCATATGGCATCTGTAAATGAATCCGTGAGCTGGGTTAAGGGGAGAAGTTTGTGGCACAGTATTTTGCAGAAAGTAATGCACTTTGGCAGGAGCTTGATCATTACCGAGTTTTTTCAGCCAAATGTCTGAAAGATGCAGCCGCTTATCAAAATTTTGTTAGCGAAGATAGAGTTGTGAATTTCTTGGCCGATTTGAATATAGAATTTGATAAAGTTCGAGCACAATTGATTGGTCAGACACCTTTTCCATCACTGCGAGAGGCTCATGCTAGAGTCCAACAAGAGGAAAGTAGATGTCGGGTGATGGTACTAAATTCTATTCACCAATCAGCCATGGTTGCTTCGTATCCTAAATTTGGCTCCACCATTCAGTCTCTTGTTGAGAAGGAATCCCGCGCATGTGATTACAGTGGGGGAAAGAACCATACCAGGGATCGTTGTTTTAAGCTTTATAGACGTCCTAAGGGACGAGGTGGTCTGTTTGGTAACGGTAGTTGACGTGGATCTCCGGCCTATGTGACTATTACAACACTTCCTGTTGATGCATCCAGTGCTTCAGACACTAGTACTGCACTTACTCCTAAGGAAATCTTGGCTTTTCGGAAATTTTATTCCAAACATACTTCTCATTATGCCCAGTTAGGTATACACTCGTGCTTTTAATGTTTCATCAACTTGTCCTAGTTGGATCATTGACACAGGTGCTTCCGAGTATATGATGGGGTCCTCACCCTCTTTACTTCATACACTGACTTGCTCTGGAATAGATAAGGTTCGAGTAGCTGGTGGTTCCCTTTCTTCCATCTCTGGAAGTGGTTCTGTAGTTTGTACACCTTTATTGACATTATAATCTGTTCTTCATATTCCTTCATTTACTGCAAATTTATTATCTATCCAACGTCTTTTTGAATCCTTACAGTGTTCAGTGACCTTTTTCCCAACTCATTGTGATTTTTCAGGACTTGGTGACGGGGCAGAAGATTGTCAGTGGTAGTACAGTTGGTGGTCTTTATTATTTAGATGTTCCCTCGTCTAACATGTTCTCTACTCAGGCTCTTCATTCTACTTCTGACTCTAACCTGACTTCTCTCTATCAATGACATCGACGTTTGGGATATCCCTCTTCTTCCATATTAGTCTTTATTTCCATCTTTAGTTAAGCAATGTAACAAAACACAGCTTTTGTGTGAACCATATGAATTGGGTAAACATAAACATTTTATTTATTCTGCTATAACAGTCGACATTCTGAATCTTTTGTTATCATACATACTGATGTGAGGGGACCCTCTCAAGTGTTTCCCATTCTCGTTATAGATAATTTGTTAGCTTTATTGATTGTCATTCTCGTGTCACTTGGATTTATCTTCTTCGTTCCAAAAATGAGGTGTTTGATTGCTTTCAGGAATTTCATAAAATGATTCAAACCCAATTTGAAGCTAAAGTCAAAATTCTCCATAGTGATAATGGTCGTGAATATAGTAATAGTAGTACTTTTACATCTAATCTCTCTCAGCATGGCATCATTCTTCAAACCTAATGTGTCAAAACTCTAGAACAAAAATGGAGTAGCGGAAAGAAAAAATCGACACTTACTTCAGGTAGCCCGCACTCTTATGTTACTATGAACACCCCTAAATTTCTATTGGGAGATGATGTTTTGACTGCTGCATTTTTTATAAACCGCCTTCCTTCTAGAATTCTTGGAAACAAAAGTCCCTTCTCTTTTCTCTAACACACGACAAGTCATTTTCCTTCGTCTCGAGTTTTTGGTTGTGTGTGTTATGTTCATGATAAATCTCTCGGGGAAAATTAGATCTTAAGGCTCTTAGGTGTGTTTTCATTGGTTATTCTCCAACCCCAAAAGGTTATAAATGTTATCATCCTACTTCAAACAAAGTATTTGTCACTCGGGATGTAACTTTTTAGGGAATTGGAACCTTTTTATTCTTCATCTTCTCCTCAGGGGGATGTTATTGATGAGGAGAAGCTTCCTCTGAGGCTGGTATTAAAAGTTCTACTATACCATCTTATCATATAAATTCTGTTCCTGTTGTTCCTAGTGCTCTTTTTGATAATTCTACACAAAGGGAGTTATAGTTACAAGTCATATGCTATCAGAATGAGCCTGAGTTGAGAACCTATGCTCGAAGAGGAAAGAATAAGGTCACCGTTTCTGCACCACGTGATCAGAACCTAATCTTGATAATGCTAATGGTGAGAATCCTAATCCTACTTGTTCTTTTGATGATACTGACATTCCTATTGCTATTAGAAAAGAGGTTAGATCTTGTACTCAACATCCTATCTCTAATTTCTTAGTCTATAATAAATTATTTGCATCCTATCACTCCTTTGTTTCTTCCTTGTCTTTAATATTTGTTCCTCAGGAGTGGAGAGAAGCAATTAGTGATGAGAATTGGAAACAGGACCATGATAGAGGAGATGAATGCCCTGAAAAAGAATGATACATGGGAACTAGTTACCATTCCTTACGGTAAATGAAAAAAACAGTTGGTTGCAAATGGGTATATAAAGTCAAACGGAAGCCAAGGTGGGACAGCTGAGATACTCAAAGTCAGGCTAGTTGCAAAAGGGTATACTCAAACCCATGGAATTGATTATCAGGAGACATTTGCTTCTGTGGTGAAGATGAACTCTATTCGTACCATAATCTCATGTGCATCAAACTTTGGATGGGATATTCAACAATTGGATCTAAAAAATGCGTTCCTTCATGGTGACTTGGAGGAGGAAGTATACATAGAAATACCCTCTGATTTTGCTTCGTCTGTCAACAAAGATAAGGTTTGTAAGCTGCGAAAGGCTTTATATGGTTTGAAGAAATCTCCAAGAGCCTGGTTTAGTAGATTCCACAAAGCAATGAAAAAATTTGGGTACAAGCAAAGTCGAGCAGATCATACTCTATTTGTCAATCACATAAAAGGTAAGACTACAATTCTTATTGTTTATGTTGATGATATTGTGGTGACAGGATAATAGAGAAGAGATAGTTAATCTCAAAGCAAGTCTGGTTAAAGAGTTTGAGATCAAAGATCTTGGTCCTTTGAAATATTTCCTTGGTATTGAAGTTGCAAGATCTTCTAGTGGAATTTTTCTATCTCAAATAAAGTTTGTACTTGATCTTTTAACAGAAACTGACATGTTGGGATGTAAGCATGTTGATTCTCCTATTGAAGTTGATTATCATCTAGTAGGTGGCACAGGACCAACAGTTGATAGAGAAAGATATCATTGTTTGGTGGAACGATTGATATAGCTCTCTCATACTAGACTTGATATATCTTATGTTGTGGGAATAGTGAGTCAGTATATGCATGATCCTCGACATTGTCACATGAAAACTGTTTACAGAATTCTGAGGTATCTCAAGTCTGCTCCTAGAAAAGGTTTATTGTTCGCACCACATGGTCATATGAGAGTTAAAGCTTTTTCCGACTCAGATTGGACTGGCTCTATAAAGGATCGTCGTTCTACATCCGGTAACTGTTCATTTGTTGGACGTAATCTTGTTACTTGACGTAGTAAGAAACTGTCCATGGTGGCAGGATCCAGTGCTGAGGCCGAATATCAAGCTATCGCCTTGGGTATAAATGAACTAATGTGGCTTCGAACCTTGCTAGAAGATTTGGGTGTTACAACTAAAAGGCCTATGCAGTTATTTTGTGATAATAAGGCAGCCATTAGTATTGCAAACGACCAGTATTACACGATAGAAAGTAGCACATTGAGATTGGCAGACACTTCATCAAAGAAAAGTTAACTAGTGGTCTTATTTGCTTGCCTTTCGTCAAAACAGAACATCAACATGCTGATATTTTGACTAAGGATCTTAGTAGTAAGATGTTTCATCCATTATGTTTCAAGTTGGGTATGTGAGACATCTATACACCAACTTGAGGGGGAGTGTTAGAAGATATGCCACGATTGTATTTTCCATAATCAGTGTGTACACATTACTGTAATTTAGGGATTACCATAACTGTAATTAGGATACTTGTGTATATATATGAACAGAGAAATTATTCAAGGAATATAAACCATTATCAGTTTCAACAAGATACTTACACATCTTTGGTTGTGCTTGCCACTTATTCAACAATGGTAAAAGATATCTGAATAAATTTTGTTAGTACCTTGAATTTATGTCAAATCTAATTAATTTGATGATGATTCTATTTTAATGTATATTTGTAAATAAGTAGCTTCTGTAAAGTCCTTACGAAAAGAATTCTATATAAAAAGACTTAGTTTAGGGATCAAACTTGTTAGGTTGATCCAAATTGCAGAGTTAAACCTCTATATTAGCTAAGTTATCCTTGGCTGGAAGACGTTCGTAAAGCTAAAGGAAAAGTTACTCTAAGATCGCTGAAGTGAACTAAAGATAGTTAGAGATCTTAGAGTATAAGCCCATTCGTAGAGCCACTAAAATTCGTAGAGCAGAAAAGTCATTCTATGAATTCACTCTAAGGAAGTCCAAATTGTAGACTGCAGACTTTTGACAAGTTAGTGGTAAGTTATGACAAGGATCATAAACCTTAAACACTCGATCCTCTGAGGTTATCTTCAGATGAGTTTGCGATAGGGACAAGTAGACAAAGGTTCTTTCTAACAGCTATATTAGCATAGTCAAAGGACACGTGGCTTCAACTGCACTATTCACAATACTAAAGAAAGCAACCTAAGGTAGTCCAAGTAGACATCAATTTGAAGTCAAACAATTGAAGAATTACAAGTGTCCAAGTCAAAATGGAGCAACGTTAACTTTCCAATGGGAAGGTCACCAAAAGAACTCTATATAAGGACGACAATTTCAAGTATAGAAAAATTTTTCTTTGATCAACTCCAAGTGTTGAAACTCTGAGTTCATACAAGCTCTACTCTACAATTCAAAAAAATAATATCTGCCAAGTCATTTGAAGATAAACTTAAAGCAACTTCGCAGCACCTTAAAACAAACATATTTTTTTTAGTGATTGATAAGATCTTAGTGATCTCTTGTAATCCAAGTTTGTGCGACTTGAAGGATTCTTTGTAAACCAGTTGTATAAAAGTTCTTAGTGAACTGTAATCTTGGATTCTTGGTGATTACTCTCCTTAGTGGAATATCCCTATTGGCATAGTAAAAGAGAGGAATAGGAGACTTGTACTCTGAACCTCTTAAAATCCCTGTGTTCTTTACTTTCTGCACTTTACATTCGGTCACTCTACGTTTTATTTCTGTGACTTATTTCTGCAACTGCTCACTAAATTTAGAGTTGTGTTTTCTAATAATCTTTGAAGGGTTTTTTTTTTAAAAAATATACAATTATGTTGTGCTTAATCAATCAATTAACTTAACTATTTTGATAATATCTCTTTAAAAAAAATAAAAATTATTTAGCCCCTTCTAGATCTCTTTGTGCCTTTTGGGAATACCAAGTGTTACCAAAGCAACATTCTCTTAAACTAGCTTTACAACTTGAGTATATTCATGACACTAATTAAAATCAGCTCTGAGCTTGGTGGTGGAAACAAGACACTGTTGTGCAATAAAGATAAACTTGTTAATTGAAAAGTTCGTATACAGGCGTATATGGAAGCAATTGATGATGAACTATTCGATACTATGATCAATGGCCCCTATGTTCCTACAAAGCTCACACCAACTCCTGACTATCCCAATAAAGTTGCATTTAAACAGAGAATAGAGTGGACTAATAATGAGAAGAAACCGGTGGCTCGAGACAAAAGAGCTAAGAACATTCTATTCATGACTCTTGAAGATGAACCGTTCGAAAATGTTGTCAACTGCAAGACAACAAAAGAAGTCTAGAAAGCTCTACCAATGATGCACAAAGGAACAAAAGAAGTAAGGGAGAACAAGCAATCTCTCCTCACCCAACACTATGAGATGTTCTCTCGTGTTCCTAGAGAAGACATAACTGCTACTTATGAAAGGTTCACCATCTTGCTCAACTCACTCGTAGCATTTGAGAAAGTCTATCCTAACAAGGACCTCAACATCAAATTCATAAGGACTCTTCCAAGCAAGTGGGATGCAAAGATCATTACAATTAGAGAATCAAATAACTTGCATGAAATGACTGTGCAAAAGTCCTATGGTAATCTTATGACCTATGAGCTTGAGCTAAACCAAAGAGTAAAATCAACCACAGAGACAAAAAGAAAAGAAAGCCCTCAAAGCTACTGTGACATCTTCAAAAGCTCATATAGAAGATGATACTGATTTGGAAGATGATGATGAAGATCTGGCCCTACTTGCAAGGAAGCTGAAGATCATGAGAAAGGGAAAAAGCAACAACAGAACATACAACAACAACAATAATTACAATAGCAAAAGAGACTCCTCTAAAGATCTGTGCTACAACTGCAAAAAGACAGGTCACTACATTGCTGAGTGCACCAAACCTTTAAGAGAGGAGTTCAAGGACAAAAAAGAAAGAGTTCTTCAAGAAAGATCAGAGAGCTTACAAGAAGTATCACAAGGAGAAAGGTCTTGTAACAGACGATTCCTGGAGTGATAGTTGTAATGACTCAAATTCTGAGTCAAGTGATGACGAAGGACCTCATATGACAAACCTATGTTTCATGGCAATGGAAGCTCCTGCAGACAACACCATTGCTCATTCAGAGACTGATATCAGTGACGTATTTGACTTCAACTCCCCTGATATTGACATTTCTAATCTTAGAACTGCTTTTTGCGATATTACATCAAAGTTGAATAAATATATGAAGTCATTTAGGGTTCTATCAAGGGATCATTCTCTTCTTCAAAAGGAAAAAGAAAGAGTACAACTTGAATTGGAAACAATTCAAGAAACTACTAATTCTCTTTCTAAGCTTGAGGCTGAGAATGAGAAATTGAGAAAAATCATTGAGCAGTCTACACAGAGAGTCAACTATGATTTCCAAGATTGAGGAATTGAAGAAGACAATTTCTACATGGAATAGGTCTTCTTCGTCAATGGAATCCCTCATCACCAAGTCAGATGCAACACAGATCGTTCAAGATTAGGATTTGGGGACTTGCCCTCAGATCATAGTGTGAATACAATTTTAGAGACTAGCAACAACAGTGCTTCTATTTTCCATAGAGGCATTGTGTTTGTGAAATCTACACAGGTTGTCAAGTCGATTATTCAAAGCTCTACGATTTCTGCTGAACAGATCGTGATCCCTGAGAACAATAGATCACACATTGGTCTAGGATTAAGAAATCGCAGGGTAAAGCTAAAGCTACCTTCAAGCCTCGAAGGATCGTAGTTTGTTCACACTCACTCTACAAACCAACCAGGCAAGAAACGAAGAGTTGGTTCTTACCAGACGAACTCTCAAAATCGTAGAATAGTGTGGAGCCAGAGTGTTTGATCCCAGAAGAAAGGTTGTAGGTTCTTTTGTTCCACATATGTCTTCAAAGACAAGGAATCCATACACACAAAAGCATGCATCATATAAAATGCTATAACTATCATCATTATGGTCATATTGCTGCTATGTGTGATTTTTATGCTTATTCTGTGTATATAAAGTCTAGAGTTAGGTAGGTCTGGGTTCCTAAGAACACTAACCCATCAGGACCTAAGCAAGTCTGGGTACCAAAGTAAAGTCTAAATTTTCTTGCAGGATAACAGCTCCACTAACTCAACATGGTATATAGATATTGGATGCTCAAGACATATGACGGGTAACAAAGCTCTACTATTAAATTTTCAAGAGAAAGATGGCCTTGTTGTTATCTTTGGAGATAACAACTCTAAAAAGACTAAAGGATATGATACAATAGGAAAATGTACAGTCTCTTTCAGTAAAGTAGCATTTGTTGAAGGTTTGAAGCACAACCTACTAAGAATTAGCCAATTATGTGATAAAGGACACCAAGTTATCTTCCTCAGAAATAAATGTCAAGTAAGAGACCTGTAGACAAACTGAATCAAGCTATCTGGAACTAGAGATAGAAATGTATGCGGTGAATCTAGCTAAGTTGAGTTCAACAGAGACAACCTGCTTCTTTGCCAAAGCTTCAGAAGATGTAAGTTAATTATGACACATAATATTATCTCATCTGAATTTCAAAAACATGTCCAAGCTAGTTTCCAAAGATTTGGACTCTGATTTGTCCAAGTTGAGCTTCATCAAAGATAAGCCTTGCAAAGCATGTTAACTGGGAAAGAAAACCAAAGTCTAATTCAAGAACAAGATAGTTAACTCTAACAATATACCACTACAGTTGCTTCACATGGATTTGTTTGGTCTTATTCTTACTGTCAGCCTTGGAGGAAAGAAGTATACTCTAGTCATAGTGGATGATCACATAAGATTTACATGGCTATTCTTTTTAGCATCAAAGAATGAGACCAACTCTTAGTTAATCAAGTTCTTTAAGTTGGTTGAGAATGAGAATGGTGAAAAGATCAAAGTCATAAGGAGTGATCATGGAAGAGAGACAAGTTATGTGAAGATAATGGCATCCATCACAACTTCTCTGCACTAAGGACTCCCCAACAGAATGGTGTAGCTGAAAGGAAGAACAAAACCCTTATTCACTCTATCCATAAGAACACACCTTATGAGTTGTGGAAAAAGAAAGCCCAACATTGATTACTTTCATATCTTTGGTTGTGCTTGTTAAATTCTCAACAATGGAAAAAAGGTATCTGACCAAATTCAAACCTAAGTCAGATGAAAGTATCTTTCTTGGCTATTCTACTAATAGTAAGGCTTATAGAGTCTTCAATAAATGCTTATTAAATGTTGAAGGTTCAATTCATATTACTTTTGATGAGATTGACAATATTGAGCCGATTAAGGCTGTGTGGTATTTGATGAAATAGTAGAACATGATCAGGTAAACGTAGAGCAAGAAGACCCTACGATCAACAACTCAACGATTGTAGAGCCTGTAGAAGAAATCGTAGAGTCTCTTATTGCAGAACTGGGAACTCTACGAGTTGAAGATCCTACAAAAGTCAGAACAAGATCTGCAACCCATAATGAGTCCTTCTATTTGAGTTTTCTGACACAAATGGAACCTAAGCAAATTGATGAAGCTCTTCAAGATTCAAGTTGGATCGAGCCAATGCAAGAAGAGTTGAACCAATTTGAAAAAAGCAAAGTCGACCAAGAGATCATCCAGTCATTGGCAATAAATGGGATTTCAAAAACAAAATGGATGAAGATAGTGTGATTACAAAGAATAAGGCAAGACTGGTGGCTAAAGGTTACTCTCAATAAGAAGGCATTGACTATGATGAGACCTTTGCACTTGTGGCAAGGCTTGAAGCTATCAGGATATTCCTTGATTATGTTGACCACGTGAAGTTCAAAGTATTTCAGATAGATGTCAAGAGTGTATTTCTCAATGTTATGTAGAACAACCTCGAGGTTTTGTTGATCATACTCACTCTAATTATGTGTATAAACTTGATAAAGCGTTTAAAACAAGTACCTAGAGCATGGAATGACACTTTAACTAACTTTTTTATTGAAAAATGATTCACTAGAGGTAGAGTAGACACCACTATTTCTTAGGAAGCACAAAAATAAGACATTGTTAGTACAAATTTATGTGGATGATATTACATTTGGCTCTACTGATGAAAAGATGTGTGTGAAATTTGCCAAGCTTATGGAGAGCAAGTTTGAAATGAGCATGATAAGAGAGCTGAATTTCTTCCTTGGACTTCATTTGAAGTAATCTGATGAAGGTATATTCATCAACCAAGCCAAGTACATCAAAGACTTACTCAAGAAGTATGACATGGAATAAGCTACCCCTATGAAGACTCCTATGACTACTGCAACTAAGTTAGACATAGATGAACAATGTAGAAGTGTTGATATAACTCAATACACATGTATGATTGACTCTCTCATATACTTAACTGCTAGTAGGCTTGATATTATGTTCTCAACATGTATTTGTACTAGATTTCAAGCTAATCCTAAAGAATCTCATTTAGTTTTTGTTAAAAGAATTTTTAGATATTTCAAGGGTACTTCAAATTTGGGTTTGTGGTATCCCAATGAGTCTCCCTTTGATCTAATTGGATATTCAGATGCAAACTTTGCAGGATGCAAAATAGACAGAAAAAGTATTAGTGGAACTTGTCAATTACATGAAAATAGACTAGTCTCATGGTTTAGCAAGATTCAACAGCAAAAGCCGAGTATATTGATGATGGTAGCTGCTGTGCTCAAATCCTTTGGATGAAGAATCAACTAGTTGACTATGGGTTTGATTTTAAGTCTATTTTCTATATTCTGTGATAATGTTAGTGCAATAGAATTTACACATAATCTTGTTTTTCTAGAACTAAGCATATTAATATAAGGCATCAATTTATTAGAGATTATGTTCAAAATGGTAATATCACCTTGCATTTTATCCCAACAAAAAATCAATTAGTTGATGTGTTTACTAAGCCATTAGACGAATCTAGATTTAATAAGCTAATAAGTGAATTAGGCATGTTAAATTTAAGTCCATGACATTTTCTTGCAAGACTAACCATGTAAGAATGAAATCGTAGAATGAAACTGTCAAAAGGATAAATCATAGAGTGGATTGTAGAGTAGTGGAAAATGGTTGAATTATCTTACTCTACAAAGAGGAACTCTACGATATCAGTTTAAGGATGCAGAGAAGAGTAAAGCTGCAGGAAAGCCTCTACCAAAGATGTACTATGGGAGATTCATAAGTATCCTCCTGAAGAAAAATATGAGGAAGCCCATTGGGAAAAAGGAATGAGATCCCCTAAATGTTAACAAGAAGATAACGAAGAAGTTGTTTGAGAACTGGAAGAGAAATCCAGTTGAAATTAACAAATCTGAGCAGTCTGAAGGAAGTGAGAGGACTGTAGCTGAGGTTCAGAAACCTGTGAAGGGAGAGAAGAAGAGAAAATTAGCAGAAGAAGGGGAATCTCAAGGTTCTACCACAACTGAAACTTCTACCACTTTAGCCTCCACTGCAGACCAGCCCAAGAAGAAGAAGATAAAGACAATCCCCACCAATATCAAGGCCAAAGAGCATGGTCTTAAGAAGGATAAGGAGAAAGTTCTGAAGGAGAATGCCAACGAACAACGAAAGTATAGAGGAGAAGGAAGTTTACTTCAAAACCTCCACCAGTTACTGGATGCGAGGCAATGGTTGATCATGCTGAAAAAATCAGTACAGCATGGAACTAAGAACATGCTGAAGCTGCAGCAAAATAAGGTCTTACAATAGAAGAATACTTCAACAAGAACTTTGAAAGACGAAAAAGAAGGCCAAGGAATGGCATAGGCAGGAGAAATCGATGCTCAAACGATCGTAGAGTCTCATTCTCCGATCGTAGAGTCTGAGACTGCTGCGGCAGAAATGGCTGGGACGACTGATATGCCAGAGCCAAATGATGATACAATTATGGCTAAGAAGGCCTCTGAGCCTGAGCTCATGAATGAAGATATGGCTGTGAAGGCACCTATGCCTGAGCCAAAACCAAAAAGAAGAAGATTGAAGAAAATATCTTTGAAGAAGACTGAAGAAGAAGGCAAAAAGACCTTTGAGCGAACATAGCCAGAGAAGGCTACAACCGAGGGGGAGGATAGGAATGATAGCTCTTCTGATGATTCTCTGGAGCTCACCAAAATTATTGATACAATTGTGCAGTACATCAAAAACGCACCTGGTAGCCTTCGTCGTCTACAATCTTCAGTCATTCAACTTGCTTCAGAGCAAGAAATTGCTATAACACAGGGGGGAGGAAGATGAAGAAATGATTGAGGAAATACCTAACCCTGAGAATATTGAAGAAAGGGACGAAAGGTCAGAAGCTCAAGGTGAAGAAGAAGATGAAGAAATAAACATAACCCCTATTATCTTTAAAATAACAATAGTGATCTAATGTTCTATTTTCTTCCTGTCATGCCTTGGAAGAAGGCTATTCCAATAGGAGATCTGAGCTATATCACCTGGACTTATCAGAAGTCTCCTAATGTGAAGGTGTTGTACCAGAACTTCCCAAGAATTCTGAAATTTGCCAGACGAACAATTGCTTACAATAGTGAAAGGATTTCACCTCCATCAAGTATCTTTCACAAGGATACCTTTGTTGATCTTACCATGATTGACAGAGTTGCAATGTCTCGCCTTGAATTTTTCGTAGGGCACAACTCTCCGGATGTAGAGCAATCATCTTCTGAAGGTACTTCTCAAACCTCATCCATAAAATTATCTCATCCATTCTCAACCAACACATAAAACCTCACGTGCGTAGAGTCCCAGAACCCTACGATCGCAACCAAAATTGACTAAACATTAACCTCACATATACATAATACTCTGTACTCACCACAAAATACTCCAGATATGTATATACCCCATCCCCTTCACTATTTAATTCTCCAATAAAATCTCCAACTCAAACTCTCATCATATCTCCTATTGTAGAGCCCCCTAACTCTCCAATCGTAGATAAAACCAATTCTTGCACATACAACTCCATCCTTTTCAAATCAACAACTGATACAAAAAAAAAACCTCCTCTCTTATCACACCACAATTAGACATACCTTCATCCTCTCGCCCTCCAGCACTAGATATTTTAGTCCAAACTCAGCTCAGTCAAGAGATGGTCAATGACATGACTGAAAAGTTTGGTAATAAAATGACATTTCTTGCAACTGTCATTGACAAATCATTAAGAAGAAGAGATGACATCTACTTCAAGAAAATTGATGAGTACGATGTGGCAGTGAAGAAGATGCAAGAGACTAACTCCTCTTCCATGAAGCTTCTCACAGATAAAATCTTTCGTATAAGTTCTAGCATTCATTAGTTCAAATTCATGACATCACTAGAACTGATAGTGATATGGCTATGGTACATGACCAACATCAGATAAAAAGTATGAAGAATTGAAAGGAGTAGTCACCTCTCTGTAACTCAAGTGGAGTCTATGGTGGAAACCATAAGAATTCTTACAGTAGAATTGATTGCTCCTAAGGAGAATGCTGACAAAAAGGGGGAGAAGAAAGCTCCTTGTGGTAAAGGTAAAGCTCAATCATCAAATCCCCCTCTTCCTAGGCCTCAAGTCGTTCCCCTGGGTCAAGGACAGTCTTCAAGAACTCCTCGATCGTCAAGTGGAGTTACTCGTACTGGGTCTAGCCTGCCAAATATAAATGATCCAAGCGTCCTGAATAGAAATCTATATGGGATCAACATAGAATGAGAAGAACAGCCAAACATGCCATACCCAGGACCAAAAGATACCTTGGAAGAGTTGAAAAGAAAAGAAGAAGCTCCAGCCTCTGAGAGGAGAAGGAATAAACAATGGAGAAATCCTCCAAGAGGGAGAGCTAGCATAAAACCTTAGATTTTTTTTATATATGTATTTATTTTCAATAATTTATAATTCTTTTTAAATCATCAATAAAATTCATCCTTTTCTAGACAATACAGTTGCTCATTGTATACCAAGGCATATTTAAATTTCATGCATCGTCTTGCATTAGAATTGATGATTGAAATTAAACTACTTGTTTTGTCATCATCAAATAGGGGGAGATTGTTAGTACCTACACCTATTTGATTTGATCATGATTATATTTTAATGTATATTTGTATACAACTAGCTTTTGTAAAGTCCTTATGAAAAGAATTATATGTAAAAGGACTTAGCTTAGGGATCAAACTTGTTAGGTTGATCCAAACATAGAGTTAAACCTCTATAATAGCTAGGTTGTCCCTGGTCAAAAGACGGTCGTAAAGCTAAAGGCAAAGTTACTCTAAGATCATAGAGTGAACTAAAGACCGTCAGAGATCATAGAGTATAGGCCCATTTGTAGAGCCACTAAATTCGTAGAGCAGAAAAGTCATTCTACGAATTCACTCTTAAGGAAGTCCAAATCGTATAGTGCAGACTTCTGAAAAGTTAGTGGTAGGTTATGATAATGATCATAAACCTTAAAACACTCGACCCTCCGAGGTTATCCTCAAATGAGTTTGAGAAAGGGACAAGTCGACAAAAGTTCTAACTAACAGGTATATTAGCAGAATCAAGGGACATGCGGCTTTAACTGCACTGTTCATAGTACAAAAGAAAATGACCTGAGGTGGTCTAAGAAGACAACAATTTGAAGTCAAACAATTGAAGAATGACAAGTGTCCAAGTAAAAATGGAGCAACAATAACTTTTCAACTTGAAGGTGTAGCAGCCCCGAATCCAGGTCCCAAATCACCTCGGATCTGGTATACTATTTCTATCACTATTTGCGGAAGATATAAACATAAATTGTTTATACATTACATTATATATTATTCCCCAAGGTCGAGTAACCTTAACTTATACACAATTTATAAAATATCTATTACACAACAACATTTATCAAAATAGACTATTACAAACTAGTCGCACATTTAACCCAAGTAGAACTTGACTTTAACCTTTTCATGTATCCGAACGCATTCGCCTTATCTGCAATGTTTATCATGATATAGCAAGGGTGAGCATGAAAGTTGCCCAGCAAGTTTAAATACAACAATATAACAATATATCATGATTAAAGAGTATGAATAATAAGCTGGCTATAATTCATCAATATAGTTGAGAATTATCCCGAACAAACTTTTGACTGAACAAGTTTTAAACATGAACAAACATTTCTGAACCAACTGGTAATGAAGGTGATCAGCCTTTCATACCTGACTTATACATGCAAGATGTACAGAGTACAATTTTCATGGCAACCAGCAACGATTAACCATCAGCCTGAACCGTTGATTACCGCAACACAATTTATAACGCTTTACCCGAAGACCTAATATTAATATATAGATCTCCAATAATTAGAATAATATCATTACAGTATAATACTGATATATTTATACACACAGAATAACCTAAACACATTACCACATAAGCCTATCAGTCTATACAGCACATAAAACTAGGTATCAAGTCAAACTATTTAAGTCTGAGTTGAAACCGACTCAATTCTAACATCCCGACGGTCTAGTCGGACTTTTATTGAGTTTAAGTTCAGTTAAACTCTGCTTAAACGCTTAACCATTAACACAGATAATTTCTAATCAGACAAAACATTTTTCCTAGGCTCGTAATAATTTTCGGATAATTATAACCATTTATCACCATTTTTAAATCATTAAAACCGTATTTAAATAAATTAAATACCACATAATTACTTAATCATTAATATTTATTTAATATAAAATATTAATGAAAATCATTACATAATATTATAATATAATTATAATATATCAAAGTATTTTTAATACCTTAAAATCATAATTATATGATTTTTAAACACTTAAATCCATTATCCGATAATTGCTATTAATATTAAAATATTAATATTTTCATGCCAAAATATCAAAAGTTATATTTTATAACTTAAAATATTTTTATAACACTTAAATTATTTATATATAATTTATAAAGCATTAATTCCATTTTTCCTTAATTTATTTAATATAGTTATTAAATAAACTAATTATCATTAATATTGATTAATTAATGAATTTCATCAAAAAATATCAAAAGTTATCAAAAATAACTTAAAATATTTTCTTTTACCATAAAATAATTTTTCATGATTTTTCATGAATTAAAATCATTTTTAAATAATTTATTTAATATTATAATTAAATAAATAAATACCATTTATATTCCAAAAATATTTAATATTTTCAAAATATACTCAAAATAGTTAAAAACTATTTTTCAGACTTTAAAATAATTTTTCGGAATTTATTTTGTATTTTTAATAATTAAAAACCATTTTTTCTAATTTTTAATCATTTTCCGGAAAATAATAAATAAACTGTCGCTAAAGGGCTATAGCGACACTTTCTGTCGCTATAGGTGTTCTTGAGTGTTCTTGTCAGTGTTCGAGGGTCCTTGTTTGACCGGTTTTATTTCTATGTTCTCATTGATTTCTGGACTGGAATTCGTGTTAAAGTTATAGTACTAACGTAATACTACAATCACCAACTTGTTTCATGGCCATACAACATTAGATCAGAGAGATTTAAGTCTCCAAAATATCTGACAACGATGTTCTTCATTTTCTGGGTTTTCCAGAAAATGAAGAACAGTCGAGGTTAATAGCTTTCGATCCTTATATCTTGGGTTCTGAGTTTAGTTTGAGTTATCTATAGGGTCCAGCGTGTAATCCGTATGTCAAGGTACAACAAGCGATCATCAGATCAACTTACAAACATTAAAACAGTAAGCTATAGATCGGTCAAACTAAGGGTCACGAAGTGTTATTGAAGATCTGGGTTACCCAGAAAATCTTCATCAGCCATTTCGGTCAACGCATTTTGACCTTGCATATCTTTGTTTCTGTAATCGATATAAGTGTTATAAAGGCTTTATATTGTAGTAATTATACCATACTATAACTTGAAAACAACAACATGGCCGAATAAGCAAAGTACAGCAAGATCAAAAGCTTCAAAAAGCTTGTCAGGCGATCTGGGCTTCTGGGTTTGCCCAGAAATCCAGAAAACGTGATCGGTCAACGATCTTTGACCACTTGTAACTTACGATCTAGACATGCTATAGGGTTGATTCAAGTTTCAGAATAAAGAACACTTAGCATGTTATAGATCCATAACATAAAACACACCTAACACTTAACACACACGGATCTAGAAGCCCTGACATTTGCTTGTCAGTTAACATTTTTACCAGATTTCCAGTTTTTCTAAAATGCTAGATTCGAGCATCTAGGTGTTATGGATCCATGATCCAACAACCCAGATCTCTAATTGACACCTTATAACACATATTTAACCAACAACTAACATCAAACAATATCAAATCACAGATTTCGAAATTTTAGGCTTTTTATACCTTTTATGCTTTAATTCTTGAATCTGATTCTTTGATCTGTTTCTGGTACACGTGGGGCTTGAATTTTGGGACTGATTTGCTTGCTATTTTCGGAGGTTTGGTGAGAGAGGGAGTTGGTGAGAGCAAAAATGATTTTGGCAAAGTTTTGTGTATTTTCTCTCTCCAAAACCTTATATAAAGCTTTGATTCATTGCATGTTGCTGAATTGCTGAGATTGCTGGACATAAAGGTCACATGCTAGTGCTAGGGTTAGACTAGGGTTGGTGAACAACCAATATCTTGCCAAGATTTGCAAGTAAAACTAAAATAATACTCAAAAGGGCATTTATGTTCTTTCCTTAAATTTCTAGAAAATTGCCTTAGCGTTTAGGGTTTGTTAGGGTTTAGGGTTTAGATTTTTAACCCTTAACTTTACAAATTTAATTTCTACATTTCCGAATTCCGGTTATAAAAATAGAAAATTAATATTTCTATCTTATAATTAGAATTTTCTAATTATATAAAAATTTCTTAATCATAAATTCATTCTTGCTAATTAGGATTAGCATTTCCTAATTACAATCGCTAATAAAGCAATTAGGGTCAAAATGGTCATTAGGGTTCAAAACCCTTGAATTAGGGTTTTTAATAGAAAAATTTTGATTTTCTAAATTAGAATTTAGATTTCGTAATTAGATTAGAGTTTTCTAATTACTCATAAATTGAAATAATTAGGATTAGGGTTTCCTATTTAGCATTGCTAATTTTAGCAATTAAGTCCACAATTGAGCATTAGGGTTTCTGACGAAACAATTAGGGTTCCAAAAATTGGAAATTAGGGTTTGTTAAATAATTAACCTTTACCCTAATTAATACTTAATTATTAGCACTAAAGCATTAAAATTCTCCGTTATAATCCCAGATTAGGGTTTCATTTTATCAAAATCTGAAATTATGATTTTCAGATCTGGTATTAGGGTTTTCAAATAATCAATTAAGATTTTAGATAATTCATTAGGGTTTTCCCTAATTAATTTATAATTAATGACGTTTAACCTTGTTCATAATATTGCATTCCCAATCTAGGGTTTTCAATATCCGAATTAGGATTTCGTACTCCCGGAACTGAAAGTATGGTTTCCAGAACCGATTTCTAGGGTTTCTTATTAGACGTTAGGTTTTCTAACCGAACGCTGTCGTTCTTAATATAAACTTAGGGTTTGTTACAGATATTCTTTATCTGGTCAACCCTTGACCCTTAATCACATTCTGAACACATCATTAACCATAAACACAGAACATAATCACATAAATCCTTAATCCTGAATAATTCACCTATATCCTTCACCGAATTTTGAAATCCTCAAAATTCAATCCCAATAACATTAAACGCATACACTTATTTTCTGTCTAGGTCTAATATTTGACATTAAATCAATCATTTAAGATTTTAATAAATTGCCCAAATTCTCGGGTTGTCACATTCACCCCTCCTTATAAGAATTTCGTCCCCGAAATTCACCTTACACCTTACACCGTGCACCCTACACCATTGATCATACACCATTCACACACATTATTACATGCCACCCAATACACCTCTCACCAGAGTAAAAGTTTTGAAATTGTGCTGAGGAGTCTTATAGACCATGAACACATTTAGTTTTAACGGTAGTGATCATACCGCAAAACAATACATTACTTGGTCTGTTTACAATCACAAAGAAGGTAAACTACCAATTCTAGTACTTTAGGTGATTAGTCTATCGTACATTTACGTCATGCATAACGTATTAATCATTTTTAGCGAATATTTACGCTACTAGATTGGATTATTTATCCAAATATTATCGTTCACCTCAGTCTTATCATTGGATTCCGCACCAAAACAATTTGGTTCGGGAAATTTCTTTCAATAAACACTTGGAGTTTTTATAGCATTAGTCTAGCTGAATCAAATAGCATAGACTCATATCAATAATTCAATTCAATCGAATTATTTAGGTGTAGCCAAACCCCGTTGGCAAATTAAAATTTTTGAAAACATTTTCAAGAATGACGTCATGATGCCGCACTGTATTAACAGTCCGTTGAGGATTCCGTCATTGGTGATTTTGTCATACTACATCATACCATAGTAGAATAGTGACTTCAGGTCAAATTCACACTAAGTAATAATGCATTGATGACTTCATCATTTTTATCATCTCTGCACCAGGTTACATGTTACATAAGTGATAAATAAATTTTTTTTTTGATATTTCATAACATTTGCGTTTAGCAGAAATAAGTAGCATAGACTGTACTTTAAACCGTTTCAAAAATGGTTACGAGTCTACATTTTTTTTTAAAGGCACATAGTGCGTATTTAGCTTGATGTCAATCATTTCGAAGATTAGCATAGCTAGGAGTTTAGGAAAACCTAAGTCTCCACTAATGATCATTTGCTTAATAATCTATCTGTTCCTATAATCTTTAACACTCCATTCACACACAACTATACCCAATTCATAAAACCACACTTATGAGTTCATAACCTGACCACAATTATATGAGTTTACAAACTGACCCTAGTCTGACCTTTGGCGTCCGTTCGCTGAGGGGCTCATAAACATTTCATATAACTATGAGTCAAGAATGTCACATAAGTATGAGTTCTAAGAACTCGTACTTAATCCTATATTCTCTACCTATGACCTATTTATCTATATATAATAACTAGCGTGACACAACATTTCAATTATTACCAATGCCACCAACTGAGTAGTTTTTATACCAAGTACAATTCCCCGCCCATACAAGGAATCATACAACTCTGTTGCTGGCACGAGTCCTCATTGAAATCCCCACCTAATCTTAACCCCTTTTTTTCGATACGAATTCCATTTAATCCGTATCCATAACTCTTTAATGAGTTTTCATAGTACCATTTCATAGTACAACTTTCACACAGCATCTTGCTGTAAACTTTTCAATCATAAGATTGATTCATTTCCCATATCGTAACCTTTATCAGATCACGGGGTGATCTTATCGTATATATTACGATTCAATTCCATATACTATATGATCGTTTTGTTTTACGATCTCCTATCCCTGCACTTTCAGTCTTTTAGACTCGATCTATTCACCATTACTATTCAACTTTATTATCAGAGTTAGGGAACTCTGTATCTTAACAACTTACTGAGATTCGTCTTTGAATCTTACCGACCAACTAACTCTATTTGAGTTAGTCTTATCCTAATCACTGCGGTTATTGGTCTCAGGTATTCCTACCTAAGCTTCATAACCAACAGCTTTGATACCAACTGTAGCAGCCCCGAATTCAGGTCCCAAATCACCTCGGATCCGGTATACTATTTCTATCACTATTTGCGGAAGATATAAACATAAATTGTTTATACATTACATACTATTCCCCAAGGTCGAGTAACCTTAACTCAAACACAATTCATAAAATATCTATTACACAACAACATTTATCAAAATAGGCTATTACAAACTAGTCGCACATTTAACCCAAGTAGAACTTGACTTTAACCTTTTCATGTATCCGAACGCATTCGCCTTATCTGCAATGTTTATCATGATATAGCAAGAGTGAGCATGAAAGTTGCCCAGCAAGTTTAAATACAACAATATAACAATATATCATGATTGAAGAGTATGAATAATAAGCTGGCTATAATTCATCAATATAGTTGAGAATTATCCCGAACAAACTTTTGACTGAACAAGTTTTAAACATGAACAAACATTTCTGAACCAACTGGTAATGAAGGTGATCAGCCTTTCATACCTGACTTATACATGCAAGATGTACATAGTACAATTTTCATGGCAACCAGCAACGATTAACCATCAGCTTGAATAAAACACTCTTATTAGAGTTAAGTATAAGAAAACTTGTCTGAACCGTTGATTACCGCAACACAATTTATAACGCTTTACCCGAAGACCTAATATTAATATATAGATCTCCAATAATTAGAATAATATCATTACAGTATAATACTGATATATTTATACACACAGAATAACCTAAACACATTACCACATAAGCCTATCAGTCTATACAGCACATAAGACTAGGTATCAAGTCAAACTATTTAAGTCTGAGTTGAAACCGACTCAATTCTAACATCCCGACGGTCTAGTCAGACTTTTATTGAGTTTAAGTTCAGTTAAACTCTGCTTAAACGCTTAACCATTAACACAGATAATTTCTAATCAGACAAAACATTTTTCCTAGGCTCGTAATAATTTTCGGATAATTATTACCATTTATCACCATTTTTAAATCATTAAAACCGTATTTAAATAAATTAAATACCACATAATTACTTAATCATTAATATTTATTTAATATAAAATATTAATGAAAATCATTACATAATATTATAATATAATTATAATATATCAAAGTATTTTTAATACCTTAAAATCATAATTATATGATTTTTAAACACTTAAATCCATTATCCGATAATTGCTATTAATATTAAAATATTAATATTTTCATGCCAAAATATTAAAAGTTATATTTTATAACTTAAAATATTTTTATAACACTTAAATTATTTATATATAATTTATAAAGCATTAATACCATTTTTCCTTAATTTATTTAATATAATTATTAAATAAACTAACTATCATTAATATTGATTAATTAATGAATTTCATCAAAAAATATCAAAAGTTATCAAAAATAACTTAAAATATTTTCTTTTACCATAAAATAATTTTTCATGATTTTTCATGAATTAAAATCATTTTTAAATAATTTATTTAATATTATAATTAAATAAATAAATACCATTTATATTCCAAAAATATTAAATATTTTCAAAATATACTCAAAATAGTTAAAAACTATTTTTCAGACTTTAAAATAATTTTTCAGAATTTATTTTGTATTTTTAATAATTAAAAACCATTTTTTCTAATTTTTAATCATTTTCCGGAAAATAATAAATAAACTGTCGCTAAAGGGCTATAGCGACACTTTCTGTCGCTATAGGTGTTCTTGAGTGTTCTTGAGTGTTCTTGTCAGTGTTCGAGGGTCCTTGTTTGACCGGTTTTATTTCTATGTTCTCATTGATTTCTGGACTGGAATTCGTGTTAAAGTTATAGTACTAACGTAATACTACAATCACCAATTTGTTTCATGGCCATACAACATCAGATCAGAGAGATTTAAGTCTCCAAAATATCTAGCAACGCTGTTCTACATTTTCTGGGTTTTCCAGAAAATGAAGAATAGTCGAGGTTAATAGCTTTCGATCCTTATATCTTGGGTTCTGAGTTTAGTTTGAGTTATCCATAGGGTCCAGCGTGTAATCCGTATGTCAAGGTACAACAAGTGATCATCAGATCAACTTCCAAACATTAAAACAGTAAGCTATAGATCGGTCAAACTAAGGGTCACGAAGTGTTCTTGAAGATCTGGGTTACCCAGAAAATCTTCATCAGCCATTTCAGTCAACGCATTTTGACCTTGCATATCTTTGTTTCTGTAATTGATATAAGTGTTATAAAGGCTTTATATTGTAGTAATTATACCATACTATAACTTAAAAACAACAACATGGCCGAATAAGCAAAGTACAGCAAGATCAAAAGCTTCAAAAAGCTTGTCAGGCGATCTAGGTTTCTGGGTTTGCCCAGAAATCCTGAAAACGTGATCGGTCAACGATCTTTGACCACTTGTAACTTACGATCTAGACATGCTATAGGGTTGATTCAAGTTTCAGAATAAAGAACACTTAGCATACTATATATCCATAACATAAAACACACCTAACACTTAACACACACGGATCTAGAAGCCCTGACATTTGCTTGTCAGTCAACATTTTTACCAGATTTTCAGTTTTTCTAAAATGCTAGATTCGAGCATCTAGGTGTTATGGATCCATGATCCAACAACCCAGATCTCTAATTGATACCTTATAACACATATTTAACCAACAACTAACATCAAACAACATCAAATCACAGATTTCGAAATTTTAGGCATTTTATACCTTTTATGCTTTAATTCTTGAATCTGATTCTTTGATCTGTTTCTCGTACACGTGGGGCTTGAATTTTGGGACTGATTTGCTTGCTATTTTCGGAGGTTTGGTGAGAGAGGGAGTTGGTGAGAGCAAAAATGATTTTGGCAAAGTTTTGTGCATTTTCTCTCTCCAAAACCTTATATAAAGCTTTGATTCATTGCATGTTGCTGAATTGCTGAGATTGCTGGACATAAAGGTCACATGCTAGTGCTAGGGTTAGACTAGGGTTGGTGAACAACCAATATATTGCCAAGATTTGCAAGTAAACTAAAATAATACTCAAAAGGGCATTTATGTCCTTTCCTTAAATTTCTAGAAAATTGCCTTAGGGTTTAGGGTTTGTTAGGGTTTAGGGTTTAGGGTTTAGATTTTTAACCCTTAACTTTACAAATTTAATTTCTACATTTCCGAATTCCGGTTATAAAAATAGAAAATAAATATTTCTATCTTATAATTAGAATTTTCTAATTATATAAAAATTTCTTAATCATAAATTCATTCTTGCTAATTAGGATTAACATTTCCTAATTACAATCGCTAATAAAGCAATTAGGGTCAAAATGGTCATTAGGGTTCAAAACCCTTGAATTAGGGTTTCTAATAGAAAAATTTTGATTTTCTAAATTAGAATTTAGATTTCATAATTAAATTAGAGTTTTCTAATTACTCATAAATTGAAATAATTAGGATTAAGGTTTCCTAATTAGCATTGCTAATTTTAGCAATTAAGTCCACAATTGAGCATTAGGGTTTCTGACGAAACAATTAGGGTTCTAAAAATTGAAAATTAGGGTTTGTTAAATAATTAACCTTTACCCTAATTAATACTTAATTATTAGCACTAAAGCATTAAAATTCTACGTTATAATCCCAGATTAGGGTTTCATTTTATCAAAATCTGAAATTAGGGTTTTCAGATCTGGTATTAGGGTTTTCAAGTAATCAATTAAGATTTTAGATAATTCATTAGGGGTTTCCCTAATTAATTTATAATTAATGACGTTTAACCTTGTTCATAATATTGCATTCCCAATCTAGGGTTTTCAATATCCGAATTAGGATTTCGTACTCCCGGAACTGAAAGTAGGATTTCCAGAACCGATTTCTAGGGTTTCTTATTAGACGTTAGGGTTTTCTAACCGAACGCTGTCGTTCTTAATATAAACTTAAGGTTTGTTACAGATATTTTTTATCTGGTCAACCCTTGACCCTTAACCACATTCTGAACACATCATTAACCATAAACACAGAACATATCACATAAATCCTTAATCCTGAATAATTCACCTATATCCTTCACCGAATTTTGAAATCCTCAAAATTCAATCCCAATAACATTAAACGCATACACTTATTTTCTGTCTATGTCTAATATTTGGCCTTAAATCAATCATTTAAGATTTTAATAAATTGCCCAAATTCTCGGGTTGTCACAGAAGGTCCCCAGAAAAACTCTATATAAGGACAACAATTTCAAGCATAGAAAAATCAAGTCCAAGTGCTGAAACTCTGAGTTCATACTAGCTCTACTCTACGATTCAGAGAAACAATATCTGCTGCTAAGACATTTGAAGATAAACTAAAAGAAACTTAGTAGCACCTCAAAACAAACATCTTTTCTCAATTGATAACTTCAAGAAGAGGTTTGTGTTGAAGAACCTCCAGGTTTTGTTGATCCAACTCATCCTAACTATGTGTTTAGATTAGATAAAACTTTATATGGTTTAAAACAAACACCTAGAGCATAGTATGACACATTAATTGCATTTCTTATTGAAAAATGATTCACTAGAGGTAGAGTGGACACCACTATTTTTTAGGAAGCACAAGGATAAAACATTGTTAGTTCAAATTTATGTGGATGATATTATTTTTGGTTCCTATTGACGAAAAGTTGTGTAAGAAATTTGTCAAGTTTATGCAAAGCAAATTTAAAATGAGCATGATGGGAGAACTAAATTTTTTCCTTGGACTCCAAGTGAAGCAAATTGATGAAGACATATTCATCAACCAATCCAAGTACATCAAAGACTTACTCAAAAAGTATAAAATGGAATCAACTACCACTATGAAGACTCCAGTGGCTACTGCAAATAAGCTAGATAAAAATAAACAAGGTAAAATTGTTGATATAACACTATATAGAGGTATGATTGGTTCTCTCTTATATCTAACTGCTAGTAAACTTGATATAAAGTTCTCTACATGTATTTGTACTTAGATTTCAGACTAACCCTAAGGAATCTCATTTGATGTTTGTTAAAAAGATTGTTAGATATCTGAAGGGTGGTACTCGAAATTTGGCCATGTGGTATCCTAAGGAGTCTCCCTTTGATCTAATTGGTTATTCAGATGCTGATTTTGCATGATGCAAAATAGATAGAAAAAGTACTAGTGGAACATGTCAATTGCTGGGAAGTAGACTTGTCTCATGGTTTAGCAAGAAGCCAAATTCAGTATCAACTTCAACTGCAAAAGCTGAGTACATTGCTGCAAATAGCTAATGTGCTCAAATTCTTTGGATGAAGAACCAGCTACCTAATTATGGGTATAAATTTAACTCTATTCCTATATTTTGTGATAATACTATTGTCATAACTATCACTCATAATCCGGTGTTGCATTCTAGAACTAAACATATTGACATCATGCATCACTTCATTAAAGATCATGTACAAAATGACAACATTATTTTACATTTCATCCGAACAGATGTTCAATTAGCTGATGTGTTCACTAAACTACTAGATGAATCTAGATTTAATAAGTTAATAAGTGAATTAGGCATGTTAAACTTAAGTACTTGATGTCTACTTTGTAAGACTAACCATGTAGGAACAAATTGTATAGTGAACTGATGGATCATAGACTGAAACGTAGAGTACTCAATGGATTGTAAAGCGAAATTGCACACTATGATGATACATTCTATGATTGATAGCAAAAGTAGAGCAATACTATCACAAAGCACATGATAAAGACAACTGTTAAATCATGTTTAAAGTTAAAAGTAACTGCTACAGCTGTAAGCAAAAGACGGCACGTCCAATGAAGTCCTTACATGTGTCCTACTCAGTAAAAAAAGAGTGAAGTATTTAAAATTTTCAAATTTCTATTCTCATTTTCATCGGTTCATTTGCTATTGTACTCTCTTACTTAACTCTCTTTCTCTCTCAACAGCTGCCCTAACTAACTGTACGATTTGCAAATCCTAACTCTAAATTCTTTTGTTTTAGCTAAAATCAACAACTGAGATCATGTTGACCAACCATGTTGTGCCATGAAACCAACTCTGCTTTGATCAATTCGAAGGAGTTGGTGCTCACTTTCTCACAATACTCAAGTTTCTGCGTATTGCTAGACTTCAGACCATGTTAAGTGAAAACACTAGCGTTTACTCTAAGCTCATTGAGGAATTCTACCTGAATGGTGTTCATGCTGATGGGATGATTAAGACCAAGGTCAAAGGGATCAATGTGACAGTTGACCCAAAGGAAGTGGATTTTACCCTAGGTCTGGTGAATGATGTTGTTACAGACTTTGCTTCCATGGATAAGAAGAAGGGACAATATTTCATGGGCTTCAAAAAGAAAAACTCTGAAACTAAGGGTTTGAAGAAGGCGGCTTTTCCATAGACATTCGAATTTCTGGCTGACGTTGTGGGCAAATGTCTTATCTGCAAAGATTGTTTATGACTCCATCAGTGATCTCCTATTGTTAATCATGACTACCATCACTATGGAGGTAACAGTTAACTATGGAGTAGTCATCTATCAGTGTATTACCAAATGATTTGATGATGCTACCAAGAGGAAGAAAGAAGGAAAGCCACTCCCCAAAATGTTCTTTGGGAGGTTCATTAGTATCATCTTGAAGAAGAAGGATTTTCCATAAACATTCAAAATTCTGGCTGACATTGTGGAAAATTGTCTTCTCTGCAAAGACAGTTCATGACTCCATCTGTGATCTCCTATTGTTAATCATGACTGCCATCACTATGGAGGTAATGGTTAACTATGGAGTAGTCATCAATCATTGAATTAGCAAATGATTTGATGATGCTGCCAAGAGGAAGAAAGAAGGAAAGTCACTTCCCAAAATGGCAAAATGTTCTTTGGGAGGTTCATTAGTATCATCTTGAAGAAGAAACTCTAGAAGGAGATTGGTGAAAAGGAGGGTGATGCTTTGAACATCAACAAGAAGATCACCAAGAAGCTTTTTGACAACTGGAAGAGGAATCTAGTTGAGATTATAAGTCAAAAGCAATCCGAAGGAAGTGAGAGGACCATTATTGAGGTCCAAAAACCAGCAAAGGGTGAGAAGAGAAAGGTTGTAAAAGTAGATGAAGAATCACAGGGGTTTGCTACTCCTGAAACTTTTGCAAATTTGGCTTCAACAACAGAATAGCCAAAGAAGAAGATGAAAATGACGGTAATTAGCATTTAGGCTAAAAAGCATGGAGTGAAGAAAGATAGTGTTAGTACAATAAATGATTTAGCTTTGATGATGATATTTAAAATTAATGTATATTTGTAACCATTAGCTTTTGTACAGTCCTTAAAATGAAATTGATGTAAAAGGACTTAATGTAGGAATCAAACTTGTTAGTTTGATCCAACTTCGTAGAGTGAATTTATTGTATAGAACTTAAGTCTGAAGTTGATCGTAAAGCATGATAAGGAAGCAGTTGGAGATCTTAGAGCTTGTTGATCACATTTCTGAAGATAATAGAACTACAACTGCCAGTAGTCTAAGTTTGTAGAATTGCCAAGACAAACTCTCAGAGTTCGTAGAGTACAAACAATGATTGAAGAATCAGAGTAAAGTTGAAGATTATCAAGCTGAGAAAAGACAAAGATGTAGTCTTAAAAGATTGAGAAGACGCATCGTAGAGTTCACTGAAAGTGTAAAACGTAAAGTCTGTCAAGCCACGACTGGACCCTAAACTCTACGATTAGGAAAAATCGTAGAGTTCATCAGATCTGACAAGGATTGACAATTCTGATCATCGTAGAGTGAAGATCCCAAGGTAGTTTGTTAAAACACTTTGAGGTTAAAGAAAAGAGCATTTGAGAATATGTCTAACAGTTATATTAGCTAAAGGACAGAACCCACGTGCTTGTTTATGTAAATGTCAGTACGATGAAAGTGATGTGACATGGTCCAAAGCTGACACACCTTCTCAGAGTCAACAAATCAAAGATCGACAAGTGTCCAAGTCATAATGGAGCAACGGCAACTTTCCAACGGGAAAATTTCAAGGAAGGTCTATAAAAAACAAGTGAATTCAAACAAATAAAACAGAACGAACGATCTAAAAGTCAAATTGTTGCCATTTCTTAAATGCTCCTACTCTATGATTCTGAACATCTTATTCAGCTGCTAAGTCATTTTGTGTTGAACTTAAAGACATTTAGCAGCACCACAAACACTTTATTCTATTTGTGATTATCATGTCATTGTGACCTTTTGTAACCAAGTCTAAGTGACTTGAAGGGTTATGTGTGAACCAATTTTAGTGACTTGTACCAAGTCTTAGTGACTTGAAGGTCTGTGATTAAGTCGTTGTAACTGTTCTGTATGAACAGATCGTATAGATCACCACATCCTTAGTTGATTATACATACTCAATGAGTAGAAGAGTGGACTAGGAGATATTTGTGCTCCAAACCACTTAAAATATCATGTCATTTACTTACCGCACTTACTTTTCTATTGCATTACTTTCAGTACTCTATGTTTCAGTTCTGTGAATTCCACAATTTCTTAATAAATTTAGAGCTAAGATTTTCTTATAATCTTTGAAGGGGTTTTCTAAAATATCATTATGTTGTGCATAATAAACTAATTAACTTGTTTAATTACAAGTTGGTAATAACTCTTTAAAACCGGAAAATTTTTAAAGGATCTATTCAACCCCCCTTCTAGATCTCTTTGTGCCTTTGGGAACACCAAAAAGTTTCAGAGCAGCGTTCTCACGAGCAAAGCTTAATCGCTTGAGTAGATCCATGGCACTAAACAAAACCAGTTTTAAGCTTGGTGGTGGAAACAAGTCACCTTTGTGCAACAAAGGTAAATTCACTAACTGGAAAGTTCGTACATATATGGATTCAATCAATGATGATGTATTCGATGTTGTGATCAATGGCCCTTACGTTCCCACAAAGCTTGCACCAACAATAGATGATCCAAATAAAGTAGTTGTTAAACAAAGGGTAGAATGGATAGACATAAAAAAGAAGCTATTACAACTTGACAAGAGAGCAAAGAATATTCTGTTCATCACCTTAGAAGATAAGTTGTTCAAGAATGTGGTAAACTACAAGACTGCAAAAGAGGGGTGGGAAGCTCTCCTAGTCATGCATGAAGGGACTGAGGAAGTAAGGGAGAACAAGCAATCCCTCCTCACCCAACAATATGATTAGAGCATTTGGAAAAGTTTATCCCAACAAGGACCTCAACATCAAGTTTAGGAGAGCATTACCGGGATGCAAAGACCACTGCAATCACAAAATCCAAGAACTTGCACGAGATGACAGTGCATAAGCTCTACAGTAATCTTCTTACCTATGAGCTAGAGTTGAATCAAAGAGTAAAAACTACTTCAGAATCCAGAAGGAAAGAAAAAGGAGTAGCACTCAAAGCTGCTGAGGTATCTTCCAAAGCCCCCATGGAAAATGAATCTGATGAGGAAGAAGATGATGATGATCTTTCCCTTTTTGCCAGAAAGTTGAGAAAGTTTATGAGAAAGGGCAGAAGCAGCAATCTCAGAAGATACAACAACTACAACTACAATAGATATCCTTCAAAACGACCTGTGCTACAATTACAAAAGGCCAGGTCATTATATTGTTAACTACAACAAGCCTCTCGGAGAAGAATTGAAGAAAGATAAGAAGAAAAAGTCGGCACCAAAGAAATATTTCAAAGGCTACAAAAAACATCAGAAGAAGGACGAAGGTCTTGTAGCAGAAGGCTAATGGAGTGACTTTGACAATAATTCAGATTCAGAGTCCAATGATGATGAAGGACCTCAGATGACCAATCTATGTCTCATGGAAATATAAGCTCAGGCAGACAACTCCACTGATCATCAAGAAATTGATATCAATGAGGTACTTGACTTCAACTCTCCCGATGTAGATATTGATTACATGATATTACATCTGAAATGCATAAGTATATGAATTGGTCCATGTTTCTATCAAGGGATCATTCTCTTCTTCAAGAGGAGAAAGAGAAAGTACAAGTTGAGATGGAAACAACTCTACAAACTACTAGCTCTCTCTCCAAGCTTAAAGCTAAGAATGAAAGCTTGAGACAAATAACTAAACATTCTGCACAGAGAGAATCAACTTTAGTTTCCGAGATTAAGAAAGTAGGAGAAGACTATCTCTACATGGAACAGGTCTTCTTCGATGGACTCCCTGATCACTGGGGATTCGTCCTCCGATCGTATTGTGGGCACTAGAAATAACAATGTTTCTACTTCACATAGAAGCATTGTGTTTGTGAAATCCACACAGGATGTGGAGCCTAGTATTCTAAGCTCTAAGACCTCTGTTGATCAGGTTGTGATCCTTGAGCCTTCAAGCCTCGAAGGGTCATAGAGTCAGGTCGTACTCACTCTATGAACCAACCAGACAAGAGTCGTGGAGTCAACTTTCACCCTACGAACTCTCAGAATCATAGAACTGTGCGGAGGCAAAGAGAGTTTGAGCCTTGAAGGAAGGCAGTGGGTTTCTCTCGTCCACACGTGTCCTTGAAGATAAGGAATCCACACAAACACACAAGCCGGCATCATATTAAATGCTATAACTGTCATAAGTATGGTCATATTGCAGTTATGTGTTACTTTGTTGATTATCATGTATGTGTGAGACCTAAAATTAGGCAGGTTTGGGTCCTTAAGAGCACTAACATATCAGGACCCAAACAAATCTGGTACCAAAGTAAAGTCTAATTTTTGTTGCAGGAAAGAAGCTCCACTAATTCAACATGGAATCTAGATAGTGGATGTTCAAGGAACATGACATATAACAAAGCTCTCTTGTTAAACTTCAAAGAAAAAGATGGCCCATATAACCTTAAACTCGCACATTTCAAAGATGATATCTCAAATGAGTTGGCTATAAGGATGAAGAGACAACGCAGTTTTTGCACCAGCTATCTTTACAAGGACAAGTACATGTGTCTGCTGCACCAAACCTAGTACTATCGAAAGCAACAACTTGTGGTCCAGCAGACGATTTTTGAAGTCAATGGTATTATATTTTGACAAGTGTCTCATGCCATTTGGAGCAATGATAACAATTCAACAAGCAGGACTCAAGGAGTAGCTATAAAAGAATTGTTACAACAATACTGAATAACAACTGATCCTCAAGCATTCACCTACAAGCTCAAGTGTTAAAAAGTGCTCCACCCTACGATCCGAAGATTTCTAATCTGCTGCTAATACATTTGGAGAAGAACTTAAAGCATATTAGCAGCACCTCAAACAATAATTCATTCTTTGTGATTGTGATTAGATCTAAGTGATCTATTTGTACCAAGTCCTTGCAACTTAAAGATTCTTTGTGATCTCAGTTGTAATAGCTGTTCGTAAGCTTGGTTTGTGTAACCAACCTATCCTTAGTGGATCATCCCTACTCTCGGAGTAGAAGAGAGGACTATGACTCTTTTGTGCTCCTTACCTCTTTAAATTCTTGTGTCTTTACTTTATTGCTTTTTCATTTTTGCAAATTACTTTTCGGCTGCTTAACGATTTCATTCTGTAACTTATTTCTATAGTTGCACTAAATTCAAAATTTTGATCTTTTTATTTAATCTTTGAAGGGGGTTTTCAAAACATATTCCGATGTGCTAATTAAGTTAAATTAATCTGTTTAATCAATTGGTAACTTAATTTTTAAAAATAAATTTCAAAAGGATCTATTTAATCCCCTTTCTAAATCTCTTTTATGCCTTTGGGAATAACAAAGTACAAACACAAACCCTGAAGGCAAAGACTTTAATTGAAATTGCAGCAGATATTTGAACTTGTAAACAATTACTATTTCATGATACTATTTTCCACGATGAAAAATTATTAACATAACAATTATAGAGATTGACCTCCTTGTAATCATTCCCGAGATTGTGAGAGGGGTTTTAGACTGTATTTATGTTTCATACACACACAAACACACATGTACCGATATATGGCAACCGTTCCATTGTCACCATTGATACGGACCATTGTTAGCCAGTCATCTTCTATCGACTAGCTAGATCAAGATTAAGAAGATTTCAAACACGCCTACATCCACTTGACAGTCTAGCGGATGGCTCTTTATTTTATTTATGTACCAAAAATTTTATCCCGCTCCTATTCTCTTTTTTGCTCCAAATCTCAATATTCCATAACACTTGCGTTACGAACAAAAACTGTCGATCTATATATACTTGGAAGGCTCTTGAAAAGATCTTCAAAACAAGAGCTAATGTTGATATGTTTTGATGAATTAAAATGATGAAAATCAGTCCCCTACATATATATGTATAAACGTATGTGTATGTACATATATTGAACGATTCACCTGCATCAATTCATCAACAATGCAGCCACCCATGTGTAGACTTGCTTAACAAGCATGTGGGACCATCCTCCTTACCCAAAAGGTTAACCTATTAGGTTGAGGCTCTACTATACTTATTAACCCATCTACACTATTGAATTTATCTTATGTGGAATTCATGTGAAATATCCTAACATGCGTGTGTATACAAGTCGGTGATACTTAAAATGGTTGTGCGAAGGATCCACCAAATTATCAGACCCAGGTTTTGATTTTGACATCCATACACACATTACAAAACTATCGGAGATGACACATATTATAATTGGTAGGACGAACAAATCTCCTAGGTAAATGTTGAAATCTCAAATGTATATTCTGCAGTGGATACCAAGGACAGGATACTCCACCACTAAAGTTTTTTCAAGCCCCCAAAATATGTCTCTAAATCATATTCATACGCATAGTTGCCATGGGCACTTTTGGTTCACATTAATATAGGGGAACATATTTATATATAACTGAGAAAGATGCGTCACCAATTGTCATTCTGTTGCTCAGGGTCAATCTTTGTACCTTTTCCATATACTCTGGCTTCAGATTTCCCCATGGATTTCTTCCACTTGCATAGTTCTGAAGATTTAAAGCAACTAAAGCCCTAACACTGGAAGATAAAAAATTTATCAAGGCATGTGAAAGAAAATAATATCTAATAAATTAAAGAACATATCCTATATCAGCTACATACATGGTTTTATTTAACATAAAACTTTCACAAACAAAATATGATAATAAGCTCTGTAAATGTAACAGGCAAAAAAAGAAGGAAAAATAGTAAAAAAATAATAAGTACTTAAAACTGAACTATTTTTTTTTTGCATGATGTATAGAGCTTATCACTCCCAATGTAGGTAAACAACATCATGATTGAATTTCACCTTGAAGGGAGAGAAATTTGCTCCCATTCTGAGCAGTTGACCCGTTTAACGTGCATCCTTAATATGTTATTTAATCCCCTGCATCCATTAAGTTGTTGATTGCACATGAACAATGATAAATTGTCATTTGAGCATATAAAAAAATTCTGCCTGGTAGAAATTATTGTAAGAATTTTGTCATCCAATCACCATTTCCAAATATAAATAAAAAATAAAGGTATAATTTAAAATATGAACTTATGGTTACTTCAATAAGCAGAAACTTGTTTTTCAAAACTTCTATAATAATTCCAGGCAAGCAAATTGTGGGACACAACAGCGTCCAGAATTTAGGCACACAGACACAGACACAGACACATGTCCATAAGGTATGCAGCTTTAATAATCTCCCAATTTAACAATAAATTAGACATGCTAAATTTTGTAAATACATCAAAAAGAAAGGACTACACATTATTGAAAACTATAAGGGCTCATTCAGAAAGAATTTTGCCATAGGGGTACTAATAATACCTTTATGAACAGTATGAGATAACTAATAATGTGTAATCGTTATGTTTAACATTTACACCTTCTTGGCTTCCTGTGTTTGGTTGAAGCAGTATGAGAGTTGAAGTATTCTCAAATTGGGCTGACTCTATAGAGAATCGTCGTTCTACTTCTGGTTATTGTTAATTTGTTAGAGACAATCTCGTTACTTGGCGCAGTAAGAAACAATCTGTGGTGGCAAGATCCAGTGCTGAGGCCGAATATCAAGCTATCGCCTTGGGTATATGTGACCTAATTTGGCTTCGAACCTTGCTAGAAGATATGAGTGTTACAACTAAAAGGCCTATGCATTTATTTTGTGATAATAAGGCAGTCATTAGTATTGCAAACGAACCACTACAACACGATAGAACGAAGCACATTGAGATTGACAGACACTTCATTAAAGAAAAGTTAACTAGTTATCTTATTTGTTTACCTTTCGTCAAAACGGAACATCAGCTTGTTGATATTTTGACCAAGGGTCTTACTAGTAAGATGTTTTATCCACTATGTTTCAAGTTGAGTATGCGAGACATCTATACACCAACTTGAGGAGGAGTGTTAGAATATATGGTTTCCATAATTATAGTTAGTCATATCCAAGTAAATTAGAGATTACCATAAATATACTTGTGTAATAAACCAATGTAATTGAGACAAAATTAATCAAGGATTTGATAATCAGAAACTCTGTTCCTTCCTTTCCACATAGTATAACTAGAGGTATCTTTTATTTGATTGATAATGAATTAATGAGTATCAATACTAAAATTACTTCAAAAGTCCGCGAGTTATTCAAGAAAGAATAAAATCAAATTTGGCAAGAACTGTGTTATGATGTTTAATTTATCTAAAAGCTACGTTATTAGAGCCTCTACAATAATCTAGGAGCCTTTTATTATTTTAATATTTGAAATTAGAGCAATTGAAGTCCCTTGAATGGTCTAAGAGACCCTAGAAGTGTCAATGTCAAGTTCCATGGTTTTCAATAATTATCTAACTCTAGTAGGGTTTAAGGTCTATAACTCTATATAAAGGATTTCCTGTACTCTTTTGGAGGCAGAATGAAATTAGTTCTCTTTTAAGAGTATTCTAATTTGTTCTGGTTTTAATTAATGTTTTCTAAAGGATTTGGTATTTGCTTAGATCATTTTGGTCTTTTGCTTAGCTCATTCCAAGGAGATGGACTCCTCCCACAACTTTCTCTATTTCCTTCCATCTATTTTTTTTTGCTAATTTGGGGGGGGGGGGGGGGGGGGCGCTTGTTTAGCGAAAGGCCTAGAATACCACTCAAGCCAAAGGCTCTCAGTACATTCCTTCCATCTATTTGAAATATTCTTCTTTATTTTTCTGTTTAATCTATTGGATTACATCAGTAACATTAACATTCCCTCCATTCGGCCATGATACATATAATCTCGATTAGTACCTTGTACATGATTGACATGTCTCTTCTCTCCATCCCTCCTCTGTCATTGGGCCCATGTATGTGTGGGTGATCTACAGGCTGAACATGTAATGGGATCTCTTTGATTCAGTACTAGTCGATTTTATTATGAATTTTTCCTTTGAGATACAAAGTCCTACATCGGGTAAACTAAGACTCGGGACTTAAATAAATAATAACTTGAGGGGTCACCCCACTCATAACAAATAGGTTTTGAGTTAGTGCTTCGACATGGTATTAGAGCAGACAATTTCATTCTTGCGCAAGGCTCAGTTGGCCACATGCTCCATGTAAGCCAATTTAAATTTTGTCAATGCGTTTGACTCAATAGCTACGCCACAAATTAGAAGGCCAATTGAGATAAAACGTCTCACATCCGGAAAACTAAGCCTTTAACTTATATTTCTAGGAGGCTACGACGATTCATAACTTATAATCCTAGGATGCTATGCCACTCATAACTAACTAGTTTTGAGTTGGATACTTCAACAATTTACATTGAGAATGAAAGAAACAAATATGCAAAACAAACAACTCCATGAAGTTGAAAGACAAAATACAACGATTACGTCCATGGCCCATATCCAGCCCTACCTCAATTTGGATTTATGTGAAGATTTAAGGCCTTGGCATGTAAATTTGAAGTGGTATTTAGTCCCAAATGTTTAATATTGTGTTGATGAAGTTTTGACTACATATGGCGATGATGGACTATGTCAGTGGTTAAGGTCACTGGTTAACAGTAGTTTATAGTGGGCGGTGACCAGTGTTAGTACTACTTATTAAGCTAATTGTCAAGTTTGGTGTGCCTGATAGTTTCGGTGTAAAGGCCTACCAATTTGACATTTGGCAACAATTTTTTTTTTAAAATTTTTTGGTTAGTAAATAAATCCACTAAAACCAAATTCAGGTATAATGTACAAAAGCAAAGAGGAAAAAAAGCACATCTATGCCCTAAGAAAACAATGTCCCACCCTATACAAATAGCCTCCAAAAAATTATACTTCTAGTATGCTCATAACGCTAACTCTCCCAAAAAGTCCACGAAATTTACAATAGAGCCCAGAATCACATCGTGCAACCAAAAGAAAAGATGAATTAGAAAGATAAGATGCTCAAGAGTTCTCTTTTTCCCTACAAAGTACTGGCTGTTACACTCCTTGCATAAGGTCCACCATAAACTATGTGAAACCATTGTCGCCTTCGCAATTCTTTCCTACCCACTTGCAAAAGTAGCTACTTCGCATAATTATAATTAATACATAATTCATTTATATTTATTTCTGAAATATTTTAAATGTTTTGCTTATGTAGACCAACGTTTCCATAACTATTCCATAATACATGTATAGTACAAGATATTGCTTAGAGTTAGAAGAAACAAATATAAATTTGTATGACTTAACAAACGACTTTACAATTAATGCACCGACAGCTAGGATTTACCATGCAAACAAAAACAAAAACCGGAACCACGATTATGAAACTAAACATTCTAGTGGGATAAGTTTCCAACCTTAAACTTGGATCAGCGATACAAGTTGTGAGAAACCACCCTTGTTTGCAAGTGTATCCTGAATAAATCAACTGGAGTAAAAGAAAGTAAATAAGTTGAATATGATGCCCCAATAAATGAAAATTTTGTATGGTATTAGTCAAATAAAATCTCAGTTATGTAGTATTTAAGAACATGATTTAATTTCAAGGTTGTTACTTCATGAAATCAAGTGTTAAAGATCCATTATAACTTTGATCAATTAGAAAGAAGATTTTATCTACGCTTAATATCACCATATGGGGGTGGAACAGAGTAAACTCAACTCAAGTATGCCTTTTATCCCAAACTATTTGGGGCAGACTGCAAATGAATTTCATATGATAGTGAAAATTAGAAAGACAGGAAAATACACAAAATTTAAAATAAAAAAAACAAAACAAAAACAAATGAGTCCTGCTATATATTGCGAAAGTTTTTTGCCGAATTACGATTGCGACGTATATCAATACATGAGATTGAATAAATTACTAAATTAGCCCACTATATCAAATATATCGTAAAAGTATTACCAAATATTCACGTAACTCGCAATAAAAAAGTCGACATGTAAAGTCGTAATATATATCATTTTCCAAAACAAATTACAAAACTGGAAGAAACTAAACTAAACAAGCAAGGAAAAGAGGTATACAAAAAAAACCTAATATTAGCACCCTACTCGGCCTCCAAAATACGAATCGCATTCCGCCACTCGTTCCTATGACAAGTGATGTGGGTAAAGACTCCTACCAATGGCAGCCTGCCACGTGTCACTACATTAAGTCTTGTTTGGGCAAGGGCATTGTAACTATTATACCCTGAAAAGGATAATGCATTATTTGCAGATAAAGGTAAATGATAGTTGTAATTGATAAATATCAGATTAGTACAGCTGGTAATGGTGATAACCATTGTAAAGACCATGTTCTATTAGGATTGGGAATCCCACAACAATCCAATGTTCTATAGAAGGAGGACTCTCACAGTATATAAAGGGGGTCAAACATACAATAAAAGGTGTACAATTTTTCTCAACTACTGAGCATAGAATCTCTCTCACTTACTGACTCAAGCATCGGAGAGTCCTCCCAAAACCAAACTCTAGCGGACCTTTTGCAGGTTTTAGGTGGTAAACGGCGGTCAAAGTCAACTCTTGGGTGGTCAAAGTCAACGATATCTAGGTTGATTAAACCCTAGTTTCCCGGTATCTGATTTACGCATTAAATTGGTGTCGCCTGTGTGAAAGGAACAAAAAGTCTTCTCTTTCTCACATCCTAAGAATTCAACATGGTGAATATTCGTACTAATTGCCACAACCCACCAACTGACAACCATCCGTCGCAGTAACCCCCTCTTATCAACCATGACCGATCGAGAATTGTATGTTTAATTTAAAATATTTATTGCGTTAAATAAATATTTTAGTTGATGTATTTATTGGTTAAATAAATATTTTGATTGATTTATTTATTTACTGATTAAATAAATAATTCATGAATTGTGGGGGATTAATTTAAGTTAAGTGTTTATGTTGATTAATTGATGATTAAATGATTTTATAAGTTGTACGTATTTTATTACGCTAATGTGTTGGTTAAGTTGTAATTTAATTTAAATAATTAAATTAAATGAATTATTAAATAATCATCATATTATATAATGGTAATATTCTAATTTGATTTAATAATTAAATTAGAGAGTTGGTAACAATTAAACTGGAAATTATAATGTAGCAATTTGATTTAATAAGTTAATATTAACTTTAATTTAATTGAATTTAAATATTAGAATTTGATTAATTAAAGTATAACAAATAAACTATATAGTAAATGAGTTATTAAAATAAATTAGAAAGGAGGATTAATTTAGTTTTATCCAAATAAAGCTTTATGGCTTTTGATTTTCAAAATTTTGTAACTGATAAGTAATATGAATTCTTTTAACTAATAAATACTTCATCCGTCCCATGATAAAAGTCCTTATTACTATTTTAGGTAGTCCCATGTTAAATGTCCAATTTCCTTTAATAACCAAACTTTTACACATTTTTTCCTATTATGCCCGTAGTATTAAATATCTCATATTTTTCTTATTCTAATTCTCTCTCCATATTTAATAAGTATGGAAAGATAATATTTTGAATTGAATAGGTAGAAAGTCATTTTCTCACTTACATTGAAAATAATTAAAGACATATTATTATGGGCAATTTTGCCATTTCGTTCCTCTTCTTAATATGCGTGAAAAGTTAACCAGAACTTTTATCCTGGGACGGATGGAGTATCTATTATATGTATATATCAGTTTATATTATGTATTATATGTTCTTACATTAAGTTTATCTAAGTCTAAAGAAGAGAAAGAAGAAAAATAGAGAGAAAAGAGAGAAGGAAGAGGGGAAGAATTCCGAGTTTGAGAAAACAAAGAAAACAAAGAAGGTTGCTATCATCTTTGTTGGCTAAACAAGAACTTGAAGGTAGTAAACTAATTTCAAAATTTTTAGTCTCTGTTCTTTGAAGTTTCTTTCTCTGTAAATTAATTTTTAAGAATAATTGTTAAAAATATGGTTTGTAAATGTTAATTTGTATATATAATCTGTTTTTATGCGGTTTGTAAGTGATTTAGAGTTAATTAATGTGACGCCCCCAAAATAGGTCCACACAACTCATTCTGAGTCGTCAAATACATGATACAGAAAACCAAATACAAACTTCATTAAAACAATTGTCGTGCAAAATACGACAACACATGCTGTGAGTTTTAATACAATATTGTCTTGTAGACAATATCCAAAATCAAATAAAGTTCTAATTACAATTATTGATACACTATTTTACAAAATAGTGAGGACTGCTATAATAACTGTCTTGAACCATCACCCCACATCCCGACTAGTCTCAGCTATATTCTCGCCTCCTGAGAAGGAAAATGGAACAAAAAGAAAAAAGATGAGCTCAACTAACCCAGTAAAGAATATTATGACTAAGATAATGCAGAATAAATTATCCTTAGTCCTCAACGGGAAAAAATGACAACAAGTTTTAGATCAACAACTGCAACGGAAACAACAATCCATTAGAAGAGTCAAGTAGAGCATGATGTTTACTATCTTCTATGATTTAAAAGTTTATCATCAATATTTTATCCATGTAACGTCAATCAATAATTATTTCCCATCAACGAATTATCTATGCACTACGGGCCAAAGATAATCGTTTGTATCACCAGTGGTCATGATCATGTCAAACACCTGTCCATCTTTGCACTACGGGCCAAAGATATCAACCAAAAGTTCATCTTTGCACAACGGGCCAAAGATATTTATCAATCAACAGTTCATCTTTGCACTACGGGCCAAAGATAACTTTCAACATAATTTAAGTATGAGAATTATGATAATGATAATAAGAATGAATCAAGTGAGACCATAACATGGATTCAATTTCAAGAATAAGGGTCACAACAGATAACTTAGACAAAGAAGAAAGAATTTTATTTTTTGTGAACAATACTCGTGAATAGTCCGTATGAATAGTACCGTATGAACAGTGCCCAGACAAGAAAAGTTTCAAATTTAATAAGAAATTTCATACCAATATTCCAGTGAAATGATATTAGATGAAGCGAATTTCTAATCATTTCAGGAAATATAGAAGCAATACTTACCATAGTAAGTTTAAATTTAGGAATACGAGATGAAATAATATCGCTTACGTAATATGGAGTATGAAAGAAAATGATATTCCTTACGAATATAGAAAGAAATAGTATCAATTATGAGTATTGAAAGAATATAACCTCCTTTACGAAAAAAAAAATATCCTTTACCTTAGTAGAAACTGGATTTGACTGAAATATCGGATATTATTCTGAGAAAATCTTGCACAAAAAGCTACACTCAAAGTATCCATATACTCGCAAGAAATACATTCGATATTATAGAGAAAATTTTCTGATTCTGGTGTGAGTTTCATTGTTTAACTAAGCAGCCTATTTATAGGAAAGTGGTAGCACACCACTTCTGATAATTTTGCATACGGAAGATTTTTCTTCCAGCACACCTAACTTGAAACTAAGCTTTTCAACTTGCTCACCCACCCCTTTATCACACGTTTAAAAAAAAAAGAATTCAAATTCAATTTGAAAACTAATTCAATTTGATCATCTTTACTCCATTTAATTCACATCCCAAAAATATAATGATATTACCATTTAAATTACTATTATATTATCACATTATATTATGATAATGTAATATTATAATAATATATTTAAATAAATATACTATCGGAGAAGATAATTATGGTTTTATAGAAAATATAACAAACTTTCGACAAATGTCCCATTCTAAAATTTCTCTATTTATATCAAAATTTAATGAAATCTTTACTTACCATATTCATCAATTATTTACAATTCTTCAATAATTATTTAACTAATATTATAGATTCACAATAGTGATAACCAGATCGTTCCCAGGAAAGAGGGGGCTTTCCGATAAGAATTTCTCCTTACTGGCGTGCAATTATATGACTTAACCCCTTTCCTCGACAGAATTTTCTAGACATTATCAATGATGCTATCTAATAATATCATTTCAATAATATGAGTCACTGTGTCGTGACAACTATTGAATCAATAATGCAAAATACTATTCAATTATCACTGTAGCAATTATTGCACCAATAATATGAAAGACTGTGCAATTTTACTGTATCAACTATTGAGCGACTTCTTACGTAAAAATCAATAATCAGATATACTGTGCAATACCGTGTGCCACTGTGCAACCACGCGTATTACTATACTTTTATCACCGGGTATTTTAACAGTTTTAACGGTAAAAGTTTTGCTATTATTTTTATAAAAAGGTTATTTATGTCGCTTTCTATACCCAACAGTTATTCTGTTATGTGGTCCACCAATGATTGCGCTGTCGTATAGATATCCCCGGCAAAAAGAATATCTCCCGACCAAAACGAATATTCCCCGACAAAACGAATATTTTATGACCACTTGCTTACTTTGCAAAATTTACACATTTCACCCATAATTAAAGCATTATATCAACTCAACACCTTATTATTCAAAAATAATATTTAAAGAAAATTAAATCTTTATTAATAAAAAGTTGGGGTCTTACAACCTTCCTTATGAAATTTCGTCTGGTATGTCGAAAATGTGAGGATACCTTGTTTTCATTTTAGATTCTAACTCTCAGATCATTTCCTCAGTATCGTGATTTCTCCATAAAACTTTGACTTGAGGTATAACCTTTGAGCGTAAAATATATTCCTTCTTATCCAAGATTTTAACAGGTACGTCTTCATACGTTAAATCTTCTTCTATCTCGTCTGGTTCTAACTCAATAATGTAGTTCAGGTCTTTCACATATTTACGTAGCATGGATATGTGGAAAAGTTATGAACACGAGACATACTTGGTGGTAAAGCGAGTCTATAGGCCACAATTCCTACTTGGTCGAGAATTTCAAATGGACCAATTAATCTAGGGTTGAGCTTTCCTCTCTTCCCGAATCTCGTAACTCCTTTCCATGGAGCAACACGTAACAATACATGATCTCCAACATTGAATTACACGTCCCTTCGATGAAGATCAGCATAACTCTTTTGTTGATCTTGTGAGGTTTATATACGTTGCCGGATCATTTGAATATTTTCCGTAGTCATGCATACTAATTCTGGTCCCAACAACGTTGTTTCACCCACCTCGTCCCAGCATACTAGAGAGCGGCACTTTCGTCCATACAAAGCCTCAAATGGAGCCATGCCTATACTTGTTTGATAACTGTTGTTGTAGAAGAATTCCACCAATGACAATTACTTGTCCCAACTTCCTTTGAAGTCTAGAACGCAGAACCTCAATAGATCTTCAAGAGTTTGAATAGTCCTTTCTGATTGCCCGTCCGTTTGAAGATGATATGCAGAACTGAATTGTAAATCAGTGCCAATAGCTTTCTGCAAACTGACCCAAAATCGTAAAGTGAATCTTGAGTCTCGATCAGAAACTATGGATACTGGCATACCATGTAATCTCACAATCTCATTTATGTACATACGAGCAAGACGTTCAAGTGAATAAGTTTCTCGTATAGGCAAGAAGTGTGAAGACGTTCAAGTGAATAAGTTTCTCGTATAGGCAAGAAATGAGCACACTTGGTTAATCTATCGACAATGACTCAAATTGCATCTATGCCTTGAGAAACCTTGGGAAGACCAGTAACGAAATCCATGTTAATGTGTTCCCACTTCCATTCTGGAATTTCAAGTGGTTGCAATGGACCTTTTGGTACTTGATGCTCCGCCTTGACACATTAACAAGTTAAACACCTTGAGATAAACTACGCGATCTCTCTCTTCATATTGGTCCACCAAAATGTATGTCGAAGATCACGATACATTTTGGTACTTACAGGATGGATTGCAAACGGTGTGTTGTGTGCCTCCATCATGATTTTTGTACTTCAAATCAGAGTCGTTAGGAACACAAAGTCTGGAGTTGACTCGAAGTATTCCTTCTTCATCGATTCTTGCTTCTGGAATAACACATTCTTGTACTTTCTTCTTCATACACATCAGTTCTGGGTCTGTAGCTTGAGCAGCTTTAACTTTATAGATTAAAGTCGGTTCTACTCGTATATTTGATATCATCACGTGGGTACTTGGAGCCTTTAACTCTATCTTCATCCTTTGTAAGTCATACAAAATGAGTTTTTGTGTTAACAACATCGCACTCGTACCCGCATACGATCTTCTACTCAACGCGTTAGCTACCATCGCATTGTATTGTTTTATCGAATCCTTGAATGGCTAGTGAACCCTTATTGTTTTAACTCGTCCATAGTTGATGAGCGTTCTAAAATTCTAAAACTGTTATTGAAGTTAATCCAAACCAAACTTCCTTTGGTGCGGACTCTTATGTCAAGCTGACATGAACAACCCTATTATAGGGGATTATTTACGCATTAGCGTTAAGATGGTTGTGCACAATACATGGTACGAAGGATTGGTCCCCCCTAAGTACGAGAAGAAAGGTCCATATAGTCTAATGATTGTTAAAGGTTTGAAATACTTAATAACCTGGGACATAGTTCATGGTCTTGTGTCCCTCAGATTACTTTTGATCTTGTTTCTAATTCTTGATTCAAAAGTCGAGTTTCCTTTTGAGCTTTCTATTCCTGATTATTATTGTCTGAAAAGATTATATTGTTCAGTTGAATTTAATTACTATGATTCATATATTACGGTTTGTTATTTCAGTGAGCATTTGTTTTGCTCAATCTTGCATATAACATTGTAGCTAGAGTTGAGAAAATTGACGAGTCATCCACTAGTAAGGGAAAAGGCAAGATAGACAAGTGATGGGAACTTGTTTAATTTAGTTGAAGATGTTATGTAATAAGAATTATTTAAATATGTTATGTTTCCGCATATGTTTAATAAAGGTTAGATAACCTGGGAATGATGTGATTAAGTTTATGTAACCCTTTAATGGGGAGGTTTATTGCTTAAGTTTTCATATAGTTATTATCCTTCATTTGGGTAGTTAGATGTGATTGCTTGGACAGTGAACACCAAATCATGTGGGAATGAAGTACCCGGATTTGGGAGTGTCACACCTCCCTTCTCTTATAATATTTATATATTTATGTACGTGTATTTATATATATAATATCTATTGTTAATGCTCAAATTGTCATGTTAGTGAATATGGAATCGAATCCTGCACAATGAAGAGTAAACGCCAAGCTTGACGACAAGTTGTCGTCAGATGATAGCTCTGATGTGAGAATTAGTGCAAGATTTGAGGATGTTAACAATTGAGAGTATAGAGCACTCAAAATGGCATTACCTCTACCACCTTTTCATGGAGCTACCTATAGGGTTTGGCAAACCTTTCATCAAGGGACTAGAAACCTTCACTTATTCTCTTTCATTACTTACTTTAAGCTTTTGCACGAGCATTAAATGTTGTGATACCAAGGGAATATATATTGATGTATATAGACATATATGTATGTGTATATCTATATTATATATATGTATGTATAATATATCTATATTATATATATGTATATATATATATATATAATATATATATATATATATAGATTTATACATACATATATACATGCATATACATATATATAATTTAGACATATGTATATATATGTATGTATACATGTAAACGTATGTTATGTATATATGATATATATACATGGATGTATACATATATGTATAGATGCATGTATACGTGCATGTATACATGTATATATACATTGAATTATAAACAGGGATGCATTCTATTATCTTTGATACATTGAATTATAACAATTTGTTGAGTTTTGTCTAAGAATTATTTGTGTGAGATTTATCCTTGTCCCAAAACACTCATTCCCCATTAATTTGGGGGGATATTAATTGTAATTTTATTAACAGAATTCCTTCCTTTACGCACATTGTATTCTTACTCTCCCTTACATGGGTTGTGCCCTCACATTTTTGGGTGCATTTGCTATGCTTCTCACTCGAAATCATGAAAACTCGATCCTTCAGCAACCACCAGTGTTTATTGGTCATTCACGTTCCCAATCTAAATCTGAGATAGAAATTCCCCAAACACACATATAGCGGTGGCCCACAACAAGGCAAGGAAAGTGACCCTGTCCGGAAGACGATGAGAGGACAAGAAGTGTTACTGAAAATCCTAGCAACAGAAGCATTTGTTGAAAATAAATTACAAGATCTAACAATTTCAGTAGGACCAAGGCTTACTGATTGTGATGGGATAGCTAATAGCGGTACATTAAGAACTAGAATCAGTTTACTCTCATCTTCCCTAAGCGTGAATTAATTTTCTTCCCCTCCCCATTAACTCTTTGATGTCTTTTCCCTGCTGGCTGCTTTTTCTTCTATTAGTGCTTTCTCTTTCTTAAGTTAATTTTTTATTATTAATGGAAACAAACTGTCCCTGAAATTGTGCAACTTCATAAAAGATCGAGCTCTATATATGATTGAGCACTAATAAAAGACCATTATCTAAGTTTGACAGTTGTAGTTTAAGGAAAGAGCCGACCTTATTTGCGATAGGACCTTGTGCAAGAAAAGGTTTTTCATTCCGTAGATTGTGGAAACCATAAGCAACTTGGGCATCCATTCCTAGACAGAAAAATGAAAATGAGATTAAGCATAAAATTAAAGGTACAAAATCATCTTAAGTGAGCAAATATTAGCGTTGAATAATTTGAGAATACTAATCATAACTAGTTTCTCTCTCATACTTGCTTTCATTTCGCCTTTCCTTTTTCTAAGGGAACTGCAGTCTTTTCGCAAAGCAAAATTCTCATAAACGACATACAGTAAAATATTAGGAATGTAGGAAATTTATTATGTTTTGGCAGGGCTTCACTAGGGAGCGAGGATCCTCCAGTATTCAGGACCAGTTTTACATCAAGAAGGCAAATCCAAAAATAAATGAATATATTTCCATTAGGAATTTTACATGGTTCAATTAGTAGGAGGGAATACTGAGGGTGGGATGGGTGGGATGGGGGGTGGAAAGCTTAGGAAAAAAGAAGGGACCTATAAGATTCATGTTAGCTGGCAGGAGAGGGCTGGATGGAAGGATGCTCTTAGCTACCACCATTTTTTCCTTCATCCAGAAAGTAATAGGAAAAAGAGTTATAAAGCTGGGAACAAATATGTATTTTTCCCCTCTAACATTTCCAAATAAAAGTATCAGAAGGGTGTTTCATATCCAACGAAAGAAGAAAAAAGATTAGGATAAATACGGCAAGCGAGTTGTTCCCCAAAATGCAACACAAAAGTCAAGTGAGTTTTAATTAGACCAATTAAAAGAAATCTTCTCATGATTAAAGATATAAGATCCACATGGGACTATGTACGAGGACGGTTCTTTTGTATCGTCCAAGTGGGAGTGTAATTGTGCATGTGTATGGTAGTGTATCTCAAATTATTGACCGGGGGGTCCGAATAATGTCCTGACCCGAAAATATATGTGTGGCAACCCGAAAAGAAAAGAATTATGAGGTTTAGCGCCCATGGTCGGAGCCCACCGCTACCCCTTTAAGGGGTGTGGGAGCAAAGCCCCCACGATATGGACTTGTTCAGTTATAAAGCCTCGCTATGCACACACACATATATATGGGAAAATGGAGTATGTCTTAGACACACAAGCTTTTGCGTGTCCTGCACCTAATATGACGTAATTTTGATTGATAAAATGGTAAAAAGTCAAAATAGCCATAAATGAAAATGGTGAAATGCCAGAACAACCATTAATGAAATCTCTTAAAATAATACGACACACAGAAGTCTGTGTGTCCGAACACATACTCCCTTTCCCCTATTAATATAAACATGTGTTAATATAAATATATATATATATATATATATATTATAGCTTAGAGTTTTAATTGTGTTCTCTTCTTTTAGCCGCCACTATGAGATTGGGTTTATTGGGGATTTGTGTTTTGAGCGATCTATACATTTGTACTCTTCGAATTGTTAAGTGGATTTCTTCCGTCTCTCTTTGGTTTTTGGGTTTCCACGTAAATCTGTGTCTTGTTTATGTTTTTTGTTGATTTCATTTTTGCCATACTTTGTAATAACAAGATGCATTCGCACTTGGCTCACTTTGCATCACTGGGTTGCCTAATTGATTAAACCAAATTGGATTCGTTTGTTTTAATTAGTTTGATGGGACGATGGCGGTTTGATCTGAACCATCAGACTAAATGTAAACACTATGTATTATTTGGAAAAGTGATTGTCATAGTTACTTACAATTTTGACTGGCAGTTTAGTGATTGTTATTGTTATAGTTAATTTGGACTGTTGGACTATCTGGCTAAACAATCTACCATATGAGACTTAAACTACCAATAGTTGTGCTCTTCCATGGTAAGATTGCCAGAATTTGCATAAAGTGAAAAGTCCCCCAATTCAGAATAACCATCTTCTTCACCTCTAACTTGATATTACAGAATATCTCGAGTCGTTGTATATTAATACAGCTTTCAGGCACATAAAGGGATCTTGTTCACAATTCAAATTCTTTCACTTGCTCAGCAGAAAACATTAATTATGTTTTGTGAGAATCTTGAATTCTCAAAATGCATTCTAGGGCTTGCTTTCCTTTGAAAATAACCTAGTGCAGCAATTAGCAGAAGGGTATGCTTTAATTTATCATGAGAGACACCATGCCCTGGCAACCCATTTACACACCAGAATCCTGCCAGGGGTGGTGGTGAGGTGGGTCTTAATGATCGCGATGTTTAACATGACTCAGAAAATCCTTCTTTCTGCTTGTGCTAGAAGCAATTTCCAAACAATCCCTCGAACACTTTTTCTCAAACTTAGGCCAAACATAAACAGATATAATGAAAAACCTATGAGGAAATCCTTACTACCTTCCTCCATTCCTTCTTGATCAGCCAAAATCCAACGAAGTCAGCTTTCTTTTCCTAGCGTATGATCTCCACCCCTCCTACCTACCAGTACTTCCTTTATTATTTTTCCCATTCGTCCATTATTCTATCCCTCCTGTGAGACACATTGTCAGTTTTCCTTGAGAAAAATCACTAGGATGAAAGTTCATCAAAATAAAATTAAGATATGTGAGTTCCAAGTAACTCAAATTCGTTTCGCAAGCATATTCATTTTGGCCAATCTTTACAATCAAAGTGAATTCTTGGCACGATGATCAAATGCTCACTTGTTAAATGCTTGGTCGTAGGTTCAAGTCCTTGAAAACAACCTCTTGTAAATATGGGCAAGGCTGCGTGCATTTGACCCCCAGACCCTTATATTTGTAGAAGCCCTGTGCACTGGATACTGATGTACACATTATTTATGCACCGTGGTGAAGCCAGAAACTCTCGTCAGTGGAGTCGAAATTATTACTGAGTTACAAATAATTTGGCGGGGGTTCGGAGGCAGCGTCGCGAGCCATTTTTTTTTATACTTTATACTTTCGAGTATATATATATATATATACATTTTATTACAATGAAAATATAATGAGTAATAATATATAGTATATATACATTATATTGACTCATAATAGTTTTTTTTAATCACAACTGTTTATAAGTAAGTAATTCATTATTTATTTTTAAAAATAAATTTTCAATTTGACCCCGTATAATAGAAAATTTATAAAATTTTAGTGGGGTCAACTTATGTATAATACTTAAAAATTTTAAAATTTACCTTACATTATAAAACAATTTTTTTTTTCAGTGGGGTCGATTGACCCCACAAAGTCCTATGTGGATTCGCCAATTATGCATTTTATCATTTTCAATTTTATTCTTTTATATGTTTATTTATTTAACTAACGATTTTTATTTTGCTTTGTAGGATTTATTATTTTATTAAATCTTGGTGAACAAATTAAAGATAATGTTACAGTTTTAAAGAAGAAAAAGGACTCTAAAAAGATTATCATGAAGGAATTGAAGTCAAGAAGAAAAGTAAGTGATAAGAGAAGAAAAGGAGGCCAAATTCATTCTCTATAAATAGAGACATTTATTTGGAGAGAGGTGAGTCCTGTTTTATTTGTCCCTTTATAATTACTTTTCCTTCTTCCCAAGGCTAGTAGCGGTGGAAGGTTTCGGTTTCCTACACATCCTGTAATGGAAACTCAAATCATGAGTCGAGTAATGCATGGTTGTAACATATTATCAATTTAATATTCTTTTCTTTTCTTCTAGATTTGGTTTCAGTACTAAAGTTAGTGGTTTAATGTTAATGGTTTCTTTTATCCTTTATAAGATAGTTAATTCTAGTTAATTATTTTAGATCGTATCTTTGCTCATACAAATAGTAATAATATCAATAATTTTTTCTTTTGACTCGTATTGATTATTAAGGCTAACTAAATTATTAAACCTAGGATAAAGATGAAACTAACCAATTATATATGACAATATTTTCCATTTCTTCTATTAATTGTACCTAAATTTTTAAATATTGAAATACCTTCATTTTACAATTCTTATGTAACATTTAAATTAATTAAGAAGTGTTGATAGATTATTGTTAATCCATGAATTTTTCATAATCTATACATCTCCATATTACTTGTAAAAATTACTACATAAAAAGGAAGGGAAATCAAAGTAGTATTTAACTTTATTCGGATGTCATTGATTTATTTTCCGAATTTTGAACACTTGGCCGGTGGCATAATTTGAGTTATACAATAGAAGAAATTAGATTACTTATAATGTTTATTACTTAGTGGATTCAGATTCCTAGATTGCTTTCTCATATTAATTTTTATCCTCAAATTAGTTTAATTATTGATTCAATTTTAGTTACTCAAATTCTCCAATTTTAAAATTAATTTAGTGTATACGGTTCGAACTGTATTTGCCAAGTCTACAATAGACTTTGAACACTTGTAGTTACTTATTTTTATAACATCAGATACGACTGACCTTTTTTACAACTGAAGTGAATTACAACTAAAAGAATATAAGTGATACTTGTTGAATGTTCAGAATTGAAAATTAAACTCAAGGGAAAAAAGTTGATATACTGACATAGCAGATAAAACAACTGGGCAAATAGATATGCATAAGAACATGATATATTCATCCTTATTCAAAGGCAGGCATAGCTATGCTAAAGTAGTTATAAAACACTCCTTCATAGCAAGACAGGCATACCTATGCTAAAGTAGTTATAAAACACTCCTTCATAACAAGACACTTCCTCTGACAACTCCCCTTCAACTGCCAGTTCCTGCATAATTTCCTCATTTGTCAATGTTAAGAAAAGGATAGATAAAATATATTATATATCACAAAAGATTAAACAACGAGTTTGATCTTCAATTCTAGATGAGAGTCCGTTTCAATATTATTTTACACACTGATAAGCGAAAAAAATGTCACTTTTTTAAACCGTTATTTAATAGAAAAATGGTATTTCATATACTTATCATTAAACAATTATATTTTCACAAATCAAAGTATCTCTTTAAGTTGTATCACACTAGCAGACACGAAAAATTATAATATATGCGCAAGATAAAAAAAAATTAGTGCTCATATATTTCTACAATTCTACTCAAAAAAATTAAAATAAATAAATAAATGAACATAATTTTGTTAATGTCATGCACAATATAATCAAAGAGTATTACACTTTGTAGTTATGATCCAACTATCAGCACCTAAGTCCAGGCTGCAAAGGAAATCTCCCTAATAACTAACCTAAATAAAACAATTCCCTTTTAAGAGAACACAGTAAATTACAGAATGACCAAGAACAAAGGTTGTGGCAACAAAACAAAAGTGCAATGATGGAGGATAAAATAACATACAAACAAAGAAAATTATGTAAAAACTAACTGTATTTTGGGGTACACAAGTAACTATTCATCATCTTCTTACTACTACATTATCAACAAGTCCAAATTAGTGATTTAATATGAAATAGATACCCAAAATGGAATCCAAAAGAAACCGAAGATGCTGGAAAGGGGAAATAATTTGTTTGGGAATAGGCCATGTGATGTACACCAAGCGTCATAAACCAGAAAATTGTTTGAAAGATTAGGATAAACAAAGTTTTACCACTTCAATTGAATATAATTTTCTATAATTCTAATAAAAAAGTTAAGAGAGTATTAGAAGAAAACCGCGAGATATTGTCTATCGTAAAATCTATACAACCAACAAAACTAAAATACAACTACAAGATCAAATCTCCTATAAACTTTATAAAAGAATACGAAGAATCAAAGAACAGCTTCAAGATCTAGAAAAGAAAAAGTGTTGCAATAGAAACAGCTGCAAAAGCTGTAAAGAACTAATCTTAATGGGCGAATTTGAAGAATATTCCCAGAATGTCTTTTTACCAAAGGACCGAAGTCTTTTTCCACTTTCCAAAGTTACATTTATATATAAAATCAATTCAAATACAAACCATAGTAATATGAAACAGTCATGTTCTGTATAATCTGCTGAAACACAGTCCAGGAACAGTCATGTTCTTCAGACTTCCGCCGACAATCCTATACAATCTTCCAGGAGAATTTGCATTTCAAGCCAACATACTAATATGAAAGGATGTGCTGAGATTAACTATTCCATTCTGTATTAACTCGCATCTGTAAATATTCAGAAAGAATGCTAATGATCAAACTAAATGAGCCTAGAAAAATTAGCAACTGCCTATCACAACCTGGTCAAGTGAAAACTCCTCTGTAGGCTTCAAAGAGTGGGGTGCTTCCAACTCTCTCCCAGCAGGCATTAAAATTTGAAGATTCCAACTGCACACACACACACACACACACACACACACATACACATATATATATATATATATAATACATATAATTAGATAAAACTGTTGAGTGTATGAATGAGCAATCAGATGCATAATTTTCTGATAAAAATGCACATTGATACAAATAAATTAGATCACAAATTAACCACTATTCAAGAAGTATTAACATACATATATTAAATATTTCTAAGACTCAAATTGTTCAAAATGAAATGACTGCAAATATTTCTGGAAAACATGTATGGATGCTGCAGTTTAACTATTAGAAGTCAAATAAATACATTTAAAATGAAAGCAATGCTAAATCTTTCTAAAAGCATGAAATGGATATTAATTAGAAAATAACAATTATTATTAGAACATATTGAATCTGAAATTCTGAACATGGGAAATACTTAAAGCAATTTTTTATTAGATTAAGAAAAAGCATCTTAAGCAATCAAATTAGAGAATTTACACTAATAGACAGTAATGGAGACCAACAACATCTCATGCTGAAACCCATGCTTCAGTTGTAAGAGAAATGCAAATGAAATTCCACAACAACAAAAAGATAATAAACATTATGAAAATCATAATCCAGGTTAAGGCAATATTATGAAGGTTTCCCTAAAATTATCAACAACTTATGCTCAACTCTCTTATACTCAAATCTATTTTAAGAGTTTTGTATAATTTGCGTAAAAGAGATTTTTTGGTAGTTAGGGTTAAGAAAAATTCTCGGTTCAAGGTTTCAATGAGTTCAAAAGAGGTTCGACGTAGGACTAGGATGGAGGTAGAAATAAAGGAGATTAAGATAAGATAATTAGGCTAAAAGGCCATAAGCACAAGACTTGATTCAATAATAATTAATCATTCAATACCTAAATAAACTAGTAGGAATTACAATACTTATTGACAATAAGAAAACCCTAAACTTAACAACCAAGTAAAACCTAAAGAAATAAGGAAAGATAATCCCGAATGAATATATACTATTATAATTAAAATTCTAGAATATTCTACTTAATACAATAAAAGAATTAGTAATTACATACAACTCAACTATAAAAAGAATCATTTAATAAGAATGATAAATCTTCTTGGCTTTCTAACACATCATTCTCCTATCGTTTGAAAAGAACTCGTTCTCGACTTTAAAGTATGGGAGAATCCATAAGCCACAAACTAGACTCTAATTACATAAGTGTAGAAACCCATATTAGGTTAGAGAGAAAAGACAGGAAATTGGTGAATGAGAGGTTAAATCCTTCTCATCGCTTCATTGTATATATACTATATTACGTTACAATCAAAACTACAATTAAGGCTCTAATTAGAGCTATAATCAAGGCTATAATTACATTCCTTAAATAGGTAGATCCTAATAATATTCTAGATTCTAACATCTACAAAATATTTAGATTCTAACACTACCCCTCAAGTTGGTGCATGGATGTCTCACATACCTAACTTAAAACATAATGGATGAAACGTTGTACTATTGAGACCTTTGCTCAAGATCTCAACAAGTTGATGGTTTGTCTTGACAAAAGGTAAGTAAATGAGACCACTAGTTAACTTCTCCTTTATGAAATGTCTATCAATTTCAATATGCTTCGTTCTATCATGTTGTATTGATCATTTGCAATACTAAATACTGCTTTATTGTCACAAAACAATCTCATTAGCTCATAAGTTACGATACCCAAGTCTTTTAACAATGTTCGAATCCACATTAATTCACACACACCCAAGGCAATATCTCGATATTTAGCTTCTGCACTAGATCTAGCCACAACCGACTGTTTTTTGTTGCGCCAAGTAACAAGGTTGCCGCCTATAAATGAGCAATATCCAGATGTGGAACGACGATCATCAATACAACCAGCCCAATCTTTATCAGAAAAAGCTTCAATCCTCATTCAGAAGCAGATTTTAGATATCTTAGGATTCTATAGACAACTTCCATGTGACAATTCCGTGGATCATACATATATTGACTCACTACTCCCACAACATAAGAAATATCAAGTCTAGTGTAAGAGAGATAAATCAGTCTACCCACTAATCGTTGATATATCTCCTTATCAACAATGGATCCCATGCCACCTGTGAGATGATGATTGACCTTAATGGGAAAGTCGGTTGGTTTGCATCCTAACATATATGTTTGTATTAAGAAATCAAGTAAATACTTCTGTTGAGATAGAAAAATGCCACTAGAAGATCTTGCAACTTCTATGACAAAAAAATATTTCAGAGCCAAGGTCCTTGATTTCGAATTCATTGGCGAGTTTAGTCTTGAGATTAATCATCTCTTCTCCATTATTTCCAGTTACTAAAATGTCATCATCATAAACAATGAGAATATGATAATGGAATCTTGCCTTTTCCTCTTTTGACAAACATAGTGTGATCTGCCTGACTCTGCTTCTACCCAAATCTCATCATAGCTTTATAGAATCTGTCAAACCATGCTCTAGGAGATTGCTTCAACCCATACAGAGCTTTTTGTAACTTACAGACTTTCCCATTAGTTGTTGATGAGGTAAAACTTGGAGGAACTTCCATGTATACTTCCTCTTTAAGGTCACGAAGAAATGCATTCTTCACATCAAGTTGTTGGAGGCTTTGTTGCACAAGATATAATGGTACGGAGTTCATTTTTGCCATTGGAGCAAATGTCTCTTAATAATCAATTCCATGAGTCTTGAGTGTATCCTTCTACAACAAGTCTCGCCTTGAATCTCTCAACCGATCCATCGGGCTTTTCCTTCATTGTATACACCCATTTGCACCCACCCAGTCTCTTCCCATGGTGAAGAGTAACTAGCTCACATGTCTCATTCTTTTTCAAGGCATTCTTTTCCTCTATCATAGCTTTCCTCTATTTTTCATCTCCGATTGCTTCTTTTCACCCTTGAGGAACAAAAAAGGAGGACAACGAGGAAACAAAGGCACGATAGAAGGTAGATAGATTATCACAAGAGGCAAAGTTAGAAATAGGATGTTGAGTACATGATCTAACTCTTTTTTCTAAGGGCAATAGGAAGATCGATATCACAATTATCAATAGAGATATCAGAGTTACTACCATTAGAATCAATAGAGCAGGCAGGAGAACTAGGATCCGAGCAGGGATGTTGTGCTAGTTCAGACGGGACTGGTTCCTTGTCTCTTCGGGAATAGGTCTTCAAATCAGGTTTGTTCCATCTATCATATGCTCCCCCTGTGAAAAAGTATCAGTGACTATAGGAGAAGTGATAGCAGAAGGAAGACCTGTAAAGAAATATTAGAGACTATAAAAGAAGTGAAAACAGAAGGAAGACCACAATTTGGCTCAAGGTCCATCAACTCCTCTATACTAGTAGATTTCTCACCCTGAGGAGATGGAGCAAGATAGAATGATTCAGATTCCCAGAAGGTAACATCACTAGTAATATAAACTCGGTTAGGAGGATGAAAACATTTGTACCCTTTTTGTGTAGGAGAGTACCCAATGAAGACACATGGGAGATATTTGGGGTCACGCTTACTCCGAGCAAGATTTTTATTATGGACAAAGCACGAACAACCAGAAACCCGTGGGGAAGTGAAGGGTAATGAAGTGTTTGAGAAATGAGATTGGGCTTTGATTACCGAGAACTCTTGAAGGAAGCCGATTGATGAGAAACGCATCAGTGAGGATAGCATCAACCCTAAAAGATTTGGGTGTTTGCATAGTGAACATGAGTGTTCAGGCGACTTCTAGTAAGTGACGGTTTTTCCGTTCGGCAACACCATTTTATTCTGGCATTTTAACACAAGAAGTGTGAAGAATAATGTCATGATCAGTAAGATAGGAGCCAAAAGCACCGTCAATATATTCACGACCATTGTCCCCATGCAAAATTTTGACCTTAGCATCTAATTGTGTTTGGATAATTTTATGAAACTCTCGAAAACAGGAAAAAAACCTCGGTTTTGGAACGAAGAAGGTAAAGCCAAGTTATATGAAAATAACAATCAATAAATGTAACAAACCAACGATGACCGATACGAGAAATAACTCGAGAGGGTCCCCAAACATCAGTATAAATAACAGCAAATGGTTCAAAATGACGATTATTAATAGCAAGATAAACATATCGTTTGTGTTTAGCTAATTCACAACTTAATATGTAACAACTTAATTATAAAAGATTTACTACCTAATAAAATACTATTATCATAAAAGAACTAAATAATAATAATAATAATAATAATAAATTAATTAATCTCGTCTTCCCGAAGTTATGACGTCAATTCCGAAAAAGTTCCGATCTCCCGAAGCCATGACGCCATCTCCGAACCCGAAAACATCTCCCGAAGCCAATCGAACCCAGCTCTTCGGGACCAGTTCTAGTCTTCGGGAATTATGGTCGTTTCCTCGGACCAGTTCTCCTTTTCCGTTTCCTATCTAACTCCTCCTCAAACTCCCCACGATGAAGGAACGACTGCTCGCAATTCCTCGCCTAAGCAATTTCGATCGTCACCATTCTCCTTCACATCGACATTGAAGTGGGTGCACGCGCTCAACAACCATCAATTCGCAGGCTAGAATTCTTGCTTTGATACCAATTGACACAGAACGGAAAACGAAAAGAATTTATCAACGTAAATTCTAAGAACACAAACTGGATTTCACCAGAGATTCAAACGATATCAATCGTAAAAGATAATAATCATGAATTAACTATCCAAACCTTAAACCCACAAGCCGGGTTTTATAGCTAAAGAATCCAAATAACTATGAAAATAAACTCCTAATAGGTAACTATTATGGAAAGAAATCTTAATAAATTACGTAATATCATAAGAAAGAAAGAAATATCAATAACCATTTTATGAAATAACTCACCTGTCCAGACGACCAATTGGGCCATTGGTGGACCGGGAAAGAGTTCTTTTGACAGCTGATTTCCAGTTGAAAGGAAGTGAACCGCCCTAAGAAAAAAATTCAAGGTACATCACCACAAAATTGGACAGGATCAGAATCTCAATACGTTGATGGAACAAATCTTACCCAACCAAAACTCCTGGACAAGTCATTCCCTGTACCTAGAGGAATAATTGATGTTGGTGGAACAGGCCCTCGACCCTGTTTGTTAAGCTCTCCAAGGCACCCAAGGACCCAACCCACCGTGCCATCACCTCCTGCAACCTGTCAAACACAAGGAGTACCTTATTTCTATGTAGAAATATTTCAAAATTGTCAATTACTCGGATAAATAACATATACAACTTAAATTAATTTCTCAGTAATCATTTCCAGATGGAAATTGGAAATTGATAATCTAAAAGATATATTACAAAATTAAGTTTGAGCACAGTAAATACCACAACCCTCAACTTTTCACGAGTCTCTTTGGCACAGTAATCCCCAAAGCCAGAAAAATTCTCCAGACAACCCAATCCATACTTAACAAATTCATGAGGCTTCACAGTTGAAAGGTCAAAAACCTGGCCCAATAAGCAAGAAAATAAATTCAGACTTAAAAATAGATTCAAGCATGATATCTCAGATAAGAAGAATAATTCCATAAAGCATCTAATATCATGAACCGTAGAACAGTTGTGAAGGAGAGACTAAGACAACACAAATATAGTCAACCACCAGGTACTGACCTCAGTAATGTATGGGTTTTTCAGTTATAATTTTTCCATTTCAATATCAACGAGTAGTCCTATATACCGAGGATACTATCATACGCCTTTTAAAGGTGATATAGCCTATAGGGGTATGCTAGAAACATTAAAGCATTCATCAGATTAAGTGTTCGAACAATGGTGTTAAACATCTTGAGAGCCAGAGGTAGATTACAAAATTAGAACTACGACGCTCATTATTCAGTCCAATCAATACCAGTAATGATTTTAGGTTGCTAATATGATTTTCAATGGTGGACTTTATGCTGATCGTGTTTAGAAGGGTTAAATAAAGTCCCCCATGCTGAAAATGAACACGTATGCATAATTGAAATTTATTAGAAGAATAAAGAGATTACAAGCAGAGGGGGATAAAGAGTCCATCCACCTGTACAAGTAATAATAAAAAGAAAACCTTCAAAAAATAGAAGCTGTCAAATCTCTATAAAGACCAGATACAGAAATACCCCCAAAACCACTCATGACATAGTCCCACACAGAAGCAAGAAAATAATCGTATCTCACAACAAAATCAAAAGATAAATATTTTGCCTCTAAAAGTTGAGTATTACTCTCATTCCAAATTAACATAAGAACATAAATATTGCATACTTCCCAAAGAATCCTAGCATCCGTCCTACCACCAAAACCTTTAAACTGAATAAGTAACAAATCCGTTACTGAAGCGGGGCATACTGTAAAGTTAATTATGAAATATTCATACTATAAATTCCAACACCACCTCTTAATTTGTAAAGTTGTTCTTAAAATGCCAATTTGTTTTCATTGACAACTCCATTGTTTGGACTTGAACAATATAGTTTTGACGCCATAAGCTTCGTCTTCATATTTCCTTGTCGAATTTTTCAGTCAGTTCATATGTTTGGTAAGAAGATTTTTTGCATCTTATTTTTTTTGTCTATTTATTCATAAATATAGATTGTGTGGCTATGGTGTATACTTATTGTTTTACTGGAAGGCTAGTCAACTTATTTACTGGATATTGGTTTGACTGGGTTTGAAGTATGTATTTATTGTTCTTAGTATTATAGTCTTGAGGTATGCTCATTCCAACCTTTTCGTTTTTATTATAACTTACTTACTTGAAGGAACAAAACAAAGAAGAAGAAAAAGAGCTCTAAGATGTAGAAAGATTGTGTGGCTATGGGGTATACTTATAGTTTTACTGGAAGGCTAGTCAACTTATTTACTGGATATTGGTTTGACTGGGTTTGAAGTATGTATTTATTGTTCTTAGTATTATAGTCTTGAGGTATGCTCATTCCAACCTTTTCGATTTTATTATAACTTACTTACTTGAAGGAACAAAACAAAGAAGAAGAAAAAGAGCTCTAAGATGTAGAAAGATTGTGTGGCTATGGTGTATACATATAGTTTTACTGGAAGGCTAGTCAACTTATTTACTGGATATTGGTTTGACTGGGTTTGATGTATGTATTTATTGTTCTTAGTATTATAGTCTTGAGGTTGGCTTCCGGGGGTATGCTCATTCCAACCTTTTCGTTTTTATTATAACTTACTTAATTGAAGGAACAAAACAAAGAAGAAAAAAAAGAGCTCTAAGATGTAGAAAGATTTGACATTTTCAACTAATGCCTCATTTCTGGTTTGTTCAGATTGTAGCAATTCGCAACTGAAAATTTGGCAACAAGAGAACCTTCACCCTCCCTTATACAAAAAGCACGAGTACCCTCTGGTGTAGACTCGTCTTTATAGTGTTAAACATTCACATTACCAAAGTTAGCATCTTCCTTCATTTCATTGCCGAACTTGTCTTGTCCAATGTATCTAATTAACTTAGGTTGTAGATTCGAAGCATTCACCAAGGAATTATGATTGAATTTTGTGTAGCACCTCCAGCAATGTACTCCACATTGTTTAGAGGTAGGAGATGCATAGACTTGAGGCTTGTCTCTAAGTCACTTACGAAACCCAAGAAGTAAACATTAAGCCATAAATGTGTTAGGTTTCCTTAAACTATAAGGGATATAGTATATGTCTATTGAGTAAGATATCACTTTAAGATTTCTTAGTTCAAAGCTAACACTACTAAGAATTTGGATTTTTTGTGATATAGACTATGTAAAGGTTCAAGTCGAAATACACCTCTTACTTATGTATGCTATATCTAATAAGAGAAAGAAGAAGGTCAAAGGAAAATGATTAAAAGATTATGTAAATATGTGAGGATTGTTGGATATTTTCAAATGTGAACTGTGAGCTAGAATTTTACACATTACTTATGGAATTAACTGTGCAATCCGTTGGTGCAATTAACTGTTAGCCTAATTTACTAATGTGTGCAATTCTAGCTCACAGTTCACATTTGAAAATATCCAACAATCCTCCCATATTTTCATAGCCTTTCAATCATTTTCCTTTGACCTTCTTCTTTCTCTTATTAGATATAGCATACATAAGTAAGAGGTGTATTTCGACTTGAACCTTTACATAGTCTATATCACAAAAAATCCAAATTCTTAGTAGTGTTAGCTTTGAACTAAGAAATCTTAAAGTGATATCTTACTCAATAGACATATACTATATCCCTTATAGTTTAAGGAAACCCAACACATTTATGGCTTAATGTTTACTTCTTGGGTTTCGTAAGTGACTTAGAGACAAGCATAAGTCTCGCAAAAGCAACCCCACTTCCTTCACTTACATAGGTGAATTTAATTAGATGCACTTGTATGATCTGCATCCTTCAAACCAGACATAGATTCATTAAAAGTTTACCCTACCCTCTTTGTTCTCCATACAAGTATACACTAACTTTGAGATGGTTTCGAAGAATTTCTTCTTCATACTTGTCTAGTGTATAACTGGTTATTACCATAAGTATTTTTCATTGAACTAATATACTAGATGTTACTCTAGTATTTAGTTGGGTTCCACTTATAGGTTACCTCTCATTCAAAGGCTTTAAACCCATCTACCTGAAAATCTTACATATTACATTCTTGCCTAGGCCTTTTTTAAATGATTTGTCAAAATTCCCTTTGACTTGACATAGTTAAAGGTAACAACCCCTTTATTGATTTGCTCCTTACATAACTATGTCTTAAACTTATATGTCTAGACTTCCCGTTATAAACCTTATTATAAGACCGTGATAATGTTGCCTCATTATCACAATATATTGAGATAGTTGGCATTGGTTTGGGCTAGAGTGGTATCTCAAATAATAAATCCTTAAGCCATTCAGCATCTTTTACAGCAACTGATAATGCAACAAAATCGGATTTCATAGTTGAATGTGTTATCAAGGTTTGTTTCTTAGAACCCCAAGAAATTGCCCCTCCTCCAAAAGTAAATATCCATCAACTTATACTTTATTTCGTCCGAATCCGTTACCCTTCTACCACAACTGGGTATCCTGTATAGCATAATTCATAGTCCATTGTGCCTTTAAGATATCAGTAAACCTACTCAATACTCCAACCGCAAATGTTATATCAGGTACAGTACATTGCATTGCATACATTAGACTGTCAACTATACTCGCATACTCTAACTGAGATACGTTATTCCCTTTATTTGGAAATAACTTAACAAAATGATCATATGGGGTAGAGGTTATATTGCAATTCTCATGATTGAACTTCTTTAATAACTACTCAATATAATGAGATTGAGTTAAAGAAATGGTATCCTGAGACCGCATAATTTTAATACCCAAAATTACATTAGCCTCCCTCGTATCTTTCATATCAAAGGTAGCAAACAAGAATGCTTTAGTTTCTAATACTATTTTTTCACAAGTACCAAAAATAAGCATATCATCAACACATAAACAAATTATAACACCAAAACATTTACTAAACTTGGAATAAACACATTTATCCGATTCATTTATTTTAAATCCATTGGAAACAATCATTTGGTCAAAATTTTCATGTCACGCTTAGGTGTTTGTTTTAGGCCATAAAAAGATTTAACAAGTTTACAAACTTTTCTTTCTTAGCCTTTAAAAACAAACCCTTCTAGTTGTTCCATATAAACTTCCTCTTTTAAATCACCATTTAGAAAAGCAATTTTAACATTCATTTGGTGTATAACAAGTTTATGAATTGATGTTAATGCAATTAATAACTTAATGATTCTAATTCTTGCTACTGGAGCATATATATCAAAGTAATCAATTCCTTCCTTTTGTTTAAAACATTTGGCTACCAGTCTACCTTTATACTTATCAATGGATCCATCTAATTTTCTTTTACTTTTAAAGATCCATTTATAGCCAATGGGTTTACAACCAGGAGGAAAATCCACCAAGACCCAAGTCTTGTTGCATATAGGTACATGTAGAAAATCCACCAAGACCCAAGTCTTGTTGCATGTAGGAAAATCCACCTTTGGCTACAAGTCTTGTTGCATGTAGGTTGCATGTAGGTACATGTAACCCGCTTTGTATTTTGATGTAGAACAACAATATTACCGCCTGAAACGAATGATTGACCATTCTTTCCTTAAGACTATATTCACCCCTTACTTTTGCTATACAAGGTTACTGCAAATTAGTCTCTCAATATATAAGACAGACCCAAATTTTACTATGTACTAGAATTTGTTGTGTAGAAACAAATCTAATGCAAAACTATAAACGAGAAAAGAAAATTATAGCAAGAAAAAATAATATTTTTTCTAAGAACTTGAAAAGGAATGGAATAATTGAAGTTGTTATTTTTGGGTAGATTGGCAACCTATTTATAGGTTTCCAAACACCCCTTTGAAGAAGTTTGTTGAATTCCAAACACCCCTTTGAAGAGGTATGTTGATTCCAAACACCCCTTTGAATTGGGTCACCCCTTAATTTAATGTCGTTGCAATCCGTTGGCATCCCAATTAGTTGTCGCTACTCTGCAATCCATTGGCACAATTAACCGTTAGCCTAATTAATTAATTAATTAAGCCTAATTAATTAATTAACAGTGACCAACCCAAGTCCTTAACATACAACTCTTTTCTCTTATCCAACTGAACCAATTTATTTGTTGGCTATATGGACAGCATATAATATATTTATTATATATTTTCTAGATTTGAAAATATCCAACAAAAGGTTCTTTAAGGGTATTGGTTTCTTATCTCTCCAAGGCTCTACAGCTGGAAAGCATACTTATTGGGACTGCATTGGTACTTCTTGGGACTGCATTGGTTGGGAAGCAATACTTTGAATGTCTCCCATTTTCCTAAATGGGTCTGTATAGAGCTTAGGACCCGATAGAACTTATAGTCTACGGACTTTTAGACCATTTTTGGGATGATTTGCAGCATTTGAGACTGTTATCCCATGCCACTGAATTTTTTTGTTGTAGTCAGGATCCTCATCAACAAAGTAAATTCATTGTTGATCGACTCTTCTTGTCTTTCAGGTTGTGGGAAGAATGGATTCATTGGCCAAATTGCATAAACTTGGTATTTGTAGACCACGATAAATGAGTCTTTGGTGAGTGAGTAGAAATTGGTATGGACTGCTTCTCTTCGAGTGTGCAACTCATATTCCCCTTCCTAAAAACCTTATCCAACTGAAAGTCTTTGAGAAACACAAGGTAGTGAATCAGAGTTCCAATTTTTAACATTGGTCAATGTTTGTCTCTCCTTTATGTTTGAGATATATCATTACTTGAAAGCTTTGTTTGCTTATGTAACTTGGCCATCTTCATTTTTGTTTTAGTATCAATTTGCTGCTCCTCAGGTAATTCAAACACCTTCTGTTCCATCAATGATTCAGGCTTAACTTGAGGTTCACCACAATAGAGTACCTCTTCATCATATAATGGAGAATCTTCATAAAATGGTACATCACAAATTTCTGCAAGTTGTGGAAAGCAGAGCTTCTTTGACTTAATCTTTTGGCAAGCACCTCCTTGCCCTCGAGTTCCAAAAAAAGTCCTTTACACTTAGTTCACTTTAATTTCCTCACTGAGAACAAGTTGTCCCTCATGCCTTGGAATTTTTATCATATACTGGAGCCTCATCATATTCATGTTCTTCATCATAGATAAGGGTTGCATCAACCATAATTTTTTTATCATAATATTGTTCTATAGCCTTTTGCTGATGTATGTCTTCAATAATTTCATGTTCAGCCTCTTAAACAAGCTACTCCTCATGGTGTGGCTCCTCATCATATATGGGATCACCTTCATAATCCAGTTCATCATTTGTTTTCCTTTCTTCAGACTCAACTTCCTGACCTCTTCTCCTAGGCATCTCATCTTCTTCTTGTCTTATCCTCTCTCTTGCAGCATGGTAGGGATCCTAGTAGAATTCTCTCTTACATTTTTTTCCCAGTCAAGAGTCCACCTCTCACCTTCTCTTTGACCAAAGGAGTTTGTAAATTCATTATCACTTCCAAAGCATCCTTGGTTTTACATCCCAAGGCTACTCATGAACCAATCCATTTTCTCCTCCATCAGTTGGAACTTCTCATAAGTAAACTCAATCAAATTAATAAAATCCTGTAGTAGCAGGCATTGTGAGTTAATTTTGTATGGTTTGGTAGTGTAATATGAGTAAGAAGGGGAGACAGAGAACAATAAGCCTCCAATGTTATCAAATTAGAGTCAACAACCATTCAATTTTGGAGTTCGTATACTAAAACTAAATAAAGTTTTCGGATTAGCATAGGTTTTCCTTTGACAGAACAATTGCACTTCTACTTCTGGAATGATTCTGTACTACTAAAAAAATTTGACAAATTTGTACTACCTCCTTTTCAATATTAAAGATCCATCTTGAAATCAATTTGTAAATTCTTAAAATTCAAAATAGATATAATTTCATTTAAGTTTTGCAACTAATAAATTTTATAATTAGTAATACTTTTTAGCTAATATATAATTTGTTTATATTAAAATTAAATAAGTTCTATTGATTTTGAAGTTTAAATTTTGTAAATTCACCGAATGTCTCTGTAATTTTGGAATGGATGGAGTAATTATGAAAAAAAATTATCAATCATCAAATAAGACTCCCATTCTATTACGGAAGACAGGAAGGGTTTACCTGCTCTTCGCTCATCAACTCCTGAAGCCTCTCTTTAACCTCTGGACCCTGACGGCCACCGCTCCGGGAATTAATGAAAACGACCAACGGCGACTCGGGCGAGTCGGCGGGATCTGAATTTGCGCCACATTCGCCGTCGTAATGGGATTTTCCGGCATCGACGTCTTTAGCTTTAATGGCATCGTGAATGGCAAGACGGAGGTAGCGTGGCATTGTGATCTTCTTCTTGAGTTCCTCCTTTGGGATCCGAGCCCATGTGCTCATCAATGAATCCATCATCAACGCTCTTTTGCTCGTCGATGACGACACCGGCGAATCCATTTGATCTCCTTCTATCTCTTTCTCTCTTCAATTCAGTCCCTCATGGTTTCAAGCACATATAGAGGATTATTAAACTACTCTTAGTTAAACATTGTCCATAGTTATATGATTATAATTATGCATTTGTATTGAACCAACTGTCATGTGCAGGGAAATGAATTGGTTACATACGAACGAGTCCTTTCTTCTACAAATCAATAGGGGTGGTTTTGATGCATGTACATAGCTTTTAAGAGATAGTGACTAAAGATAGTTTAAAAAAAATACAAAATTATGTGTATGTTTTGTGTTGGTTATAATTATTGAATTCACTTATGTATTACTCCATCCGTGTTCCAGAGTTAAATATCTATTTATTTTAAATAATCTATTTTTCACAATAATTTATATATAATACCCTTATTATTAATTATTATATTCTTATTCTCTATTTATAAGACCCCAACTTTCATAAATAAAGATTATTTTTCTCTAAATATCATTTTGAATATTATGGTGTGAATTTGATATAATGTTATAATTGTGGGTAATATTTATAAATTTTGTAAAGTAAGCATGTTGTTATAAAATATTCGTTTAGTCGGAGAATATTCGTACGATGACACAATCAATGGTGGACCCCATAACAGAATTATTATCGGAGTTAGAAAACGACAGAAATATCTTTTTATAAAAATAACGGCGAAAGTTTTACCGTTAACTGTTGAAATACCTGGTGGTAAAAGTACAGTAATACGCGTGGTTGCATAGTAGCACACGATATTGATTATTGATGCTTACATAAGAAGTCACTCAATTATACTCAATTATTGCTACAGTAATTGCTGTATAATATCTCATATTATTGATCCAATTATTATCACAGTACCATCTACATAATATTTTATATTATTAAATCAATAATTGGACCACAAAGTTATTCATATTATTATTTGCAATATTGACGATGTCTAAAAAGTTCTGTCGATGAGAGGTTTTGTCACTTAATTGCGCGCCAATAAGGAGAAATCCTTATCGGAAAGCCCCCTCTTTCCTTGGAATGATCTGGTTGTTAAATATTGTGAGTTATAATACTAATGATGAATAATTGTTGAAAGATTAAATATGTGTTGATTGAAAATAAAATGATTTGTGGTAAAATTTATTCAATCTTTGATATGAATAAGAAGTCTGTTATGAGACGTTTGTGGTAAGTTTGGCTTTTTCTATGGGGGGTCATATGTCATCATCTAAGAGTCATTTTCGCCAATAGTAATTACTTTTACCAGACATCAAACCACTTGCCGTTTCATATTACAGGCGTCGAACCAATTGTCGTTTCACATTACAGACGTCAAACCACTTGTTGTTTCACATTACAGGTGTCAAACCACTTTTCTTTTTACATCACCAGTCGTCAAGCCACTTTCCTTTTCACATTGCAAGGGCTAAGCTAGAAATCTTCTATAAATAGAAGCTTATTTCTTCTTTCATTCTCACCAATTCACTACGACTAAAAAGAGAATTCTATAGAGTGAGAATTAGAGAGAAAGAAGAAGAGTATTATGTTACTACACTATTTCAGTATCCAATCTCCTACTAAGGTAAGGGGTATTATTTCTTTCGTATTCATATAGGGATATTATTTTTGTTCAATATTCGTATGAAAAGATATTTTCTTCCATACTCTGTAGTATGTAAGTAATATTATTTCGTTTCAGATTCTGAAGTCTACACTTATGTTGTTAAGTATTGCTTCTATACTCCTTGAAATTAGTATAATATCCTTGAAATTTTCGCTTCATCTAGTATCGTTTCACAAGGATATTTTTCTGAACATTCTTGTTAAAGTTTAATCTTTTCATGCCGGAGTACTATTCACGACAAAAATTTATTTCTTTTCTGTCTAAATTATTTTTGATACAATATTATTCTTGAATTTTACTCCACAAAGCAGTATCATGTTGACAATTTGGACATTATTGAATTCTGGATAAATTGAATTATAAATCTTTAAAATTTATCCTTGCTCTCATTTAATTAAATTCTTATATCATTGTCATCATCCTCATGCTTATATTATGATGAAAGTCATCTTTGGCTGTAGTGCATAGATGGACTGTTGATTGGTATGATTATGACCAGGGGTCATTCGGTATAATCATGACCTGAAATGTTACAAATGATGTGGTAAAAGTCCTCATTGGCCCGTAGTGCATTGATGGATAGTTGTTGGTATGATCATGACCATTGGTGATAAAAATGAATATCATTGGCACGTAGTGCATGGATAATTTAGTGATGTGGATTATTTATTTAGCTGACTCTCGGCAATAAAATTGATGATAAACTTTTAAATCATAGAAGATAGTAGATATCATGCTCTACTTGACTCTTCTAATGGATTACTTGTTCCGCTGCAGTTAAACTTAGTGTTTATTGTATTTTATCAGTTTAACACTGTTGAAGGCTAATGATAATTTATTTTGCATTATCTTAGTCATAATATTTCTTATTGGACTAGTTGAGCTCACACTTTTGCTTTTATTGTTCTCTTCAGGAAATGAGAATATAGCTGGGACGAGTCGGGAAATGGAGTGACGGTCCAGATAGGTGGCTATAGTAGTCCTCACTATTATGTGAAATAGTGTGATAATAATTGTAATGAGGACTTTATTTGAGTTTGGATACTCTCTACGAGACATTATCCGTGTTGAAACTCTCAGCTACATTTTGTCGTACTGTATAAAAGAAGTTTGTATTTAAATTATGTACGATGTATTTGACGACTCAAGATGGGTGATGTATACCTATTTTGGGGGCGTCACAGTTTGTATCAAAGCTTAGGAATATGATCCATGGCTGAGATGTGAGACTAGAACTAGGAAGGGAGCGATGGGTAATTCCTTCGCTAGTATGACCTACCTAAGTTTAATTGTTATTTAATTGGTCGGTCAGAATATAGGGATAATATGTGGCATGTCAATTAACCCTTGTTTTGTGGCATTGTTTGAAAATGACATCCAAGAATGTTGAGATTAGCAATGGAGCATAGGAGACTATTGAGTCACCACAGATCAATACCTAGGATAATGTGCATCAGGGAGACAATAATCCTCAAGTAAACAACAACACCGACCAAATGATGAACGACGGAATGTTCAGAGACTTTCTGCAATTCATGCAACATCAGGCGAGAGAGACTCTTGTCCAAAATGCAGGTGGAAACACTGGTAACTCACGGATGGTCACCGCTAAGTAGTTCAAAGAACTGGGACCACCGAAGTTTTTGGGAGAGCCCAAACTGTGATAACCCGGGATTTCGAATAATTAAAATTTTTTCGAATAATTTTTTTTATTAATATTAATATTGATTATCAATTTTGCGACAAGTATATGTGATACGAGTCTCGAGAATGTCAATTTGTTTATTGACTAATAAATTTGAGTAGAGTTGTGCTTAACAGCTTTAGAAACCCTAACCCTAATTTTTGGATAAGGATTCGATAGAAAATATAATTAAAATAATTATATTAACGAGTATGTATTTGTAATGTATATAGATATTGATAAATGATTAATCGAATAAGGTTTAAAATTAATAAACCCTAATAAGAGATTAAAAACCATAATCTCAAGATTAGAAACCCTAACGTACCGTTAGAAACCCTAATCGAAAGCCGAGAAACCCTAATTTTATATTCGGGAATTCTAAAACCCTAATTAGGAAACCTTAATCCTAATTAGTAAGCATAAGGTGTTTATTAAATTTTAATATGATTAGAAAACCCTAATTATATTTTAGTTATCTTAATTTCTATTTTTACAAACCCTAATTATAATTTAGAAATTTTAGTTTTCTAATTAAAACCCTAATTTCATATTCGGGACATCTAAACCCTAATTAGGCAACCCTAATCCTAATTGAAAGGCCTAATATATTTATTAAACACTAATGTGATTAGGAAAAGCTAATTTAATTAGGAAACCCTAATTTTATTTTTAAACTTTTAATTTTCTAATTTAAAAACCCTAAATTGGAAATTATGTAAGCTATTAGAACCTTAGGGTTAAACCCTAAGGGTTGTGCATTTGTCTAGTATGCCATTAAATTTAATTTGCTAAAAACCAAAATGCCCTTTTTGGATTTTTTTTAAAAGTAACTTGTAAAATGGCCAAGAGCATTAGTAGGTCACCAACTCTTGACCAACCACTTGACTTTGTGACTTCAAAAATCTCAGAAAAGCAGCTAGCAACCTTAGATCCAAGCAATATGTCACATTATATATAGATTATAAGAGAGAGAAATTCCATTTGTTAGCCCATTTTTCTTGAAAGTTCTCACCGTGACACCCCCAAATCCAGGTACTTCGATTCCATGGGATTTGGTGTTCACTGTACAAATATCATCTATCTATCTACCCATAATAAATGCAAACCATGCAATAGATAGAAATAAAATCTTCCCTTTAAAGGGTTACAACATCTGAATCATAAATATAATCCCAGGTTAAACTAACCTTAAACATCTGTGCGGAATCATAAACAAATAAATCTTAAACAACATCATTAACTCAAGTCTTAAGCATAAATACATCATCTAATAAAAATAACAAGTCTTCATCACTTGCTAACTTTTCCCTTGCCTTTACTAGTGGAAGGTTCATCAGTTCTTTCGTTCTTAACTTCAATGTTATTATTAAGCAAGAGTGAGCACTATTGCCCACAAGTATAATAATGAAATAACAGTATAATAACATGCAAGTAAATCAAAGACATCTGAATAAAAGCTCAACTTTTAAATCAAGAATGAATAACAAGAATCAAAAGATTTCTGAGGGTCATAAGACCTTGAACTATGTCCTAGGTTAACAAGGGTTATACTTGAAACCTTTAATAGTCATAAGACTATGGACCTTTCTACTCGTACTTAGGGGAATCAGCCCTTAGTACCATACTGTGCACAATATCTTAACGTTAACGCATAAGTAAATCCCTTTGCATGGTTGTTCATCTCAGTTTGACATTCGAGTCCGCACCAAAGGAAGTTTAGTTTGGATAATTCAATAAGGGTTCTGAAATTTAGAACGTTCATCAACTAAGGAATAGTTGAATCAATAAAGTTCACTACTCTAATAAGGTTCAACAATAATGATATTCGATTTGAATAATAATCTCAAAAAGTATACAATAGGACAATTATTGTATAACTGAATCATGCTTTGAAAAGATAATCAATATTTAATATAACATTTGAACTTGAATAATAGTAATGATAATTTACTCGAGGTAAATAATAAACTTGAACAATAATGACAAGTAGGGTTAGAAAACTTGCCTCGTGCGTAGATTACACTTTAACTAAACACGTTCTTTGAATTTAATCCCATCAATGATCATTCTTTTGTCTAAACTTTGGGTATGACTATACTTAGTCAAATTATCACATTGTCACATAGTTTGTACTTCATGAATAACAAGTTAATTATGTATTAATAATTCAATCCACATGCAATTATGTTATTTACATGTTAAACAACTATTTTAACATATCATTCTACTTCTAACCTGTTTACATGTTCATTACATTAAGTTACTAACACATTGCTAGACTTAACATTTTAAAAATCTCATTTCTGAACTTTCTGAAGAGTGGCGCTGCGGCGCCACTGTTACACTAGTGATCGGCGCTGCAGCGCGATGGCGCTGCTGCGTGGTCTTTAGCGCTGCGGCGCGGTGGAGGCGCGGCGCGAGTCTCAAGGCCTGGAGTCGGCGCCGCGGCGCGAGGCTCCAATTTTAGTTTTCTAATTCGCGAAAATTGCAGAACATGGACAAGGAACTCCAATAAAATTATTACTACTCGAATTTAATCATACCCACATGATATAATTCATGTATAATCATAACCCAACATTTATATACTGACATTAACCAATTTAAACACTTAATAACAGATTTAAAGCATGTGAATTTCACTGACTTTGATGTTCTTGGATGTTTTGAAAATAAAACATAAAAATTGTCACTACGGATTCGTTATAACACCGAATCCATTCATTTAAACTTTGGTCTCTTCGTATCAACATGCATAACAACATACAAGTGTAAAATTTATGGATAATATACGATCAATACATAAAATATCGCGTATAAGGCCATAAGGCCAAAACCCATACTCTGTAATTTTGTAGAAATCATATACGACATGTTTTCATGAATTTGATGATATGGTTTACATAATATATATAATTAAACACGATTTGATATGTCATAACACACATATAACTCATAATCTTTACTCCTAACCCAATTACAGAGGTTAAACCAAAAACTTTAAAAGCCATTTTCATGAAAACTAAAATACGTAAAGTAGAAATTGGGAAGGAGGAGATTACCCAAAGCGTAGTGTGGATTTTAATAAGAGATGAATATCAATTTCTCTCTGACTTCTCAACTAATATTCTGTATCTCTCTCTGTGAAAGCTCTCTAGACTTAGCAATAATGAAGAAAAGAAAAGAAGATGTCTGATATATTAAAGGAACTGATGCACTGAGTGGTTAGTTAACCCAATCATGAGCAACTGTTAGTAACTCCCATTAAGGCCATGTTTGGCTAGGCTTAATAGATTTCAAAACTATTTAATTTAATAAAGCTTTATCATATGGTTTAATTAATGTCACACTCCTTCATAAAATAAATCAATATCTTATTTAATTTATTTTAAATAAAATATAATAATTTCTCATAATTTCACATAGTCACATAATTAAATTTCTCATTAATAATTAATGTCAAATTATTAACTCTCTAATTAATAATTAAATTAATTAAAATAACATCACGCTTAATTAAATATTTCATTTAATTCAATAAGCTCACATAAATACATACTTGAATAATAAATATTCTCTATATTAATTTAATAAATATAACACATAATTAAATTAATCTACCATAATTGCATTAAATAATTATTTAATTCAATAATTAAATCATCGTAAAATATTTATTTAATTTAATAAATATTAAAATTAAATTACAAAATTCTCGTTCGTCACATCTTTCCCCCCTTAAAAGGATTCTGTCCCCAGAATCACAACTCAATAATTTCGACCCGTTACATTCTCCCCCCTTACAAAGATTCTGTCCCCAAAATCGCTTACAAATAATTAAGTAAATAAATGAGGATAATTCTTCATCATATTCTCTTCGAGTTCCCATGTAGCTTCTTCAGCGTTGTGGTTCCTCCAAATTACCTTAACATAATGTATAACTTTATTTTCTGAGAACTTGTTCTTTTCGGTCGACAATTTGGACAAGAATTTCTTCGTAAGATAAGTCTTTCTCAAAATGCAGGGGTTCGTTTTCAATTACATGTTTGTAATCAGCTTTGTATGGTCGTAATACAGAAACATGGAAAACGTTGTGGATATTCTCGAGTGCTGGAGGTAAGGCTACCTCGTACGCAACTTCTCTGATTCTTCTCAGTACTTCAAATGGTCCAATGAATCTTGGGCTCAATTTCTCTTTCTTCCCGAACCTGATCTTTCCCTTCCATGGAGAGACCTTCAAGAACACATAACTACCCGCCTCAAACTCAATATTTTTACTATGTGTATCAACGAATCTCTTCTATCTATCTTGAGCTTCTACCAGTCGTGCTCGGATCACTTTGACTATTTTTTGCCGTCTGCTGTACCAATTCTGGCCCTAGCAATTATCTTTCACCAACTTCATCCCAGTAAAGCGGAGTTCTGCACTTTCTACCGTATAACGCTTCGTAAGGCGGCATGCCAATACTAGTTTGGTAACTGTTGTTGTATCCGAACTCTACTAACGGTAGGTGATCATCCCAATTTCCTTTAAAGTCCATCACACAAGCTCTTAGCATGTCTTCTAATGTCTGAATCGTTCTCTCACTCTGTCCGTCTGTTTGAGGGTGGTATGCTGTACTCATTCGCAATTGCGTTCCCATATATTCCTGTAGACGTTTCCAGAAATTTGATGTAAAATGCGGATCTCTATCAGAAACAATTGACACCGGCACTCTGTGTCTCGAAATAATTTCTTTTACGTATAGCCTTGCCAACTGATCCAAGTTGAATCTGATTTTGATAGGAAGGAAGTGTGCAGATTTCATCAGTCGGTTGACGATAACCCATACTGCATCGTAGCCTTTCTGAGTAGTCGGAAGGCCAACCACGAAGTCCATTGTAATATGTTCCCATTTCCATTCTGGGATCTCTAACGATTGTATCAATCCACTCGATCTCTGATGTTCCATTTTCACTTTCTGACAGGTCAGACACTTGGCAACACATTCTGCAACATCACGTTTTAAATTCGGCCACCAGAAATGTTGTCGAAGATCTTGGTACATTTTGGTACTACCAGGGTGAATCGAATATCGTGAACTATGAGCCTCGCTCAAAATTTCTTCCTTAATCTCTTGTACTGGCGGTACCCAAATTCTACTCTCAAATCTTAGTATTCCTTCTTTATCCATCTTAAATCTTGGTTTGGTTCCTTCAGATATCTTCTTTGTCACCTTTTTACATTCTTCATCCTGAAGCTGAGCCTCCTTAACTTTATCCAGTAGGGTGGTACCAGATTGCATCTGAAATAGCTTCTCATCAATTTCCATAGGATACTTCACCTCTAACTCCAGTTTCTCCATTTCTGAAATTAGTTCCTCTTGAGCAGTTAACATCAACAATTTCTCACGACCCTTTCTACTTAAGGCGTCGGCAACTACATTTGCTTTCCCCGGATGGTATAAAATCTCACAGTCATAATCCTTAATTAATTCCAACCATCATCTTTGACGCATATTAAAATCCTTCTGCGTGAAAATATATTTCAGACTCTTGTGGTCTGTATATATTTCACACTTCTCCCCGTAGAGATAGTGCCTCCAAATTTTCAAAGCAAAAACAACTGCAGCTAACTCCAAGTCATGGGTTGGATATTCCTTCTCGTAATCTTTCAATTGTTGTGATGCATACGCAATGACTTTGTCATTTTGCATCAGCATACAACCAAGTCCTTTATGCGACGGATCACTATAAACAACAAAATTTCCTGTATCATCCGGAAGAGATAACACAGGGGCCGTACTCAACCTCTTCTTCAATTCTTGAAAACTTTCCTCACACTTATCCGTCCAAACAAATTTCATAGCTTTTCGAGTTAAATTCGTTAACAGAGTTGCGATCTTGGAAAAGTCTTGTATGAATCTTTTATAATATCCTGCTAATCCAAGAAAACTTCTTACTTCCAACGGCGTTCTCGGCTGATCCCAGTTAATCATGGCTTTGACTTTTGATGGATCTACCGAAATTCCATTTTTATCGATCACGTGACCAAGAAATTGTACTCGCTCAATCCAGAATTCGCATTTTGAAAACTTAGCATACAACTTCTCTCTTCTCAATACTTCCAACGTTAATCTAAAATGTTCTTCGTGTTCTTCTTTGGTTTTGGAATATACCAAAATGTCATCTATAAATACCACCACGAATTTGTCCAAAAATGACTTGAACACACCATTCATTAGTCCCATAAATGCTGCAGGAGCATTCATTAAACCAAATGACATTACTAAAAATTTGTAGTGACCATATCGCATTCTAAACGCTGTCTTCGGTACATCCTCTAGTCTCACCTTCAGTTGATGATAACCGCTTCTCAAGTCTATCTTGGAAAATTATCTTGCTCCTTTCAACTGATAAAACAGATCATCGATCGTCGGTAATGTATATCTGTTCTTAATCGTGACCTTATTCAGTTCTCTGTAGTCAATGCAAAGTCTCATCGATCCATCCTTCTTTTTCACAAACAACACCAGTGCTCCCCACGACGATACGCTCGGTTGAATGTACTTCTTGTCTAACAATTCTTGTAGTTGTACCATTAATTCCTTCATCTCTATTGGAGCAGTTTCGGGCGCCAAATTGATTACGAAATCTACCTCTCTATCTGGTGGAAGTCCTAGTAAATCGTCTGGAAATACGTCGATGAAGTCCCTCACAATCGGTATTTCTTCTACCTTCGGATTCTCTTTTCGACTGTCGACTATGTAAGCTAAGTATCCTACATAGCCTTGTCTCAACAACTTCCTGTCCTGCATCATCGTCAGATAACTCGCTTGTCTAGGCGACTTGCTACCATAAAATACAACCTTTGACGGAGTCATAAGGTTAATATGCTTCTTTTGGCAATCAATTACAGCACTGTAATTGAATATCTAGTCCATTCCCAATATAACGTCAAATTCCCCAAGTCGAATAGGGATAAGATCTACGTTCATGATATTACCCTTAATATCCACTCTACAGTTCCTATGTACATACTTAACTGGGATTATTTTTCTATTCGCAATTTCTATGTTCATGGGGTAATCCAATTCATTCTTAGGCAAATCTAAATTCTTGGCAAAATCATCGGATATAAAGGAACAAGTAGCACCCGAATCAAATAAAATATAAGCATTATCTTTATTGATCAGAATGATACCTAACACCACATCACGGGATTGTACTGCATCTTGCACCGTCATGTTGAAAGTCTGGGCGGTCGGTCAGTTTTTTGCGGTTGGTCCGGTGATGGTTAGGATATTTTCACTGTTATTTCCCCGGTTTCCTCCTGATCATGACTCTCCCGATCCCTTCTTGGGACAATCTCTTGCCTGATGGTCCTTCGAACCACAAGTAAAACAAGCACCCTTCTTTGGGTTTGGAGAGTTTGGTGCTATGTGGCCTTCCTGACCACAATTGTAGCACACTCTTTTTCCTTTCATACAAACTCCTAGATGGGCTTTCCCGCAGGTCGGGCATGCTTTGATTCTCTTCTTCAGATTACCTTGCTGATTTCCCGAAGATGAGCTGTCGTTCCACCTTTTCTTCTGATTGAAATTTCCACCTCCTATGCCACTTCCACTGGCCTTGTTATTAATTTCACTTGCATTCTTCTTCTTCTTTTGATCTTGATTGTACTTGTTCACCGCATCGCTTCCTCCTTCAGCGAGGATGGCCTTTTCCAGTACTCCGATAAATGTGTTTATCTGAAACATTGAAACCTTGCTGTACACCCAAGGCTATAGTCCTTGTTCAAATCTTCTGGCCTTTCTCTCGTCAGTGTGTACTTGGTACGGGGCGAATCTTGCTAACTCATTGAATTTATCCTCGTAGTCAGGTACACTCATGTTTCCCTGCTTCAGTTCCAGAAATTTAACTTCCATCTGATTCTGCGAACTAGTTAGGAAATACATTTCGAAAAACATTTCTTTAAATCTCTCCCACGTAATTACACCTTCACCTCCTCGTACTTTGTTTGCTTGCCACCAGTAGCTAGCCTCAGACTTCAACATAAACGTTGCAAAAGCGGTCTTCTGATCTTCTCTAACCCTAGCAACGTCGAAAACCTTCTCAATTTCCATAACCCACGTTTGAGCCTCGATTGGGTTCATGGAACCTTTGAACTCTGGTGGTCCCACCGCCTTAAAGTCTTTAAACGTTGTGTTTAGTGGAGCTTGCGGTTGATTATTCATGGCTGCAGTCAGTAAGTTAACCAACTGCTGCACGGGATTACCGTTGGCATTATTGTTATTATTGGTTGACTCTTCCTGAGCCGGTTGACGTTGTTATCTTCTCATTGGCGGCATTTTTTTGTTAAATAAACGCTTATTAGAACTTTATTTATTTCTCTAAATATTTAAGGCATTACTTAACAATTTAACATACTCATTTAACACATCATCTCAAACAACTTGATATATTTTCATTCAAATCAAAAGTTTTAACGTTAAACGATAGCATAACTACTATTTACATCAATTATCCTGGAATAAAGAATCCACGGGATTTAAAACATTCAAATATTCTTTCGTTCATAAAGACATTAGAATTTACATCTAAAAACTAATTAAGTTATTCACATAATTAAATAAATCATATCACTGTCGGTCAAGGTACTGATTAGCCTTGCTACGCTCTTATTCTAAAATGCGATGCATCGTCCTGTGATCCATCATGTACAATGGTAGTCCTTCGAACTGGATTGGGTACCTCAAAACTCGATCTTGGGTCTCATTCATTGCCTTGTTAAGTGTAGAGTACGTTTCCCCAATCTTTGCTTTCTTTGCACGACTATCATCCTCTGCACGATCAGCTCGACGCGATTCTCTTACCCAGCCTTCCTCTGCTATGTTCAGCCTTTCGGAGGTTTCCTTTAGTTCCTTCTTCAGCTTCTCTATCTCCTTGGTCTTATCTTCAGTTTGACCCTTCTCATGGACCAAATCCCATTCTACATTTGCCAGTCGAGAGTGAAGAGTCGAAATCTCCCTCTCCTTCTGCTCTAGAGTAATATACTGAATAACCGCTCGCTCAGTCAAATCCTAGACCTCGTCTCGTAACTCCACGTTACGGCCGTATAACGTGTCATACATCTCAGCATCAACGGTGTACCGTGGTAACTCCTCTTCTTCCTCTTCCTCATCCTCAACAAATTCCTCCTCAGGATCCTCCTTAGGATCAGTCTCAGGTTGATGCTCCTGACCAACAACAGTGATCAATGGAGATGACTCCCTCTGTACCAACTGCTCCCTAACGACATGAATGTCTCGGGGCTCCTCCTCTGTCGGTACTATAGGTACACGGGGTTCCTCCTCAGTAGGTACTATAGGTACCCGGGGTTCTTCCTCCCCAGCTTGACTAGTTTCTCCAACATTCGACATCCTGACAACAAAATTTTAAGTTTTAGTTACTAAGTCGTATCATCTGACGCATACTTTAACACATAAACACATAAGGTCTTTTATTATCTTCAATGAATTACATAAATTCATTTCTTATAACTCGATAAGAGTTTTCCATCACTATCTTCATTCTATAAGGCTACTACCTAAGGTTGTTCCCCCACCTAAGGTTCATAACCTATAGCTTTGATACCAACTTGTGACACCCCCAAATCCGGGTAATTCGATTCCACGGGATTTGGTGTTCACTGTACAAATATCATCTATCTATCTACCCATAATAAATGCAAATCATGCAATAGATAGAAATAAAATCTTCCCTTTAAAGGGTTACAACATCTGAATCATAAATATAATCCCAGGTTAAACTAACCTTAAACATCTGTGCGGAATCATAAACAAATAAATCTTAAACAACATCATTAACTCAAGTCTTAAGCATAAATACATCATCTAATAAAAATAACAAGTCTTCATCACTTGCTAACTTTGCCCTTGCCTTTACTAGTGAAAGGTTCATCAGTTCTTTCATTCTTAACTGCAATGTTATTATTAAGCAAGAATGAGCACTATTGCCCACAAGTATAATAATGAAATAACAGTATAATAACATGCGAGTAAATCAAAGACATCTAAAAAAAAGCACAACTTTTGAATCAAGAATGAATAACAAGAATCAAAAGATTTCTGAGGGTCATAAGACCTTGAAATATGTCCTAGGTTATCAAGGGTTATACTTGAAACCTTTAACAGTCATAAAACTATGGACTTTTCTACTCGTACTTGGGGAGATCAACCCTTAGTACCATACTATGCACAATATCTTAACGCTAACGCATAAGTAAATCCCTTTGCAGGGTTGTTCATCTCAGTTTGACATTCGAGTTCGCACCAAAGAAAGTTTGATTTGTATAATTCAATAAGGGTTCTGAAATTTAGAACGTTCATCAACTAAGGACTAGTTGAATCAATAAAGTTCACTAGTCTAATAAGGTTCAACAATAATGATATTCGATTTGAATAATAATCTCAAAAAGTATACAATAGGACAATTATTGTATAACTGAATCATGCTTTAAAAAGATAATCAATCTTTAATATAACATTTGAACTTGAATAATAGTAATGATAATTTACTCGAGGTAAATAATAAACTTGAACAATAATGACAAGTAGGGTTAGGGAACTTGCCTCCTGCGTAGATTACACTTTAACTAAGCACGTTCTTTGAATTTAATCCTACATACCATTCACATTCACAATACCAGTTAATTATAACTTAACTAATCGTCATGATCATTCTTTGTCTAAACTTTGGGTATGACTATACTTAGTCAAATTATCACATTGTCACATAGTTTGTACTTCATGAATAACAAGTTAATTATGTGTTAATAATTTAATCCACATGCAATTATGTTATTTACATGTTAAACAACTATTTTTACATCTCATTATACTTCTAACATGTTTACATGTTCATTACATTAAGTTACTAACACATTGCTAGACTTAACATTTTAAAAATCTCATTTCTGAACTTTCTGGAGAGTGGCGCTGCGGTGCCACTGTTACATTGGTTCCCGGCGCTGCGGCGCGATGGCGCTGCAGTGTGGTCTTTGGCGCTGCGGCGCGGTGGCGCTGCCGCGCGAGGCTCCAGTTTCAGTTCTGCAATTCGCGAAATTTGCAGAACATGGCCAAGGAACTCCAATAAAATTATTACTACTCGAATTTAATCATACCCCATGATATAATTCATGTATAATCATAACCCAACATTTATATACTGACATTAACCAATTTAAACACTTAATAACATATTTAAAGCATGTGAATTTCACTGACTTTGATGTTCTTGGAGGTTTGAAAAATAAAACATAAAATTTTCACCACGGATTCGTTATAACACTGAATCCGTTTATTTAAACTTTGGTCTCTTCGTATCAACATGCATAACAACATACAAGTGTAAAATTTAGGGATAATCTATGATCAATACATAAAATATCGCGTATAAGGCCATAAGGCCAAAACCCATACTTTGTAATTTTGTAGAAATCATATACGACATGTTTTCATGAATTTGATGATATGGTTTACATAATATATATAATTAAACACGATTTGATATGTCATAACACACATACAGCCCATAATCATTACTCCTAACCCAATTACAGAGGTTAAACCAAAAACTTTAAAAGCCATTTTCATGAAAACTAAAATACGTAAAGTAGAAATTGGGAAGGAGGAGATTACCCAAAGCTTAGTTTGGATTTTAATAAGAGATGAATATCAATTTCTCTCTGACTTCTCAACTAATATTCTGTATCTCTCTCTATGAAAGGTCTCTAGACTTAGCAATAATGAAGAAAAGAAAAGAAGACGTCTGATATATTACAGGAACTGACACACTGAGTGGTCAGTTAACCCAGTCATGGGCAACTGATAGTACTCCCATTAAGGCCATGTTTGGCTAGGCTTAATAGATTTCAAAACCATTTAATTTAATAAAGCTTTATCATATGGTTTAATTAAGGTCACACTCCTTCATAAAATAAATCAATATCTTATTTAATTTATTTTAAATAAAATATAATAATTTCTCATAATTTCACATAGTCACATAATTAAATTTCTCATTAATAATTAATGTCAAATTATTAACTCTCTAATTAATAATTAAATTAATTAAAATAACATCATGCTTAATTAAATATTTCATTTAATTCAATAAGCTCACATAAATACATACTTGAATAATAAATATTCTTTATATTAATTTAATAAATGTAACACATAATTAAATTAATCTATCATAATTGCATTAAATAATTATTTAATCCAATAATTAAATCATCAAAAAAATATTTATTTAATTCAATCAATATTAAAATTAAATTACAAAATTCTCGTTCGTCACATCTTTCCCCCTTAAAAGGATTCTGTCCCCAGAATCACGACTCAATAATTTCGACCTGTTACATTCTCCCCCTTACAAAGATTCTGTCCCTAGAATCGCTTATAAATAATTAAGTAAATAAATGAGGGTAATTCTTCATCATATTCTCTTCGAGTTCCCACGTAGCTTCTTCAGCGTTGTGGTTCCTCCAAATTACCTTAACATAATGTATAAATTTATTTTCTGAGAACTTGTTCTTTTCGGTCGACAATTTGGACAGGAATTTCTTCGTAAGATAAGTCTTTCTCAAAATGCAGGGGTTCATATTCAATTACATGTTTGTAATCGGCTTTGTATGGTCGTAATACAAAAACATGGAAAACGTTGTGGACATTCTCAAGTGCTGGAGGTAAGGCTACCTCGTACGCAACTTCTCCGATTCTTCTCAGTACTTCAAATGGTCCAATGAATCTTGGGCTCAATTTCTCTTTCTTCCCGAACCTGATCTTTCCCTTCCAAGGAGAGACCTTCAAGAACACATAACTACCCGCCTCAAACTCAATATTTTTACTATGTGGATCAGCGTATCTCTTCTGTCTATCTTGAGCTGCTACCAGTCGTGCTCGGATCACTTTGACTATTTCTGCTGTCTGCTGCACCAATTCTGGCCCTAGCAATTGTCTTTCACCAACTTCATCCCAGTAAAGCGGAGTTCTGCACTTTCTGCCGTATAACGCTTCGTAAGGCTGCATGCCAATACTAGCGTGGTAACTGTTGTTGTAGCCGAACTCTACTAACGGTAGGTGATCATCCCAATTTCCTTTAAAGTCCATCACACAGGCTCTTAGTGTAAGACCCCAGTTTTTATAAATAAAGATGAATTTTTATAATTATTATTTTTGAATATTATGGAATAAATTTGATATAATGTTATAGTTGTGGTAATATTTATAAATTTTGCAAAGTACGCAAGTTGTTATAAAATATTCGTTTGGTCGGGGAATATTCTTTTTGTCGGGGAATATTCGTACGACGGCACAATCATTGGTGGACCCCACAACGAAAGTATTGTCGTAGTTAGAAAACGACAAAATTATCTTTCTATAAAATAACGGCGGAAGTGTTACCGTTAAAACTGTTGAACTACTCTGTAGTAAAAGTACAGTAATACGCGTTGCTGCATAGTAGCACACGGTTTTGATTATTGATGCTTACGTGAGAAGTCACTCAGCTATACTCAATTATTGCTACAGTAATTGCTGCATCATATCTCTTATATTATTGATTCAATTATTGTCACAGTATCATCTGTATAATAAGTTATATTATTTAAACAATAATTGAGACGACAAGTTATAAATGATTAATAATTGTTGAAAGATTAAATATGTGTTGATTAAAAATAAAATGATTTCTGGTAATTTTTATTCAATCCTTGATGTATATAAAGAGTCTATTATTAGACGTTTGTGGTAAGTTTAATTATTTGTGGGGGGCCATATGTCATCATCTAAGAGTCTCTTTCATAAATAGTAATTACCTTCATAAATAGTAATTACCTTCATAAATAGTAATTACCGTCGTAAATAGTAATTACCGTCGTAAATAGTAATTACCTTCGTAAATAATAATTACATTCGTAAATAGTAATTACCTTTGTAAATAGTAATTACCTTCGTAAATAGTAAATACTTTCGTAAATAGTAATAAATCTTCTATAAATAGAGGCCTAGGGCTTCATTATTTTTCACGAATTCGTTCAAGCTATAGAGAGAGAAAGTATAGAGAGAATAAGAGAGAAAGAAAAAGAGTATTCGGTTACTACACTACTGCAGTATTCAATCTCCTAATAAGGTAAGGGGTGTTATTCTTTCTTCTTGAAGAGAACTTATGTTATTCCATTCTTTGTTATTCTGTTGGAATAACCTATAAAAGTGGCATACCCTATACATTACCTGTATACGCGGTATACCCTATACTTGGTGAAATCCTTATGTTATTCCATTCATTATTATTCTGTTGGAATATCCTGTCTGTGCGTTTTACGCCGGACCTGGTTCCGTTATTTATTATTATGTTGGAACATCCTGTCGGTGTGAATTTTACCTGATCTGGTTCCGTTATTATTATTCTGCTGGAATAACCTGTCTGTGCGGTCTATCGCATGCATGGTGATTTCTTTTGTTATTCCATTCTTTATTATACTCAGTTGGATAAAACTTTGACTTCTATACTCCATGAAATTAGTGGAATATCCTTGATATTTGCGCTTCATCTAGTATCCTTTCATGAAAATATTCTTCTGATCATTCTTGAATTTTACACCACAAAACAGTATCGTGTTGACAATTTGGACGTTAATAATTCCTGGATAAAATAATTCTTGAACTTGTTTTATTGATTTCTTATATCATTGTCATCATCCTCATGTTTATATTTTGTTGAAAGTCATCTGTGGCCTGTAGTGCATAGATGGACTTGGTATGATTATGACCAGGGATTATTCGGTGTAATCATGACCGTAATATTACAAATGATGTAAAAATTAAAAATCCTCATTGGCCCGTAGTGCATTGATGGACAGTTGTTGGCATGATCATGACCATTAATGAATACACAAATATTCTTGGCCGTAGTGCATGAATAATTGTGGCCGTGATACTAAAGAATATCCTTGGCCGTAGTGCAGGGGTGATTCGATGATGTGGAATATTTATTAAGCTGAGTCTCAGCTATAACAGTGATGAAAAACCTTTTAAATCATAAAAGATAGTAGATTTTATTTTCTACTTGACTCTTTTAATGGATTGCTGATTCTGCTGCAGTTAAACTTGATGTTTATTATATTTTATCAGTTTAACACTGTTGAAGGCTAATGATAATTTATTCTGTATTATCTTAGTCATAATATTTCTTACTGGGCTAGTTGAGCTCACCCTTTCTTTCACTGTTCTCTTCAGGAAATGAGAATATAGCTGGGACGAGTCGGGGAACGGAGTGATGGACCAGAGAATAGTATTAGTAGTCCTCATTATTCTGTTAAATAGTGTGACAATAATTGTATTGAGGACTCCTTTTGAGTTTCTATGATCTCTAGTAGACAATTATTGTATTCAAACACACAGTTGTATTTTGTCGTATTATACACGACAGTGGTATTAGTAAGTTGTATTTGAATTCTGTACCATGTATCTGACGAATCAAGATGGGTGATGTATACCTAATTTTGGGGGCGTCACAGTTGGTATCAGAGCTTAGGGATATGATCCCTGGCTAAGATGTGAGACTAGAACTAGGAGGGGAGAGACGGGGAATTCCTTTGCTAGTATGACCTACTTAAATTTATTTTGTATTTAAATTGGTTGGTCAGAGTTTAGAGATATTATGTTACATGTCAATTAACCTTTGTTTTGTGGCAGTATCTGAAAATGACATCTGAGAATGTTGAGAATAGCAATGGAGCACAGGCAATCGTTGATTCACCACATATCAATAATCAGGATAATGTGCATCAGGAAGGCGACAATCCTCATGCAAACAACAACACTGACCAAATGATGAATGATCAAATGTTCAGAGGCTTTATGCAATTCATGCAACAGCAGGGGAGAGCGACTCCTGTCCAAAACGTAGATGGAAACACAGGAAACTCTCGGGCGGTCACCGCTAAACAGTTCAAGGAGCTGGGACCACCGGAGTTTAAGGGAGAGCCAAAACCACTTATGGCGGAAACATGGATAAAGCAGATTACCAAGATATTTGATGTCCTGGGATGCTCCGAGGAGCAAAAGGTTCCCTTTGCCGCCTTTATGTTGCGCAGAGAGAAGGATTACTGGTGGGAATCGGTAAAACGTACTCAACCTACTGTACTGAAGATATCTTGGGAGAAGTTCCAGGAGCTGTTCAACGACAAATACTTTCCCGAAAGTATTCGCCACATGAAGGAGGTGGAGTTTATTAAGTTGGAACAAAATAATATGACCGTGTTGCAATACGAGGCAAAATTTGCAGAGTTATCACGGTTTGCGTCCCACTTGGTGGATAATGAAGAGAGAATGGCGCGAATGTTTTTAAGAGGTTTGAAGCCGGAGATACGTCAACATCTTATTTCTCATAAACTGTGTTTGTATTCAGATGTTGTAAATAGGGCTCAGTTAGTGGAGCGCGATAACGAGTCAACTCAACTAAAAGAGAGCAGCCGGCAAAATTATAATACCAGCGAGAGTGGTCATCAAAGCGGTGACAACAAGCGTGGAGGGAATCAGCAAGCCAGAAATGGTAACCACTTCGTTGGTAATCAGGGCCAAAACAATAAGAATGGACATTTCAAGACGAGGAGATTCAACAATGATGGAAAGACGTCAGCACCAGCACCCGTTGTTAAGGAAGGAGAAAGACCACCTATCATATGCTTCAAATGCGGAGGGGAGGGACACATCAGTCCAAATTGCGCGATGCCGTCCAAAGCATGTTATAATTGTGGAAGAGAAGGTCACTTAGCCCGATTTTGTCGTTTACCAAAAACAAATTCAGCTAGGATGGAGGCACCAAAGGCCGTCCCAGAAAGGTCAAAGCCGGTAGTGCAAGGGAGAGCGTTTGTTGTGACCTCCCAGAAAGCAAGGAACCCGAATGAGGTCATCACTGGTAAGCTTATCATAAACTCTAAAGAAGTCTATAATTTATTTGATACCGGTTCTACCCATTCTTTTATTTCTCCTACTTGCGCTCATCGATTAAATTTGACTCCGGAGAAATTAGACTTTGACTTATCTGTGGAAACTCCGTTGGGAGAAACCTTCATTACATCCACTGTTTATAAGTCTTGTTTGGTTCAAATCGGTACCCTCACATTACCTGTAGATCTTATTTCATTGAAAATACTTGCATTTGACGTGATTCTAGGGATTGATTGGTTAACTACTCATCATGCAAACATTGATTGTTTCCATAAGGTTGTTAGCTTTCATATTCCTAATCAACCTATTATGCGAATTCAAGCAACCAAACCATTAAAATCAATCACGGTCATCTCAAGCCATAAAGCTATTCGTTTATTGAAAAATGAATGTCAAGCTTTCTTAGCTCATGTCACAGATTTAAACAAAAATACGTCAGTTTTGAATGATATTTCTATTGTTAATGAATTTCCTGACGTATTCCCCGAAGAACTTCCTGGCCTACCCCCAGAGCGTGAGATTGAATTTTGTATCGACCTTGAACCCGGTACAAAACCCATTTCTAAAGCCCCATATCGAATGGCTCCTATTAAACTTCAGGAGTTAAAAACCCAACTGCAGGAATTGTTAGACATTGGCTTTATTCGTCCTAGTACTTCTCCTTGGGGTGCTCCTGTTCTATTCGTGAAGAAGAAAGATGGGAGTATGCGACTTTGTATTGATTATCGGGAGTTGAATCATGTCACCATCAAAAATAGGTATCCATTGCCACGTATTGATGACTTGTTTGACCAGTTGCAAGGAGCCAAATTCTTTTCAAAGATTGATCTTCGTTCCGGGTATCACCAATTGAAGATCAGAATCGATGACATTCCAAAGACGACTTTCAGAACTCGGTACGGGCATTATGAATTCCTAGTCATGTCCTTTGGATTGACTAATGCTCCTGCTGCCTTCATGGATATGATGAACCGAGTATTCAAGGAATATTTGGGTCACTTTGTGGTCGTCTTTATTGATGACATCCTTATTTATTCCAAAAGCCGTGAAGATCATGAGCAACACTTGAGGCTGACACTCCAAAAGCTTCGTGAATATAAGCTTTATGCCAAGTTGAAGAAATGCGAGTTCTGGCTTGAGGAAGTAGCATTCCTTGGGCACGTGGTATCAAGTCATGGAATATCTGTTGACCCAGCAAAGATTGAAGTTATTCAAAGCTGGGAGCAACCTAAATCAGTGACCAAAGTACGTAGCTTTCTCGGTTTAGCTGGTTATTATCGGAGATTCGTGGAAGGATTTTCTCGAATCGCTACTCCATTGACTCAACTGACTCGGAAAGATACAAAGTTCGGTTGGAGCGAAGAATGTGAGAAGAGTTTTCAAGGACTCAAGAGGAGACTCATTTCAGCACCTGTTCTAACAATACCATCTGGCTCGGAGGGATTTGTCATCTACAGTGATGCTTCGGGCAAAGGGTTGGGATGTGTTCTCATGCAACATGAAAAAGTCATAGCCTATGCCTCGCGACAACTCAAAGAATATGAGAAGAATTTGTTGGGATTTGTGAAAATCAAGGTAGCAATCAAATTGCAAAATAGCGGAAGCGTAATAAAATCATATTTTAAAAATTTTTCCACAAACCATTTACCCGGATCATTCTTTATGCATATTATTAATTAAGCGAAGAATAAGAAATTATGAAATCATACCCTTGTAGAAACGAGCTTTCTCAGGTACGAGTTCACCTCTTACTTCTCCGCGATCTCCTTGAATCTCCGGGTAGATTCCTTCCTTTGATCAATGTAAGCCACCCAAGTGTGTGGCCTCTAGAGGTGATCCACCAAGGAAGAAGAATTTTCAAGAAGAAAGGGTATTGGCTCAAACCCTAGTTTTTCCTATCTGTATAGAAAAGGAGGCGTACTCTCCAACTCTAGGAATTACGTATATTTGATATCTAATATAAGACTCCTCTTATAAAGATATCAGGTAACCCTATTTTAATTAAAATAAGGTATTTTTATTTAATTAAACTCTTTTAATTAAATGGGCTCCCTAATCCTATTAGGGATAATTAATTAAACTCCTTTAACTAATTTTCCCTCCTAATCCTATTAGGAATAAATGAGAGTACTTATATTAAATTAATTCCTAAACTTTTTTAGAAATTAAAATAATAATAATTGTAATAATATTAATAAGACTCCTCTTATTAATTTATATTTAATATTTCTAAAATATTAAACAATAAATATTAAGCTATTTAATTTATTCTATCACCATAGATTAAATTAAATATACTTAATATATTATTACGATTATGCCATTAACTTCTTAAATAATTATTCTTCCTTTTATGGTGTGACCCTTTAGGTTCTCCATATTAAACCGGTTGTGAATAAATCAATTAGAACAATTCCAATCTCATTTTAATAAATAAATTAAACGAATAATTTATTTAAATAAATAATATTTATTCTACAATAGGGATAAGCCTCCCTAGCGATCAACGACTTTCCAGATAATATAGATTTCAACATTAATCATAAAAGAACCTTTGAGTAAATAGTTAGCGTACAATTCAATCTTTCCACCATACAATGTCCCAAATAAATATAAGACATGGAATTACTGTCAAATCTTATTTTATTTAATTATATGTATTTTGATTCCTAAATGCACAACTCCTAATGAATGCAAATTAGAAACTACTTTCTAATTTCATTCCACCTTGGCCAAGGATTCCTGGGTTGTCATTTATCGAATCACATAGGACATTTCTCTTCTTTTACTAGAAGTGGTAGATTCTTTATTGATCATTCATTATCTTTATATATAACTTATTACACCCAAGCATACCCTTTGATATACTCTAAGAGTCTTAAGGAATAAGTCAAAGTGTAATTAATTATATATAAGATACTATGACGATCTCAAGTCTAAGGATCATTTGTACTACTATCACTACAGGAATTCCTATTGACAGGCATGTAAAACTCCATTAGGTATTTCTTAGCGAGTCACGTTCAGTGAACTTATTCTCTAATAAGCACCTACATACTTGCTTTAGTGTCTTCACACAAATGATCATGAGATCAATTATCCTCATCCAATGAGCAAGCAACGTACGTACCAATCTATCCGGATTCACTAATCCCCTTTTTAGTAATCCATTGATTGGGAACATTTTAGTTTTAAGCTATCTAAGAATTTAGATCTCATTAGCATGATCTCATCATGATTCTAAAAGCATTGCTTAAAACTATGGGTTTACCACATATTATTAAAATAGCACCATGTAGATAATAAATGCCTTTAATAAATAATTCTTTTATTAATAAATAAATAAGATTGATTACACAGTATATGCTTTATCATCATACATGATTGGCTTGTATGCATAATACTTTCAATCTCCCACTTGCACTAAAACCAATCGCCGTGGTATCTCATACCCATCTTCTCTAAGTGGCGATCAAACTGCTGTTGTGTTAACGCTTTAGTAAATGGATCTGCAATATTGTCTTGAGAGTCCACACGCTCCAGGGTGACGTCTCCTCTTTCAATGATCTCTCTGATCAAATGAAATCGCCGCAACACATGTTTGGATTTCTGATGAGACCTGGGTTCCTTAGCCTGCGCAACAGCTCCAGTGTTGTCACAGAATAAAGTCACTGGTCCTGTAATGCTAGGAACCACACCAAGTTCGGTAATGAACTTCTTCATCCAAACAGCTTCCTTTGCAGCTTCACTTGCAGCTATGTACTCTGCCTCTGTCACTGAATCAGCAACTGTTTGCTGTTTGGAACTCTTCCAACTCACTGCGCCACCGTTTAAGGTAAACACATACCCCGAAACGGATTTACTGTCATCTTGGTCTGTTTGAAAACTTGAGTCTGTGAAGCCCTCTAGTTTCAATTCAGACCCACCGTAGACAAGAAATACATCCTTAGTTCTTCTTAAGTACTTTAGGATATTTTTCACTGCCTTCCAGTGTTCTTCTCCTGGATTCGACTGATATCTGCTTGTTACACTAAGTGCATGAGCGACATCTGGTCTAGTACATATCATACCATACATGATAGATCCTATTGCTGAAGCATAAGGAATCTTACTCATACAGTCTCTCTCATCAGGTGTCTTTGGGGCCTGTTTCTTGGAGAGATGTATTCCATGGCTCATCGGCATGAGACCGCTTTTGGAATCTTCCATGCTAAACCTCTTTAGCATCGAGTCAATGTACGTTCCTTGGGACAAGCCAAGCATCCTTTTAGATCTATCTCTATAGATCTTTATCCCCAAAATATAGGATGCTTCTCCCAAGTCCTTCATGGAGAAGTGTTTAGATAACCAGATTTTAATTGATTGTAGCATAGGAATATCATTCCCTATCAGTAATATATCATCAACATATAATACAAGGAATGAAACAGCGCTCCCATTAACCTTCTTGTACACACATGGCTCATCCTCATTTTTGATAAAATCAAACTCTTTGATTGTCTCATCAAAACGGATGTTCCACCTACGAGAAGCTTGCTTCAATCCATAAATGGATCGTTGTAGCTTACAGACTTGATTTGTTCCAACCTTTGAAACAAATCCCTCTGGCTGTGTCATATACACATCCTCCTCAAGTTTTCCATTGAGGAAGGCCGTTTTCACGTCCATCTGCCAGATTTCGTAGTCATGGTAAGTTGCAATTGCAAGCAAAATTCGAATGGACTTGAGCATTGCTACTGGTGAGAAGGTTTCGTCATAGTCAACTCCTTGTCTTTGTTTGAAACCTTTTGCGACCAGTCGGGCCTTATAGGTCTCTACCTTGCCGTCTGCTCCAGTCTTTCTTTTAAAGACCCATTTACACCCAATAGGCTTAATGCCTTCAGGTGGTGAAACCAAAGTCCATACTTGGTTCTCATACATGGAGTCCATCTCGGATTTCATGGCTTCTTGCCACTTCTCTGAGTCTTTACTACTCATAGCCTGTTCGTAATTCAATGGATCATCATCATCTATGATGCGTACCTCATTGTCATCTTCTATGACAAGTCCATACCTCTCTGGTATCTTTGGTACTCTTCCAGATTTACGAATAGGGTGTGGTACAGAAGGAATCTCTACTTGGTTAGGTACCTCACTTTGATCTGTAGTGGTTTGTGGTTCTTGAATTTCTTCAAGATCTATTTTCCTCCCACTGACCCCTTCAAGGATAAACTCCTTTTCCAAGAAGGCAGCATGTTTGGCAACAAACACCTTTTGTTCAGTAGGATTGAAAAAATAATATCCTAAACTTTCTTTAGGATATCCCACAAAAGTACACTTATCAGATCTTGCCCCAAGCTTATCGTTCTGAAACTTTTTCACATAAGCACATCCCCAAATCTTAACATGCTTAAGACTAGGTTTCTTCCCTGTCCACATCTCATATGGAGTCTTAGGGATGGATTTCGAGGGAACCTTATTTAGTAGATATATGGCCGCTTCTAGAGCATATCCCCAGAATGACACCGAAAGATCGGTAAAACTCATCATGGAACGAACCATGTCCAACAGTGTTCGATTTCTCCTTTCAGACACACCATTCAGCCGTGGCGTCCCTGGTGGAGTCCATTGTGAAATTATACCATTTTCTTTGAGACAATCGAGAAACTCACTACTTAAGTATTCACCACCTCGATCTGATCGAAGAATCTTAATACTTTTTCCCGTTTGTTTCTCTACTTCACTTCTGAACTCTTTGAACTTTTCAAATGATTCAGATTTGTATTTCATTAAATACACATATCCAAATCTTGAGTGATCATCAGTGAATGTAATAAAATAAGAATACCCTCCTCGTGCATTCGTTGTCATAGGTCCACATACATCTGTGTGTACCAACGCTAACAACTCTGTAACTCTTTCTCCTTTTCCACTAAAAGGAGATTTAGTCATTTTTCCCATGAGACAAGATTCACAGGTTGGATATGATTCGTAATCCGATAGCTCTAGGAGCCCATCTTTATACAACTTAGATAATCTTGTTTCATTAATATGACCAAGTCTACAGTGCCACATATAGGTATAATTAACATCATCTATTTTCCTTTTCTTAGTTTGTTAAATTTGAAGTATATTTTCATGCAAGTCAAGAATGTAAAGTCCAATTCGTAAATTACCAACACCATATAAAACATTATTATTATAAATAGAACAACTATTGTTCTTTATTATAATGTCAAAACCATCCATATCCAATACAGATATTGAAATAATGTTTCTAATAAGTGACGGAACAAAATAACAATTATTTAAACTAATGGACTTGCCCGTAGGCAGTGCTAAATAATAAGTCCCTACAGCTAATGCAGCAACCTTTGCTCCATTTCCCACTCGTAGGACGACCTCATCCATGCTCAGCTTTCTACTTCTGACCAGTCCCTGCATATTATTACATATGTGAGAACCACAGCCGGTATCCAATACCCAAGTAGAAGATTGACTTTCAGAAAAATTAATTTCAATCATAAACAAACCTTGATTAGGATTCGAAGCTTCTCCAAGCTTCTTCTGCTTTTGTTCCGCAAGATAATCCTTGCAATTCCTCTTCCAGTGACCCGGCTTGTTGCAATGGAAGCAAATTCCTTTGCTAGCTGGATCAGGTTTCTTTTGATCCTTCACTTTCGTCTTTCCTTTAGCCTTCTTGGATTTCTTCTTTTCAGAAGATACCTTGGGCCTCTTCCTTTTCTTGGAAGAATCATCCACCAGTAAGACATGGTTCTTCTTGGATGGGAAGTGACCTTCAGCAGTTTTCAACATGTTAAGTAACTCAGGCAAGCTGACGTCCAACTTATTCATGTAAAAATTCACAACAAATTGTGAGAAGGTGTCAGGAAGTGACTGCAAGATCAAATCTTGACTCAACTCCCCATCCATGACGAACCCAAGATGTCCAAGACGTTCAATCAGATTGATCATCTTTAGGACATGAGTCTCAACAGTAGTACCCTCGGTCATCCGAGATCGGAAGAGCTCCTTAGATATCTGATATCTAGCAGTCCTACTTTGCTCACCATACAGCTCTTGCAGGTGCAGCAGTATAGTAGGAGCATCCATGTTTTCATGCTGACGCTGAAGCTCGTTACTCATGGATGAGAGCATGATGCATTGAGCCACAGATGCATCATCTTGCCACTGTTTAAAAGTAGCAATCTCTTCCTCAGAGGCTGTCTCTGCAACTTTTGCAGGTACGGCCGAATTTAGGACATAAGAAATCTTTTCAGCAGTGAGAACAATTCTCAGATTCCTTAACCAGTCCGTGTAGTTCGGTCCGGTCAGTTTGTTAGCATCAAGTATGCTACGCAGTGAAATTAGTGAATGTGACATTTTCAAAATTCTGCATGTAAAAAGACAATATTTTAGCAAACATTTATTTAATTAATTACCAAAATAAATTAGGTCTTATTTTATATTGGTATTTTCCACTATTTTCTTCAAACTATATTACCCTCATGAATATAGTTCGGCAATATCTAATTAAAGATTTGCTAGTGAGAATAAGGATCCCATTTCAAATGTATATAGCCTTGTGTGTGCACAACAAACTATATATAAATAAATAGGTAGACAACTCTTGTCAATTACATCATCATGTAACTCCTTATATTTTGCCTCTTAAATCATAATGGTCAAGTGTGTGCACATCCGAACTAAAATGATTTAAGTTAAGTCATACCCAGCATTTCCATATAAGTGAAGAGAAAACTACAACCCTTGTGTGTGCACAACAAAGCTGTAATGTTCAATTCCTTATAAACATCAAATGTAATAAAAACAACATCTCAAATATTTAATACTCGCCTTGTGTGTGCACAACAAACTCATATTAAATATTCAATGCTCTATTATTTTTATCATGCTAGAAGGCGACGTTCGATATTCCAAATATCTTTGAACGTTACAACTTAATATAATTTTGTTGAGGGGTTTGTTATTATTTGTCTCATCTTGTTTAGCGCGCATGCAAATATATATATAAAATACGCGTCATATTATTAAACATGCGAAGCATGTTTGCATAATATATAATATATATAATACTAGCATGCACATATAGAATACTATATTCTACCCAGATTGATTATGGACTTTATTCTAGTTTGGTTCACTAGAGCCACCAAGTGAACCAAAAGGTCAAACCCTAGGGTGCAAGAATAAACATTTAAATATAACTATTACATTTAAACCCGGGCTCTATTACAAACGGGTCTTCAAACGCTCATTGATCCTTGATCTCTGATTCTTTGAAAAATTCTAACTAATCCTATTACATTAAACTATTTAATTTAAATAGAAACCTTGATCAGCAGTCAAGGGGAAATACATAGGAGAGAGATAGAATTTACATCAAGAAGAAAACCAGAAAAGACGAGGTACGCAGACCCCATTTAATAAAACCCATTCATTCAAACATCCAACTAAAATAAATCCAATCACATTGGTCAATAGTCCATAATCAATCCCATTTATTAACATACATATCATCATATGTATCAATAAATAAAAACATTCCATATATATATGAGTATCATTTAATGGGCAATTTTATGTTGCATGAAATCCAATTTCAAGATTAAAATAAACTCTTTATTTTAATAATAAAATTATTAAAATAATATATAAAATATATTATCAAACGGTTATATATATATATACGGTTATATATATACCTGCAACGAAAAACATGACTAAGCCGTGGGCTACAGGATTTCCATATAATATATATATAATATCTAATATATATATATAAGTACATTTCAAGCCCACGTGAATCCCAGTAACATCTCAAATAATATATATATCAAGCCCATTTTATTTTCGGCTAACAGATCATATTTCAAGCAGGTCCACGTGAATATTATAATATTATAATATATAATCACTATCCGTAAAGCAACAGGTAAAACCAAATCACGAATTCAGCAGTTTCGCGAATTTTTTTATTTTTTTTTTAAATAATAATTTTATAAAACAAATTATGCCCAATATATAATTCTAAATTCATACCCATACATATATGGAATCAAAATAATTAATAATTAGCATAAAGTTTGGCTCATGATACCACTGTTGGGATTTGTGAAAATCAAGGTAGCAATCAAATTGCAAAATAGCGGAAGCGTAATAAAATCAGATTTTAAAATTTTTTCCACAAACCATTTACCCGGATCATTCTTTATGCATATTATTAATTAAGCGAAGAATAAGAAATTATGAAATCATACTCTTGTAGAAACGAGCTTCCTCAGGTACGAGTTCACCTCCTACTTCTCCGCTATCTCCTTGAATCTCCGGGTAGATTCCTTCCTTTGATCAATGTAAGCCACCCAAGTGTGTGGCTTCTAGAGGTGATCCACCAAGGAAGAAGAATTTTCAAGAAGAAGGGGTATTGGCTCAAACCCTAGTTTTTCCTATCTGTATAGAAAAGGAGGCGTACTCTCCAACTCTAAGAATTACGTATATTTGATATCTAATATAAGACTCCTCTTATAAAGATATCAGGTAACCCTATTTTAATTAAAATAAGGTATTTTTATTTAATTAAATGGGCTCCCTAATCCTATTAGGGATAATTAATTAAACTCCTTTAACTAATTTTCTCTCCTAATCCTATTAGGAATAAATGAGAGTACTTATATTAAATTAATTCCTAAACTCTTTTAGAAATTAAAATAATAATAATTGTAATAATATTAATAAGACTCCTCTTATTAATTTATATTTAATATTTCTAAAATATTAAACAATAAATATTAAGCTATTTAATTTATTCTATCACCATAGATTAAATTAAATATACTTAATATATTATTACGATTATGCCATTAACTTCTTAAATAATTATTCTTCCTTTTATGGTGTGACACTTTAGGTTCTCCATATTAAACCGGTTGTGAATAAATCAATTAGAACAATTCCAATCTCATTTAAATAAATAAATTAAACGAATAATTTATTTAAATAAATAATATTTATTCTACAATAGGGATAAGCCTCCCTAGCGATCAACGACTTTCCAGATAATATAGATTTCAACATTAATCATAAAAGAACCTTTGAGTAAATAGTTAACGTACAATTCAATCTTTCCACCATACAATGTCCCAATTAAATATAAGACATAGAATTACTGTCAAGTCTTATTTTATTTAATTATATGTATTTCGATTCCTAAATGCACAACTCCTAATGAATGCAAATTAGAAACTACTTTCTAATTTCATTCCACCTTGGCCAAGGATTCCTGGGTTGTCATTTATCGAATCACATAGGACATTTCTCTTCTTTTACTAGAAGTGGTAGATTCTTTATTGATCATTCATTATCTTCATATATAACTTATTACACCCAAGCATACCCTTTGATATACTCTAAGAGTCTTAAGGAATAAGTCAAAGTGTAATTAATTATATATAAGATACTATGACGATCTCAAGTCTAAGGATCATTTGTACTACTATCACTACAGGAATTCCTATTGACAGGCATGTAAAACTCCATTAGGTATTCGTTAGCGAGTCACGTTCAGTGAACTTATTCTCTAATAAGCACCTACATACTTGCTTTAGTGTCTCCACACAAATGATCATGAGATCAATCATCCTCATCCAATGAGCAAGCAACGTACGTACCAATCTATCCGGATTCACTAATCCCCTTTTTAGTAATCCATTGATTGGGAACATTTTAGTTTTAAGCTATCTAAGAATTTAGATCTCATTAGCATGATCTCATCATGATTCTAAAAGCATTGCTTAAAACTATGGGTTTACCACATATTATTAAAACAGCACCATGTAGATAATAAATGCCTTTAATAAATAATTCTTTTATTAATAAATAAATAAGATTGATTACACAGTATATGCTTTATCATCATACATGATTGGCTTGTATGCATAATACTTTCAGAATTATCCTACTCATGATCTAGAGTTAGCAGCTGTTGTCTTTGCACTTAAAATTTGGAGGCATTACTTGTATGGGGAGAAAGTGGAGATCTTTACGGATCATAAAAGCCTCAAATATTTCTTCACTCAAAAGGAACTCAACATGCAACAACGACGTTGGCTTGAACTGTTGAAAGATTATGATCATACCATCCAATACCATCCTGGAAAAGCAAACGTGGTAGCTGACGCATTGAGTAGAAGATCACATGCAAGTACGAGTGCGATATTGTCAACGCAAGGGCCTATTTTGTGTGACTTGCAAAGGATGGAGATAGAGTTAAAAACTCCAGGGACGCATGTGACGATGGCGAATATACGAGTAGAACCGACTTTAATAGATAAAATTAAAGCTGCTCAAGCTACAGACCTGGAGCTGATGCGTATGAGGAAGATAGTGCAAGAGGGTGCTATGCCGGAAGCAAGAATCGATGAAGAAGGAATACTTCGAGTCAACTCCAGACTTTGTGTTCCTAACGACCCTGATTTAAAGTATAAAATCATGACGGAGGCGCACAATACACCGTTTGCAATCCATCCTGGGAGTACCAAAATGTATCATGATATTCGTCATACATTTTGGTGGAGCAATATGAAGAGAGAGATAGCGTTGTTTATTTCAAGGTGTCTAACTTGTCAACGAGTTAAAGCGGAGCATCAAGTACCAAAAGGTCCAGTGCAACCACTTGAAATTCCAGAATGGAAGTGGGAGCACATTACCATGGATTTCGTTACCGGTTTTCCTAAGGTTTCTCAAGGCATATATGCGATTTGGGTTATTATTGATAGATTGACCAAGTCTGCTCATTTCTTACCGATACGAGAAACTTATACACTTGAACGTCTTTCTCGTATGTACATAAACGAGATTGTAAGACTGCATGGTATGCCGGTATCCATAGTTTCTGATCGAGACCCAAGATTTACTTCATGATTTTGGGTTAGTTTGCAAAAAGCTATGGGCACAGACTTACGATTTAGCTCGGCATATCATCCTCAGACGGACGGACAGTCGGAGAGGACTATTCAAACTCTTGAAGATCTATTAAGACTCTGTGTCCTTAATTTCAAGGGAAGTTGGGACAAGTTCTTACCATTGGTGGAGTTTTCCTACAACAATAGTTATCAAGCAAGTATTGGCATGGCTCCATTCGAAGCGTTGTATGGAAGAAAGTGTCGTTCTCCAGTATGCTGGGATGAGGTGGGTGAAGCAACGTTGTTGGGACCAGAGTTGGTACGTATGACTACGGAAAAGATTCAAACGAACCGACAACATATAAAAACCTCACAAAGTCGACAAAAGAGTTATGTTGATCTTCATCGAAAGGACGTGGAATTCAATATAGGAGATCATGTGTTGTTATGTGTTACTCCATGGAAAGGAGTTACAAGATTTGGAAAGAGAGGAAAACTCAATCCTCGATTCATCGGTCCATTTTTAATCCTCGATCGAATAGGAACTGTGGCCTATAGACTTGTTTTACCGCCAAGTATGTCTCGTGTTCATAACATTTTTCACATATCCATGTTACGTAAATATGTGAAAGACCCGAACCACATTATTGAGTTAGAACCGGACGAAGTAGCAGAAGATTTGATGTATGAAGAGATTCCTGTTCAAATCTTGGATAAGAAGGAACATATTCTACGCTCCAAGGTTATACCTCAAGTCAAAGTTTTGTGGAGAAACCACGATGTTGAGGAAATGACTTGGGAGTTAGAATCTGAAATGAAATCAAGGTATCCTTATCTCTTCGACATACCAGGTACGTACCTTAATTTCGAGGGCAAAATTTCATAAGAAGGGGAGGTTGTAAGACCCCAGTTTTTATAAATAAAGATGAATTTTTATAATTATTATTTTTGAATATTATGGAATAAATTTGATATAATGTTATAGTTGTGGGTAATATTTATAAATTTTGCAAAGTACGCAAGTTGTTATAAAATATTCGTTTGGTCGGGGAATATTCTTTTTGTCGGGGAATATTCGTACGACGACACAATCATTGGTGGACCCCACAACGAAAGTATTGTCGTAGTTAGAAAACGACAAAATTATCTTTCTATAAAATAACGGCGGAAGTGTTACCGTTAAAAATGTTGAACTACTCGGTAGTAAAAGTACAGTAATACGCGTTGCTGCATTGTAGCATACGGTTTTGATTATTGATGCTTACGTGAGAAGTCACTCAGCTATACTCAATTATTGCTACAGTAATTTCTGCATCATATCTCTTATATTATTGATTCAATTATTGTCACAGTATCATCTGTATAATAGGTTATATTATTTAAACAATAATTGAGACGACAAGTTATAAATGATTAATAATTGTTGAAAGATTAAATATGTGTTGATTAAAAATAAAATGATTTCTGGTAATTTTTATTCAATCCTTGATGTATATAAAGAGTCTATTATTAGACGTTTGTGGTAAGTTTAATTATTTATGGGGGGCCATATGTCATCATCTAAGAGTCTCTTTCATAAATAGTAATTACCTTCATAAATAGTAATTACCTTCATAAATAGTAATTACCGTCGTAAATAGTAATTACCGTCGTAAATAGTAATTACCTTCGTAAATAATAATTACCTTCGTAAATAGTAATTACCTTTGTAAATAGTAATTACCTTCGTAAATAGTAAATACTTTCGTAAATAATAATAAATCTTCTATAAATAGAGGCCTAGGGCTTCATTATTTTTCACGAATTCGTTCAAGCTATAGAGAGAGAAAGTATAGAGAGAATAAGAGAGAAAGAAGAAGAGTATTCGGTTACTACACTACTGCAGTATTCAATCTCCTAATAAGGTAAGGGGTGTTATTCTTTCTTCTTGAAGAGAACTTATGTTATTCCATTCTTTATTATTCTGTTGGAATAACCTGAAAAAGTGGCATACCCTATACATGACCTGTATACGCGGTATACCCTATACTTGGTGAAATCCTTATGTTATTCCATTCATTATTATTCTGTTGGAATAACCTGTATACGCGGAATACCCTATACTTGGTGACATCCATTTACTATTCTGTCTTTATATTTCTGTCGGAATATCCTGTCTGTGCTATACGCCAGACCTGGTTCCGTCTTTATTATTATTCTATCGGAACATCCTGTCTGTGTGTTTTACGCCGGACCTGGTTCAATTCTTTATTATTCTGTTGGAATATCCTGTCTGTGCGTTTTACACCGGACCTGGTTCCGTTATTTATTATTCTGTTGGAACATCCTGTCGGTGTGAATTTCACCTGACCTGGTTCCGTTATTATTATTCTGCTGGAATAACCTTTCTGTGCGGTCTATCGCATGCATGGTGATTTCTTTTGTTATTCCATTCTTTATTATACTCAGTTGGATAAAACTTTGACTTCTATACTCCATGAAATTAGTGGAATATCCTTGATATTTGCGCTTCATCCAGTATCCTTTCATGAAAATATTCTTCTGATCATTCTTGAATTTTACACCACAAAACAGTATCGTGTTGACAATTTGGACGTTAATAATTCATGGATAAAATAATTCTTGAACTTGTTTTATTGAATTCTTATATCATTGTCATCATCCTCATGTTTATATTTTGTTGAAAGTCATCTGTGGCCTGTAGTGCATAGATGGACTTGGTATGATTATGACCAGGGATTATTCGGTGTAATCATGACCGTAATATTACAAATGATGTAAAAATTAAAAATCCTCATTGGTCCGTAGTGCATTGATGGACAGTTGTTGGCATGATCATGGCCATTAATGAATACACAAATATTCTTGGCCGTAGTGCATGAATAATTGTGGTCGTGATACTAAAGAATATCCTTGGCCGTAGTGCAGGGGTGATTCGATGATGTGGAATATTTATTAAGCTGAGTCTCAGCTATAACAGTGATGAAAAACCTTTTAAATCATAAAAGATAGTAGATTTTATTTTCTACTTGACTCTTTTAATGGATTGCTGATTCTGCTGCAGTTAAACTTGATGTTTATTATATTTTATCAGTTTAACACTGTTGAAGGCTAATGATAATTTATTCTGCATTATCTTAGTCATAATATTTCTTACTGGGCTAGTTGAGCTCACAATTTCTTTCACTGTTCTCTTCAGGAAATGAGAATATAGCTGGGACGAGTCGGGGAACGGAGTGATGGACCAGAGAATAGTATTAGTAGTCCTCATTATTCTGTTAAATAGTGTGACAATAATTGTATTGAGGACTCCTTTTGAGTTTGTATGATCTCTAGTAGACAATTATTGTATTCAAACTCACAGTTGTATTTTGTCGTATTATACACGACAATGGTATTAGTAAGTTGTATTTGAATTCTGTACCATGTATCTGACGACTCAAGATGGGTGATGTATACCTAATTTTGGGGGCGTCACACTTAGCATGTCTTCTAATGTCTGAATCGTTCTTTCACTCTGTCCGTCTATTTGAGGGTGGTATGCTGTACTCATTCACAATTGCGTTCCCATATATTCCTGTAGACATTTCCAGAAATTCGATGTAAAACGCGAATCTCTATCAGAAACAATTGACACCGGCACTTCGTGACCCGAAATAATTTCTTTTACGTATAGCCTTGCCAACTGATCCAAGTTGAATCTGATTTTGATAGGAAGGAAGTGTGCAGATTTCGTCAGTCGGTCGACGATAACTCATACTGCGTCGTAGCCTTTCTGAGTCGTCGAAAGGCCAACCACGAAGTCCATTGTAATCCTATCTGCTAAATGTGTTATGTTTGGACTGACCGAATGTTATGAAGTTGTTCATTGTCACGTGTGTTAGAAGTATGAACCAAGAAATCACTTGTTTGATGACCAAAACCTAGATATAATCGAGCAACAAAGTAGGTACTCGAAACTCCCTAGGTTTCTGGGTAACACAGAAAACCCAGGAACACGTTGTCAGTGAATTTGGAAGTTCTGATTTCCTTGCTGAGAAGTGTTATGACCAAATTGATAACTACATATTTTAGTATTACATACATGCTACAATATCGAAGTATTACATTGACCAAAATATATTTGAGAAGAGAAGTAAGGCTGATCAAACATGACCCCTTGAACACTGACTTTGTCAGTGTTCTTGAGCCAAGGACACCAAAGACAACAGACAAGCGTCGCTAAAGTCCTACAACGACGAATTAATTAATTTTCTAATTTCTGAAATTCTGAAAATTATTTAAAACTAGAAAATAAATTATAAAAATTACAAAAATAATTTAAAAAATTATTTTAAATTATGAAAAATAATTTCTGACTATTTGGGACATTTTCCATTAATATTTATAATTATTTGAATATTAATGGTATTTAATTTATTTAATTAGTGTATTAAATAAATTAGAGAAAAATAATTTTAATTATATAAAAATCATTTTAAATAAGAATAAAGTATTTAAAAATATTTTGAGTTATAAAATGTAATTTTTAATATTTTTAGAGAATTTTCATTAATAACTTAATATTAATGATATTAGATTTATTTAATTAATAAATTAAATAAATAAGATAAAAATGATTTTAATGATTTAAAAATCATTTTAAATGAGAATAAAGTGTTAGAAAATATTTTGAATTATAAAATATAACTTTTAATTTTTTTAGAGAATTCTCATTAAGAAATTAATATTAATGATATTAGATTATTTATTTATTTAATTAAATAAATGAATTAAAAATGGTTTTATTAATTTAAAAATCATTTTAAAATGAGAAAAATATTTTTAAAATACTTTAAGTTATAATTAATGACTTTTAAATATTTTGATAATAATTTCATTAATATTTAAATATTAATGGTGATAATTTAAAAATGATTTTAATTATTTTAAAAATCATTTAAGTAGAATATTGATGATTTAAAAATATTTGAAGTTATTAACAATAACTTTAATAGTTTGACAAGTATGTTATTAATATTTTTATATTAGTAAATATCAATAATGATAATTTTTTTATAAATTATAATAATTGTTTATAAATTATTAAAAGCTTCTGAAAAATATTATAAATGATATTTGACTTATCTAAAATAATATTAAAGCTTAGAGACCAAGTTTAATTGACAATCAATGTGTTAATTGTCAGATAGGGTGACCAGGACACCGAGAATGGACCGAAGTCCAACCAGACCGAAATAGTTAGACTTGATAAGTGTTTATATAGATTATAAACACTAATGTGACTATGTGGTAATGTGCCTAGGAGAAGTTTGACTGTAGAATACAGTATTGTGTGTTGTGAATTATTCTGCTAATTGTGAGACAGATATTATTGGTTATAGGTCTTACGAACGCAAATAAGTTTATTGTGTAGCAGTAATCAACGCGGAAGGCAAGTTCCCTAACTCAACCTTGAGTTATATTCATTCAATTATTATAGTAGTTAATTATTGCTAATTATACCATGTCCAGGGATTTGTTGTTGATTATTCACAGTTAGTACATGCTTAATAATTCAAATTGAATTACTGATTCAGAGAATATAAATTTCTAGAATAACTGTTGTTGGATATTCATATTCGTAGAAGATAGATTGACAATACAGATAATTCCTCTTTATTTTCAAATTATGTTGAGAAATGTCTTAGCTAATTATTCTGGCTAGACGAACATTTGTTAGAACTTGATAAATTCGAGAAAAGAATTCAATTGTTATTGGTAGATCGATGCCAATTATTTCGGCTAGATCGATAAGTAAATAGAAATTGAAATCATTGTGTTTCGTTGTTAAATCAAATTTTGATTCAAAGACTGAGAAGAAGAACCTTTTATATAAAGGGAACATTTTAGGTTGTATATTCGGCCATTGCGCACTGTTAAGTATTATGCATAATATAGGGTATAATAAAGCTGATCACTTATTATACTTGCAGAGGGGTATGATTTTATCTTTATGGTTATCTGATACTCCTGCGTATGTATCAGAGTAAATCTTTGATAGATACCCGAGAAAGTAGAAGTTCTAGATTCAATGGATCGATCAACATAAATCTGGAAAACATTCCACTTTGTAATTATGTAGAATTGATTCTTGATTATTCAATAGAATATCGTAGAAACTTTGAAAGCGTTGTACTCTTTCATTATCAAATTATTGCGTTGCCTAGAATACGAGAAGACTTGTTATTGATTAACGAATTGTTCAGCTAAATTCAAAGTTCCCCGAACTTTGTTATCATTACATCAAATTAGAGAGTCTGATATTCTTGATTCGTATATACTCATTGTATGCCTTAACTTGCGGGGTAAATTTGTTGCTCACCCTTCCTAAATAAAACTTTTCAGCTAGGGACGAAGTTGCAGAAGATGCTTTGAAGAATAGAGGCAAAGGCATGGTGATAAATTAGTTATGGTGAAGCATGTTTATTATGTTATTTGTAAACCCTTTTTTGTATATCTAAGGGTTATGTTTGTAATGTTAAGGTTAGCGGACCTGGGACTAATGTATTAACAATATATGTTAATGTGATATGTATTACTAATTCTATATAAATGGGTAGTTAGATGTTATTATATTGTGAATCGTGAGCACCAAACTCGGGGGTCAGGTAACCCGGATTTGGGGGTGTCACAGGTTGGTATCAAAGCTGTAGTGACCAAGGTGTCACAAGTTGGCAGCAGAGCTGTAAGTTATAAACCTTAAGTGGGGTGGGGGAAAACCCTAGGATTATAACCATAAGCGAAATCTAGAATACTCATTTAGAGTACTAAGTGAGGGATTGTCGAAATATATCGATAGTGAGATATGTGGACACATAGTGTGAGAAGTTCGTACTGGAGAAGTATTAATCAAGTCATTTAGACTGATTGTAGGATGTCTGGAGAAGATGAAATGAGTGCGGAGATGATAGCGACTGTTGCACAAGTGCCAATAGCCGAGGTGCCAGTGCGACACGATCATATTATTTTGTTCCAACTTAATAAACTCCACATCCTTCATGTGGCGAATACTTTCGGGAAAGTATTTGTCGTTGAACAGCTCCTGGAACTTCTCCCAAGATATCTTCAGTACAGCAGGTTGAGTACGTTTTACCGATTCCCACCAGTAATCCGCCTCTCCGCGCAACATAAAGGCGGCAAAGGGAACTTTTTGCTCCTCGGAGCATCCCAAGACATCAAATATCTTGGTAATCTGCTTTATCCATGTTTCCGCCATAAGTGGTTTTGGCTCTCCCTTAAACTCCGGTGGTCCCAGCTCCTTGAACTATTTAGCGGTGACCGCCCGAGAGTTTCCTGTGTTTCCATCTACGTTTTGGACAGGAGTCGCTCTCGCCTGCTGTTGCATGAATTGCATAAAGCCTCTGAACATTTGATCATTCATCATTTGGTCAGTGTTGTTGTTTGCATGAGGATTGTCGCCTTCCTGATGCACATTATCCTGATTATTGATATGTGGTGAATCAACGATTGCCTGTGCTCCATTGTTATTCTCAACATTCTCAGATGTCATTTTCAGATACTGCCACAAAAAAAAGGTTAATTGACATGTAACATAATATCTCTAAACTCTGACCAACCAATTTAAATACAAAATAAATTTAAGTAGGTCATACTAGCAAAGGAATTCCCCGTCTTTCCCCTCCTAGTTCTAGTCTCACATCTTAGCCAGGGATCATATCCCTAAGCTCTGATACCAACTGTGATGCCCCCAAATTAGGTATACATCACCCATCTTGAGTCGTCAGATACATGGTACAGAATTCAAATACAACTTACTAATACCACTATCGTGTATAATACGACAAAATACAACTGTGAGTTTGAATACAATAATTTTCTACTAGAGATCATACAAACTCAAAAGGAGTCCTCAATACAATTATTGTCACACTATTTAACAGAATAATGAGGACTACTAATACTATTCTCTGGTCCATCACTCCGTTCCCCGACTCGTCCCAGCTATATTCTCATTTCCTGAAGAGAACAGTGAAAGAAAGGGTGAGCTCAACTAGCCCAGTAAGAAATATTATGACTAAGATAATGCAGAATAAATTATCATTAGCCTTCAACAGTGTTAAACTGATAAAATATAATAAACATCAAGTTTAACTGCAGCAGAATCAGTAATCCATTAAAAGAGTCAAGTAGAAAATAAAATCTACTATCTTTTATGATTTAAAAGGTTTTTCATCACTGTTATAGCTAAGACTCAGCTTAATAAATATTCCACATCATCGAATCACCCCTGCACTACGGCCAAGGATATTCTTTAGTATCACGACCACAATTATTCATGCACTATGGCAAAGAATATTTGTGTATTCATTAATGGTAATGATCATGCCAACAACTGTCCATCAATGCACTACGGGCCATTGAGGATTTTTAATTTTTACATCATTTGTAATATTACGGTCATGATTACACCGAATAATCCCTGGTCATAATCATACCAAGTCCGTCTATGCACTACAGGCCACAGATGACTTTCAACAAAATATAAACATGAGGATGATGACAATGATATAAGAATTAAGTAAAACAAGTTCAAGAATTATTTTATCCAGGAATTATTAACATCCAAATTGTCAACACGATACTGTTTTGTGGTGTAAAATTCAAGAATGATCAGAAGAATATTTTCATGAAAGGATACTGGATGAAGCGCAAATATCAAGGATATTCCACTAATTTCATGGAGTATAGAAGTCAAAGTTTTATCCAACTGAGTATAATAAAGAATGGAATAACAAAAGAAATCACCATGCATGCGATAGACCGCACAGACAGGTTATTCCAGCAGAATAATAATAACGGAACCAGGTCAGGTGAAATTCACACCGACAGGACATTCCAACAGAATAATAAATAACGGAACCAGGTCCGGTGTAAAACGCACAGACAGGATATTCCAACAGAATAATAAAGAATGGAACCAGGTCCGGCGTAAAACACACAGACAGGATGTTCCGATAGAATAATAATAAAGATGGAACCAGGTCCGGCGTATAGCACAGACAGGATATTCCGACAGAAATATAAAGACAGAATAGTAAATGGATGTCATCAAGTATAGGGTATTCCGTGTATACAGGTTATTCCAACAGAATAATAATGAATGGAATAACATAAGGATTTCACCAAGTATAGGGTATACCGCGTATACAGGTCATGTATAGGGTATTTCACTTTTACAGGTTATTCCAACAGAATAACAAAGAATGGAATAACATAAGTTCTCTTCAAGAAGAAAGAATAACACCCCTTACCTTATTAGGAGATTGAATACTGCAGTAGTGTAGTAACCGAATACTCTTCTTCTTTCTCTCTTATTCTCTCTATACTTTCTCTCTCTATAGCTTGAACGAATTCGTGAAAAATAATGAAGCCCTAGGCCTCTATTTATAGAAGATTTATTACTATTTACGAAAGTATTTACTATTTACGAAGGTAATTACTATTTACAAAGGTAATTATTATTTACGAAGGTAATTACTATTTACGACGGTAATTACTATTTACGACGGTAATTACTATTTATGAAGGTAATTACTATTTATGAAAGAGACTCTTAGATGATGACATATGGCCCCCCATAAATAATTAAACTTACCACAAACGTCTAATAATAGACTCTTTATATACATCAAGGATTGAATAAAAATTACCAGAAATCATTTTATTTTTAATCAACACATATTTAATCTTTCAACAATTATTAATCATTTATAACTTGTCGTCTCAATTATTGTTTAAATAATACAACCTATTATACAGATGATACTGTGACAATAATTGAATCAATAATATAAGAGATATGATGCAACAATTACTGTAGCAATAATTGAGTATAACTGAGTGACTTCTCACGTAAGCATCAATAATCAAAACCGTGTGCTACTATGCAACAACGCGTATTACTGTAATTTTACTACCGAGTAGTTCAACAGTTTTAACGGTAACACTTCCGCCGTTATTTTATAGAAAGATAATTTTATCGTTTTCTAACTACGACAATACTTTCGTTGTGGGGTCCACCAATGATTGTGCCGTCGTACGAATATTCCCCGACAAAAAGAATATTCCCCGACCAAACAAATATTTTATAACAACTTGCGTACTTTGCAAAATTTATAAATATTACCCACAACTATAACATTATATCAAATTTATTCCATAATATTCAAAAATAATAATTATAAAAATTCATCTTTATTTATAAAAACTGGGGTCTTACAACCTCCCCTTCTTATGAAATTTCGCCCTCGAAATTAGGGTACGTACCTGGTATGTCGAAGAGATAAGGATACCTTGATTTTATTTCAGATTCTAACTCCCAAGTCATTTCCTCAACATCGTGGTTTCTCCACAAAACTTTGACTTGAGGTATAACCTTGGAGCGTAGAATATGTTCCTTCTTATCCAAGATTTGAACAGGAATCTCTTCATACGTCAAATCTTCTGCTATTTCGTCCGGTTCTAACTCAATAATGTGGTTCGGGTCTTTCACATATTTACGTAACATGGATATGTGAAAAACGTTATAAACACGAGAAATACTTGGCGGTAAAGCAAGTCTATAGGTCACAGTTCCTATTCGATCGAGGATTAAAAATGGACCGATGAATCGAGGATTGAGTTTTCCTCTCTTTCCAAATCTTGTAACTCCTTTCCATGGAGTAACACGTAACAACACATGATCTCCTATATTGAATTCCACGTCCTTTCGATGAAGATCAACATAACTCTTTTGTCGACTTTGTGAGGTTTTTATACGTTGTCGGATCGTTTGAATCTTTTCCGTAGTCATACGTACCAACTCCGGTCCCAACAACGTTGCTTCACCCACCTCATCCCAGCATACTGGAGAACGACACTTTCTTCCATACAACGCTTCGAATGGAGCCATGCCAATACTTGCATGATAACTGTTGTTGTAGGAAAACTCCACCAATGGTAAGAACTTGTCCCAACTTCCCTTGAAATCAAGGACACAGAGTCTTAATAGATCTTCAAGAGTTTAAATAGTCCTCTCCGACTGTCCGTCCGTCTGAGGATGATATGCCGAGCTAAATCGTAAGTCTGTGCCCATAGCTTTTTGCAAACTAACCCAAAATCGTGAAGTAAATCTTGGGTCTCGATCAAAAACTATGGATACCGGCATACCATGCAGTCTTACAATCTCGTTTATGTACATACGAGCAAGACGTTCAAGTGTATAAATTTCTCGTATCGGTAAGAAATGAGCAGACTTGGTCAATCTATCAACAATAACCCAAATCGCATCTATGCCTTGAGAAACCTTAGGAAGACCGGTAACGAAATCCATGGTAATGTGCTCCCACTTCCATTCTGGAATTTCAAGTGGTTGCAATGGACCTTTTAGTACTTGATGCTCGGCTTTAACTCGTTGACAAGTTAGACACCTTGAAATAAACAACGCTATCTCTCTCTTCATATTGCTCCACCAAAATGTATGACGAATATCATGATACATTTTGGTACTCCCAGGATGGATTGCAAACGGTGTATTGTGCGCCTCCGTCATGATTTTATACTTTAAATCAGGGTCGTTAGGAACACAAAGTCTGGAGTTGACTCGAAGTATTCCTTCTTCATCGATTCTTGCTTCCGGCATAGCACCCTCTTGCACTATCTTCCTCATACGCATCAGCTCCAGGTCTGTAGCTTGAGCAGCTTTAATTTTATCTATTAAAGTCGGTTCTACTCGTATATTCGCCATCGTCACATGTGTCCCTGGAGTTTTTAACTTTATCTCCATCCTTTGCAAGTCACACAAAATGGGCCCTTGCGTTGACAATATCGCACTCGTACTTGCATGTGATCTTCTACTCAATGCGTCAGCTACCACATTTGCTTTTCCAGGATGGTATTGGATGGTATGATCATAATCTTTCAACAGTTCAAGCCAACGTCGTTGTCGCATATTGAGTTCCTTTTGAGTGAAGAAATATTTGAGGCTTTTATGATCCGTAAAGATCTCCACTTTCTCCCCATACAAGTAATGCCTCCAAATTTTAAGTGCAAAGACAACAGCGGCTAACTCTAGATCATGAGTAAGATAATTCTTCTCATATTCTTTGAGTTGTCGCGAGGCATAGGCTATGACTTTTCCATGTTGCATGAGAACACATCCCAGCCCTTTGCCCAAAGCATCACTGTAGATGACAAATCCCTCCGAGCCAGATGGTATTATTAGAACAGGTGCTGAAATGAGTCTCCTCTTGAGTTCTTGAAAACTCTTCTCACATTCTTCGCTCCAACCGAACTTTGTATCTTTCCGAGTCAGCTGAGTCAATGGAGTAGCGATTCGAGAAAATCCTTCCACGAATCTCCGATAATAACCAGCTAAACCGAGAAAGCTACGTACTTCGGTCACTGATTTAGGTTGCTCCCAGCTTTGAATAGCTTCAATCTTTGCTGGGTCAACAGATATTCCATGACTTGATACCACGTGCCCAAGGAATGCTACTTCCTCAAGCCAGAACTCGCATTTCTTCAACTTGGCATAAAGCTTATATTCACGAAGCTTTTGGAGTGTCAGCCTCAAGTGTTGCTCATGATCTTCACGGCTTTTGGAATAAATAAGGATGTCATCAATAAAGACGACCACAAAGTGATCCAAATATTCCTTGAATACTCGGTTCATCATATCCATGAAGGCAGCAGGAGCATTAGTCAATCCAAAGGACATGACTAGGAATTCATAATGCCCGTACCGAGTTCTGAAAGCCGTCTTTGGAATGTCATCGGTTCTAATCTTCAATTGGTGATACCCGGAACGAAGATCAATCTTTGAAAAGAATTTGGCTCCTTGCAACTGGTCAAACAAGTCATCAATACGTGGCAATGGATACCTATTTTTGATGGTGACATGATTCAACTCCCGATAATCAATACAAAGTCGCATACTCCCATCTTTCTTCTTCAAGAATAGAACAGGAGCACCCCAAGGAGAAGTACTAGGACGAATAAAGCCAAAGTCTAACAATTCCTGCAGTTGGGTTTTTAACTCCTGAAGTTCAATAGGAGCCATTCGATATGGGGCTTTAGAAATGGGTTTTGTACCGGGTTCAAGGTCGATACAAAATTTAATCTCACGCTCTGGGGGTAGGCCAGGAAGTTCTTCGGGGAATACGTCAGGAAATTCATTAACAATAGAAATATCGTTCAAAACTGACGTATTTTTGTTTAAATCTGTGACATGAGCTAAGAAAGCTTGACATCCGTTTTTTAATAAACGAATAGCTTTATGGCTTGAGATGACCGTGATTGATTTTAATGGTCTGGTCGCTTGAATTCGCATAATAGGTTGATTAGGAATATGAAAGCTAACAACCTTATAGAAACAATCAATTTTTGCATGATGAGTAGTTAACCAATCAATCCCTAGAATCACGTCAAATGCAAGTATTTTCAATGAAATAAGATCTACAGGTAATGTGAGGGTACCGATTTGAACCAAACAAGACTTATAAACAGTGGATGTAATGAAGGTTTCTCCCAACGGAGTTTCCACAGATAAGTCAAAGTCTAATTTCTCTGGAGTCAAATTTAATCGATGAGCGCAAGTAGGAGAAATAAAAGAATGGGTAGAACCGGTATCAAATAAAGTATAGACTTCTTTAGCGTTTATGATAAGCTTACCAGTGATAACCTCATTCGGGTTCCTTGCTTTCTGGGAGGTCACAACAAACGCTCTCCCTTGCACTACCGGCTTTGACCTTTCTGGGACGGCCTTTGGTGCCTCCATCCTAGCTGAATTTGTTTTTGGTAAACGACAAAATCGGGCTAAGTGACCTTCTCTTCCACAATTATAACATGCTTTGGACGGCATCGCGCAATTTGGACTGATGTGTCCCTCCCCTCCGCATTTGAAGCATATGATAGGTGGTCTTTCTCCTTCCTTAACAACGGGTGCTGGTGCTGACGTCTTTCCATCATTGTTGAATCTCCTCTTCTTGAAATGTCCATTCTTATTATTTTGGCCCTGATTACCACCGAAGTGGTTACCATTTCTGGCTTGCTGATTCCCTCCACGCTTGTTGTCACCGCTTCGATGACCACTCTCGCTGGTATTATAATTTTGCCGGCTGCTCTCTTTTAGTTGAGTTGACTCGTTATCGCGCTCCACTAACTGAGCCCTATTTACAACATCTGAATACAAACACAGTTTATGAGAAATAAGATGTTGACGTATCTCCGCCTTCAAACCTCTTAAAAACATTCGCGCCATTCTCTCTTCATTATCCACCAAGTGGGATGCAAACCGTGATAACTCTGCAAATTTTGCATCGTATTGCGACACGGTCATATTATTTTGTTCCAACTTAATAAACTCCACCTCCTTCATGTGGCGAATACTTTCGGGAAAGTATTTGTCGTTGAACAGCTCCTGGAACTTCTCCCAAGATATCTTCAGTACAGCAGGTTGAGTACGTTTTACCGATTCCCACCAGTAATCCGCCTCTCCGCGCAACATAAAGGCGGCAAAGGGAACCTTTTGCTCCTCGGAGTATCCCAAGACATCAAATATCTTGGTAATCTTCTTTATCCATGTTTCCGCCATAAGTGGTTTTGGCTCTCCCTTAAACTCCGGTGGTCCCAGCTCTTTGAACTGTTTAGCGATGACCGCCCGAGAGTTTCCTGTGTTTCCATCTACGTTTTGGACAGGAGTCGCTCTCGCCTGCTGTTGCATGAATTGCATAAAGCCTCTGAACATTTGATCATTCATCATTTGGTCAGTGTTGTTGTTTGCATGAGGATTGTCGCCTTCCTGATGCACATTATCCTGATTATTGATATGTGGTGAATCAACGATTGCCTGTGCTCCATTGCTATTCTCAACATTCTCAGATGTCATTTTCAGATACTGCCACAAAACAAAGGTTAATTGACATGTAACATAATATCTCTAAACTCTGACCAACCAATTTAAATACAAAATAAATTTAAGTAGGTCATACTAGCAAAGGAATTCCCCGTCTCTCCCCTCCTAGTTCTAGTCTCACATCTTAGCCAGGGATCATATCCCTAAGCTCTGATACCAACTATGACGCCCCCAAAATTAGGTATACATCACCCATCTTGAGTCGTCAGATACATGGTACAGAATTCAAATACAACTTACTAATACCACTGTCGTGTATAATACGACAAAATACAACTGTGAGTTTGAATACAATAATTTTCTACTAGAGATCATACAAACTCAAAAGGAGTCCTCAATACAATTATTGTCACACTATTTAACAGAATAATGAGGACTACTAATACTATTCTCTGGTCCATCACTCCGTTCCCCGACTCGTCCCAGCTATATTCTCATTTCCTGAAGAGAACAGTGAAAGAAAGGGTGAGCTCAACTAGCTCAGTAAGAAATATTATGACTAAGATAATGCAGAATAAATTATCATTAGCCTTCAACAGTGTTAAACTGATAAAATATAATAAACATCAAGTTTAACTGCAGCAGAATCAGCAATCCATTAAAAGAGTCAAGTAGAAAATAAAATCTACTATCTTTTATGATTTAAAAGGTTTTTCATCACTGTTATAGCTGAGACTCAGCTTAATAAATATTCCACATCATCGAATCACCCCTGCACTACGGCCAAGGATATTCTTTAGTATCACGACCACAATTATTCATGTACTACGGCCAAGAATATTTGTGTATTCATTAATGGTCATGATCATGCCAACAACTGTCCATCAATGCACTACGGGCCAATGAGGATTTTTAATTTTTACATCATTTGTAATATTACGGTCATGATTATACCGAATAATCCCTGGTCATAATCATACCAAGTCCATCTATGCACTACAGGCCACAGATGACTTTCAACAAAATATAAACATGAGGATGATGACAATGATATAAGAATTCAATAAAACAAGTTCAAGAATTATTTTATCCAGGAATTATTAACGTCCAAATTGTCAACACGATACTGTTTTGTGGTGTAAAATTCAAGAATGATCAGAAGAATATTTTCATGAAAGGATACTGGATGAAGCGCAAATATCAAGGATATTCCACTAATTTCATGGAGTATAGAAGTCAAAGTTTTATCCAACTGAGTATAATAAAGAATGGAATAACAAAAGAATTCACCATGCATGCTATAGACCGCACAGACAGGTTATTCCAGCAGAATAATAATAACGGAACCAGGTCAGGTGAAATTCACACCGACAGGATGTTCCAACATAATAATAAATAACGGAACCAGGTCCGGCGTAAAACGCACAGACATGATATTCCAACAGAATAATAAAGAATGGAACCAGGTCCGGCGTAAAACACACAGACAGGATGTTCCGATAGAATAATAATAAAGACGGAACCAGGTCCGACGTATAGAACAGACAGGATATTCTGACAGAAATATAAAGACAGAATAGTAAATGGATGTCACCAAGTATAGGGTATTCCGCGTATACAGGTTATTCCAACAGAATAATAATGAATGGAATAACATAAGGATTTCACCAAGTATAGGGTATACCGCGTATACAGGTCATGTATAGGGTATTTCACTTTTACAGGTTATTCCAATAGAATAACAAAGAATGGAATAACATAAGTTCTCTTCAAGAAGAAAGAATAACACCACTTACCTTATTAGGAGATTGAATACTGCAGTAGTGTAGTAACCGAATTCTCTTCTTCTTTCTCTTATTCTCTCTATACTTTCTCTCTCTATAGCTTGAACGAATTCGTGAAAAATAATGAAGCCCTAGGCCTCTATTTATAGAAGATTTATTACTATTTACGAAAGTATTTACTATTTACGAAGGTAATTACTATTTATAAAGGTAATTACTATTTACGAAGGTAATTATTATTTACGAAGGTAATTACTATTTACGACAGTAATTATTATTTACGACTGTAATTACTATTTATGAAGGTAATTACTATTTATGAAGGTAATTACTATTTATGAAAGAGACTCTTAGATGATGACATATGGCCCCCCATAAATAATTAAACTTCCACAAACGTCTAATAATAGACTCTTTATATACATCAAGGATTGAATAAAAATTACCAGAAATCATTTTATTTTTAATCAACACATATTTAATCTTTCAACAATTATTAATCATTTATAACTTGTCGTCTCAATTATTGTTTAAATAATACAACCTATTATACAGATGATACTGTGACAATAATTGAATCAATAATATAAGAGATATGATGCAGCAATTACTGTAGCAATAATTGAGTATAGCTGAGTGACTTCTCACGTAAGCATCAATAATCAAAACCGTGTGCTACTATGCAGCAACGCGTATTACTGTACTTTTACTACCGAGTAGTTCAACAGTTTTAACGGTAACACTTCCGCCTTTATTTTATAGAAAGATAATTTTGTCGTTTTCTAACTACGACAATACTTTCGTTGTGGGGTCCACCAATGATTGTGCCGTCGTAAGAATATTCCCCGACAAAAAGAATATTCCCCGACCAAACGAATATTTTATAACAACTTGCGTACTTTGCAAAATTTATAAATATTACCCACAACTATAACATTATATCAAATTTATTCCATAATATTCAAAAATAATAATTATAAAAATTCATCTTTATTTATAAAAACTGGGGTCTTACATAAAGTGTTTCTCTTGGAGGAGTTGTGGAAGACGGAGCGAGCGTTACGTGAAACGAATAAAGAACGGAACGAACTGAAGGCACATGTGGAGAGGATGAAGACTGAAGGTGGTGGATCGTCTGAAGGGACAATCAAGTAGTAAAAAGACAAGAATAAGCGAAAGAGGGACAACGCCAGCCCTAATTCTGAAAAGTGAAACCCGAAGAAGAAGCAAGTCTGCAGCAAGTGCGAAAAGACTCACATGGGAGAATGCATGATGTGGAAGAACGTGTGCTTCAATTTTAAGCAAGAAGGACATATTTTCCTATATTTTCCTAAGCCGAAGGCAACAAGTGTCCCAGTAAGAAGAAGACTGGTGAAGGGAGTGGACGGTAGATAGCTTAAAGTTTAAGCGATAGTATCATTTCATAGTGTATGATATTAACGGTTGTAATATCAAGAATGATGTGTGAACATATGTATAAATATATATGTTTGTATGAGTGAAATCTTTATTTTCTATATGAATATAAGATTAAGATTAATTTTTGAGTTCTTAAAACTCATACTTATGGTAAGTTCATGACTCATAATTATATGAAATGTATTGAACCCCTCAGCGAATGGACGCCAAAGGTCTGACTAGGATAAGTTCATACACTCATATAATTGTGGCAAGTTCCTGAACCCCTAGGTGTGGTAAGTTTGATGAACGGGGAATAATTATGTGTGAATGGAGAATTACGACTTTTGTAAAGTTGTGCTGTAAATCCTGACATTATTTAAAGAGGGATAGTGTTATGTGTTAAGTTCTAAATGTATTGTGTGCTATTTGAATAAATATGCGATTATATAAGAATTTTTTTTATTATTCTTATTGTGTTATTAATAAGAATCTGTGTAGAGAAGGAGAATTAATGTAAGATTTTTATCAGATAATGCCGCCAAGGAAGGAAGGTCTAAAGGGAAATATGGAGGAACAATTTGTGAATCTGAAGCAGGAAGATATGACGGTGACAGAATATTTTGTCAAGTTCAACGAGTTAGCAAAATTTGCTCCACATCGAGTGGACACTGAGGAGCTTAAAACACGATGTTTTAGGAACAGATTGAAATCGTTGGTACTTGAGAAGCTGGATGTGTTGCAAATTTGTTCATTTTTAGCGTTATTAGAAAAAGCCATTATCGCTGAGGGAGAAATGGAATCTGTATTGAAGAATAGTCAAGAATAAAGAAAGGAGGCTGAAGGAAATATTATGATAGGTGGTAGTGGAGGTAGTAATCTTAATAAACGTAAGAGAGATGGTGATATTAAGTCAGGAAATAATCCAGTAGAGATTAGGAAGAAAGGCGCGTCGTGTGTAGTTTGCAGGAAGCGTCATCAAGGAGTTTGTTTGAAGAAAATAGGAGTCTTTTACAACTGTGGTCAAGAGGGACACATGTCACCCCAGTGTCCCATTCCAAAGAAGACACGAGGTTGTTTTGCGTGTGGATCGACTGATCATCTGGTCCGGAATTGTCCGAAGAAAAATATAGAGAGGAGAAGTGCCAACAAGGGACCCGGTAGCAAAACCCTAACGATTAAAGAATCAGCTCAGTAGGGAAGACCAATATCCTTCACTTTTAGTATGACAGTTTCGAATATAGCAGCTGCCCATGAAGAAGCAACCTGTAACGATTTAGCTTAACACTTAAATTACGCGAGTAATATGAGTTAGATATTTCTATGAAGTGCTTTCTTTTAATAGATTCAAGTCACAGGTTATAATTTGAAACACAAATTAATATTATGTTGTTAAGAATGAATTGATGATACAACTTTAAAAGATTGTAGAGAATAAGAAAGCGGTGATTACGAGGACGGAATCCTTTTAAGGAGGGGTGAATGTGATAACCCGGGATTTCGAATAATTAAAATTTTACGAATATTTTTTTTATTAATATTAATATTGATTATCAATTTTGTGACAAGTATCTGTGATACGAGTCTCTAGAAGGTCAATTTGTGTATTGACTAATAAATTAGAGTAGAGTTGTGCTTAACAGCTTTAGAAACCCTAACCCTAATTTCTGGATAAGGATTCGATAGAAAATATAATTAAAATAATTATATTAACGAGTATGTATTTGTACTGTATAGAGATGATTGATCGAATAAGGTTTAAAATTAATAAACCCTAATAAGAGATTAAAAACTCTAATCTCAAGATTAGAAACCCTAACGTACCGTTAGAAATCCTAATCGAAAGCCGGGAAACCCTAATTTTATATTTGGGAATCCTAAAACCCTAATTAGGAAACCCTGATCCTAATTAGTAAGCATAAGGTGTTTATTAAAATTTAATATGATTAGAAAATCCTAATTATATTTTAGTTATCTTAATTTCTATTTTTACAAACCCTAATTGTAATTTAGAAATTTTAGTTTTCTAATTAAAACCCTAATTTCATATTCGGGACTTCTAAACCCTAATTAGGCAACCCTAATCCTAATTGGAAGGCCAAATATATTTATTAAACACTAATATAATTAGGAAAACCTAATTTAATTAGGAAACCCTAATTTTATTTTTAAACTTTTAATTTTCTAATTTAAAAACCCTAAATTGGAAATTATGTAAGCTAATGTTTTAAAACCTAAGTGTTAGAACCTTAGGGTTGAACCCTAAGGGTTGTGCATGTGTCTAGTATGCCATTAAATTTAATTTGCTAAAGTCCAAAATGCCCTTTTTGGATTTTTTTTAAAGTAACTTGTAAAATGGCCAAGATCTTTAGTAGGTCACCAACTCTTGACCAACCACTTGACTTTGTGACTTCAAAATCTCAGAAAAGCAGCTAGCAACCTCAGATCCAAGCAACATGTCACATTATATATAGATTATAAGAGAGAGAGAGTCCGTTTGTTAGCCTATTTTTCTTGAAAGCTCTCACCAACTCTTATTTTCTCTCAATGCTCCGAAAATAGCAAGTAGATTAATCATAGAACAACCCCTTGATCAACCAATATCAGATTAGGAAGATCAAGATCTAAGATTATTCAAGAAAAGGTATAAACCTAATTTTTATTTTTGATCCATGTTGCTAAGAATTTTTTTTTTGTTTATGTGTTTAGATCTTTGTTAGATGATGTTTAATGATGATCTATGTTGATATAACATAGATCCATAGAATCAAAATGCTTTAAAATCATGTTTTTCCAAAACTGTCAAGAACACGATCTGTGGTGTGACAAGCTAATGTCAGGCGCCACAGATCCGTATTTGTTTTTGATTTTTCTTGTTTGATGTTTTGAATCCATAGTCTGACATGAGGTCTTGGACCTGGAAGTGGAATTAAAGCCGTTCTATGTCCAGATTGCACGATATTCATGGTCAAAGTGAGTTGACCGATGTTGACCATGAACTTTCTGGGTAACCTAGAAAGTGAAAATCAGTGTCTGACAAGAAGTTTGGACGCCACTACCTGTCAGATTATTAAATTTTTGATGTTTTTGTTGTGATCCATATGCAGCCTGTAATGTGTACTAGAGATTCTGGCCTTTAGATATCTTAAATAACCAACATGTAGGATTTTATGGATGGTCAAACGGAGTCACCAGTTCACGAGGCTGTTTTCTGGAAATTTCAGAAATCGCTTGAGTAAGTCCTCTGATAGGATTTGACCGGATCCTATTTTCTAAATGTGTTATGTTTGGACTGATCGAATGTTATGAAGTTGTTCATTGTCATGTGTGTTAGAAGTATGAACCAAGAACTCACTTGTTTGATGACCAGAACCTAGATATTATCGAGCATCAAAGTAGGTACTCGAAACTCCCTGGGTTTCTGGGTAACCCAGAAAACCCAAGAACACGTTGTCAGTGAATTTGGAGGTTCTGATCTCCTTGCTGAGAAGTGTTATGACCAAATTGATAACTACATATTTTAGTATTACATACATGCTACAATATCGAAGTATTACATTGACCAGAACATATTTGAGAAGAGAATTAAGGCCGGTCAAACATGACCCCTTGAACACTGAACATATTTGACAAGCGTCGCTAAAGGTCTACAGCGACAGATTAATTAATTTTCTAATTTTTGAAATTCTGATAATAATTTAAAAATAGAAAATAAATTATAAAAATTACAAAAATAGTTTTAAAAATTATTTTAAATTATGAAAAATAATTTCTGACTATTTTGGACATTTTTCATTAATATTTATAATTATTTGAATATTAATGGTATTTAATTTATTTAATTAGTGTATTAAATAAATTAGAGAAAAATAATTTTAATTATATAAAAATCATTTTAAATAAGAATATAGTATTTAAAAATATTTTGAGTTATAAAATGTAATTTTTTAAATTTTTAGAGAATTTTCATTAATAAATAAATATTAATGATATTAGATTTATTTAATTAATAAATTAAATAAATAACATAAAAATGATTTTAATGATTTAAAAATCATTTTAAATGAGAATAAAGTGTTAGAAAATATTTTGAATTATAAAATATAACTTTCAATATTTTTAGAGAATTCTCATTAAGAAATTAATATTAATGATATTAGATTATTTATTTAATTAATTAAATAAATGAATTAAAAATGGTTTTATTAATTTAAAAATCATTTAAAAATGAGAAAAATATTTTTAAAATACTTTAAGTTATAATTAATGACTTTTAAATATTTTGATAATAATTTCATTAATATTTAAATATTAATGGTGATGATTTAAAAATGATTTTAATTATTTTAAAAATTATTTAAGTAGAATATTGATGATTTAAAAATATATTAAGTTATTAACAATAACTTTAATATTTTGACAAGTATGTTATTAATATTTTTATATTATTAAATATTAAAAATGATAAGATCATTTGATAATTAAATCAATTAAAAATGATTTAAGTGTTTGAATTTTTTTTATAAATTATAATATTTGTTTATAAATTATTAAAAGCTTCTGAAAAATATTATAAATGATATTTGACTTATCTAAAATAATATTGAAGCTTAGAGACCAAGTTTAATTGACAATCAATGTGTTAATTGTCGGATAGGGTGACCAGGACACCGAGAATGGACCGAAGTCCAACCAGACCGAAATAGTTAGACTTGATAAGTGTTTATATAGGTTATAAACACTAATGTGGCTATGTGGTAATGCGCCTAGGAGAAGTTTAACTGTAGAATACAGTATTGTATGTTGTGAATTATTGTGCTAATTGTGAGACCGATATTATTGGTTATAGGTCTTACGAACGCAGATAAGATTATTGTGTAGAAATAATCAATGCGGAAGGCAAGTTCCCTAACTCAACCTTGAGTTATATTCATTTAATTATTATAGTGGTTAATTATTGCTAATTATACCATGTCCAGGGATTTATTGTTGATTATTCACAGTTAGTACATGTTTAATAATTCAAATTGAATTACTGATTCGGAGAATATACATTTCTAGAATAACTGTTGTTGGATATTCATATTCGTAGAAGATAGAATTGACAGTACAAATAATTCCTGTTTATTGTCAAATTATGTTGAGAAATTCTTAGCTAATTATTCTGGCTAGACGAACATTTGTTAGAACTTGATAAATTCGAGAAAAGAATTCAATTGTTATTGGTAGATCGATGCCAATTATTTCGGCTAGATCGATAAGTAAATAGAAATTTAAATCATTGTCTTTCGTTTTTAAATCAAATTTTGATTCAAAGACTGAGAAGAACAACCTTTTATATAAAGGGAACATTTTAGATCGTATATTCGACCATTGCGCACTGTTAAGTATTATGCATAATATAGGGTATAATAAAGCTGATCACTTATTATAATTGCAAAGGGGTATGATTTAATCTTTATGGTTATCTGATACTCCTGCGTATGTATCAAAGTAAATCTTTGATAGATACCCGAGAAAGTAGAAGTTCTAGATCCAATGGATCGCTCAGCATAAATCTGGAAAATATTCCACTTTGTAATTGCGTAGAATTGATTCTTGATTATTCAATAGAATATCGTAGAAACTTTGAAAGCGTTGTACTCTTTCATTATCAAATTATTGTGTTGCCTAGAATACGAGAAGACTTGTTATTGATTAACGAATTATTTAGCTAAATTCAATGTTCCCCAAACTTTGTTATCATTACATCAAATTAGAGTGTCTGATACTCTTGATTCGTATATACTCATTGTATGTCTTAACTCGCGGGGCAAATTTGTTGCTCACCCTTGATAAATAAAACTTTTCAGCTAGGGACGAAGTTACAGAAGATGCTGTGAAGAATAGAGGCAAAGGCATTGTAACACCCTCTTTCCCAAAAGGAAAAAGGGATGTCACGCACAAACATAATAAATACAAACCTCCAATAAATCTCAAAATATCTCCAATAAAATTTAATACCAAATGTCACATACTCCAATTTAAATAGAAGGAACTTCACATTTACATAGTCTCTACTAATAAGAAATAAATGTCAAAATCGGCCCCAAAACATCCAATTACAAAATCTTAGGAAAACCAAGTCTAATAATAATCTCAATAGCTAATCTACTCATTTGGATCAAAGGTAGCTCTCATCACACATATCCTGATCACCCCTGATTACCTGCCAGAAAAAGAACACAACGTGAGCCAATTGCCCAGTACGAATATGAAAATGAATAACTATATCACAATATGTAATGAATCTAAAAGAGCTGAATGAATGAACAGATGTGAATTACAAACGAATTACGAATAGATCAACCTTTGAGAGTCCATTTACAAATGACTAACACTGTCAATTGAATAATTATAGCCAACAGAATCCCAAATAAATAAGGCTAAATCAAATGGTTATATGGTAACAATTTCATACTGAGCTCAAATACAAATAGCCAAAGGCTAACAAAATACATCGGTACCATGATGTATACAATTCAAATCGGATAATACGCATGACACATACGTCACTAATCCGCCAAAAAAATTGAATCAAATCAAATACTGGGTCGACACATACGTATTCTGAACAAATATATCAGATCGCCAAAGCTCATACCTATAGCATACAAAAGGATACGCCGTTGACTAATCACACCGCCACGAAAGGTGTCATGCCCTTGTGTCAAGAGGACATGCCTGTGGTACCCCCACAGGTGGTTAGCTAAAGTATACCTTAAGGATCAAACTATAAAATGTAAGCCAAAAGGGGTTCAAATCACAAGGCTTACATGACCATCTCCGAATGAAATCAAATTATCAAATACGAACATACTCAATATCACAGGATATCAACAATCAAAACAACTCCTGAATGTGAACAAAATTATACGAAGAAGGATACGAACGAATAAAGTCTCCAAAATACGAATTTTAATGTCAACGCTAAAATAAAACTATCACAATAATTTAGACATCAAGGAATAATCCTGAAAAGCAATACCAAATCTCTAAACGAATATCAAAACGAACGAAGTAAAATTTAAAAGAGTATCGCTGAAAAAGTACGGAATCCACACCTTAATATAATACCAAAATGATTCATCGAATCCAAATATCACCTGCTAAACTCCCCCAATTCGATCTAATTATCAAAATAAAATATAAAGCATATAATTAAATTACGAACTCATACAAATTACATTTTTATAAATTCAATAAATTTTAATATACTATATTTACTTGTAATCAAAAGATATATTTTAATTATAAAACATTATTATAATATTATTTATCATTATCCCGTTTTTTTCAAACTATCTGCATCTTATATATATATATATATATATATATATATATATATATATATATATATATATATATATATATATATATATATATATATATATATACACACTAAAGAATCTGCAGCATATAATTTATATATATAAAAAAATAAAGCTTCGCCGGTTTATATATATATATAAATAAAATACCGAAAGTTTTAGGTTTAATATATATATATATATATATCTCAATTATAAATCAAAATTTCATTAACAAATTCAACTAATCAAATGACATAATAAAATTTTTAAAATAGATTGTAATTATAATAACAAAATAATTGCTTTGTATTCAAAAATAGTCCAACAATTACCTTTGAGAAGAAGAATATGGTGAATAAAATTTAAGGATCTTGCTCTCAAACCCTTTTGCAATCCCAGTCACGTTCCCTCGTTCTTCTTACGCCTATTCCTTTTTCTTCCGTTCTATTCTCATAACTCCTCACACGTAATAAAGTATAACAAGGTTTTAGCTATTTAATTATTAATACTTCTAATTTGATTAGGATTTAAAATTACACAATTATAAATCTGACCCAATTAATTTTAAAGCCCAAATTAATACAATCCTTTACTTATTATGGTCCAAATAAATTAATTAGAATATGACCCAAACATAAGGAAAGCCCAAATAATTATTTTAAAGCTTACTTAATTATTCTATTAGTATTTTATTGGGTATTACATCACCTTCCCCTTAAAAAGGATTCTGTCCCCGGAATCAAAAGAACAGAACGTACCTAATTTTTAAAAAGATGCGGATACTCCGCTCGAATAGACTCCTCCATCTCCCAAGTAGCTTCTCGCTCCGAATGATTTTTTCACAAGACTTTAACAAAAGGAATTGTCTTCCTCCTCATAATCCGTTCTTGACGATCTAGAATCGCCTCGGCTTATTCCTCACAAGTAAGATCTTCTTGAATCTTATGTAATGGGTAATGCACAACATGAAGCAGGTGATAGTTATATTTCCTTAACACCGAAACATGAAATATATTATGTACATGAGATAACTGTGGAGGCAAAGCTACCCGATATGCCACTTCTCCAACTCTCTCAAGGACTTCAAAAGGGCCAATGAAACGCGAACTAAGCTTCCCTTTCAAACCAAACATTCGAACACCTTTCCATGGAGAAACTTTTAAAAACACGTGTTCACCAGGCGTGAATTCAAGAGCCCTCCTATGAATATCAGCATAACTCTTTTGCCGCAATCTAGCTTCTTTCAATTTTCTTTAGCCACTGCTACCTTCTCCGTAGTAATCCTAACCAAATCGGGTCCTTCTATTACCTTTTCACCAACCTCATCCCAACAAGTCAGAGCTCGACACTTCTTACCATATAATGCTTCAAAAGGGGCCATACCAATACTAGCTTGCCAACTATTATTATATGCGAACTCCACCAAACTCAAATAATCATCCCAGTTTCCTGTCCACTCTAAAGCGCAAGATCGCAACATGTCTTCTAATGTCTGGATGGTTCTCTCTGATTGTCCATCTGTCTGCGGGTGAAAAGCTGTACTATAGTTGAGTCGCGTTCCCCAAGCTCGTTGAAATCCTTTCCAAAATCGAGAAGTAAATCGCGGATCCCGATTCGAAACAATAGAAACTGGAGTCCCATGAAGCCTAACAATCTCACATTGAAAAATATCTGCTAACTTATTTACCGAAAAATCCTCACGAATAGCCAGAAAATGAGCTTATTTAGTCAAACGATCCACTACCACCTAAATAGTATCATTCTTTTTAAGATTCCTCGACAATCCAATCACGAAGTCCATCGAAATGTCATCCCATTTCCACATAAAAATCTCTAACTGTTGCAACAAACCACCAGGCCGCTGATGCTTTATTTTCACTTGCTGACAAGTAAGACATTTACTCAAAAATTCAGCTACATCCCTTTTCATTCCACTCCACCAGAAATTCTCCTTCAAATCCTTATACATCTTTGTTGACCCCGGATGAATAGAAAATGGCAAACTATGAGCTTCAGTCAACACTGCCTCACGAATCATTGGATCCACTGGAACAAATAACCGTTTACCAAACCATATCACACCTTGCTCATCAATGCGAAATTCTAGCTGCCTACCCTCATCAATATTCTGCGCTACAGCCCACAACTCACCATCCTCCTTTTGTGCTTCTTTGATACGCAAAATAAGAGAAGGTTCCACCCTCATACCTGCTACCAACCCATCAGAACCACTGGCATATAGCTCCAAACCCACATGCTCCATATCCGAGATAAGTTGAGGTTGTGTAACTAAGGCAGCTACACTCCCTGAACTTTTTCGGCTAAGAGCATCTGCAACCACATTAGCCTTACCGGGGTGATATTGAATCCTAGCATCATAATCTTTGAGGAGCTCCAACCAACACCTCTGCCTTATGTTAAGCTCCTTCTGAGTAAAAATATATTTAAGGCTCTTGTTGTCGGTGAAAATGTCACAAGTCTCTCCATATAAATAGTGCCTCCAAATCTTTAGGGCAAAAATAACTGCTGCTAACTCCAAGTCGTGGGTAGGATAATTCACCTCATAAGGTTTAAGTTGTCTGGAAGCATAAGCAATTATCTTACCATGTTGCATCAAAACACACCCTAATCCCTTTTTGGAAGCATCACTGTAAATCTGATAACCTCCTATCCACGACGGTAATGTAAGCACTGGAGCCGACACAAGTCTCTTCTTAAGCTCCTCAAAACTTTTCTCACGTTCCTCATTCCACACAAACTTTATGCCCTTCTTCATCAACTGAGTTAATGGCAAAGCTAACAAAGAGAAACCTTCCACAAATCGCCTGTAGTACCCTGCCAAACCCAAGAAACTCCTTATTTCAGTTACCGTGGTAGGTCTTGGCCAATTAGTGATAGCCTCAACCTTCACAGAATCCACTTTAATACCTTCAGCAAACACGACATGTCCCAAAAATGCTACCTGTTCTAACCAAAACTCGCATTTGGAGAACTTAGCATATAACTTATTCTTCTGCAGAACCCCCAAAACAGTATGAAGATGCTCTTCATGTTCCTCCTTAGACTTGGAATAAACCAAAATGTAATCAATGAAGACAATGACAAATTGGTCCAAATACTCGCTAAAAACCCGATTCATCATACCCATAAACACTACCAGAGCATTAGTCAACCCAAATCACATCATCAAAAACTTATAGTGCCCATACCGAGTACGAAAAGCTGTTTTTAGAATGTCCTCTTCCCTCACCCTCAACTGATGGTACCCCGACCTCAAATCTATCTTTGAGAAGAACTTTGCCCCTTGGAGCTGATCGAAAAGGTCATCTATCCATTGCAATGGATATCTGTTCCAGATAGTGATCCGATTTAGCTCCCTATAATCTATACACAATCTCATAAATCCGTCCTTCTTCTTCACAAACAACACTGGAGCACCCCATGGCGATACACTCGGTCTAATGAATCCACGATCTAACAACTCTTGCAATTGTTCCTTCAACTCCTGTAACTCTAATGGAGCCATTCTATAGGGTGCCTTAGAGATAAGTTCCGCTCCAGGAACGAGCTCAATAGTAAACTCAACTTTCCTTGGCGGTGGCAATCCTGGAAGATCCTTAGGAAATACCTCAGGAAATTCTCGCACAACTGGATAGTCATCAAGTTGGGGCTCATCCCTCGAGGTATCCTTCTCATAAGCCAAATAACAATCACGTCCCTTAGAAATCATTTTGCTCGCCTTCAAAGTTGAGATCAACTTTACAACACCATTCGGCTTGGAACATTGAAAATCGAATTCTGGAGCCTCTATGGTTCCAAAAATAACCTTCCTCGCCTGACAATTAATAGTGGCTCGATGCTTACTCAGCCAATCCATACCCAAGATGATATCGAAATCATGCATCACCATCGAAAGTAAGTTAGATGCGTACACCCTCCTCCCTAACTTCAAAGGACACTCCCAAAAGTGCTCAGAAATAATCACAGAATTCCCCATCGGGGTAGCAATAGACAAACGAGGATTTAATATTTGACAAGACACTCCAAGATGACGAACAAATAAAAGTGCAACAATAGAGTGTGTAGATCCAGTGTCAAACAAAATCGATGCCTCACGATTTCCTATAAGAAGGATGCCTGAAATAGTACCTGGTGCTTGGGCCGCCTGATTAGCTGTCAATGCAAAAACTCTCCCACCGGCATTGCGCTAACTGCCATTACCAACATTATCGCCTCCCCCATTATCACGCTGAACTGTACAATCCCTTGCTCTATGTCCTATCTGTCCACATAAGAAACAAGCCCCTGTATTTCTATAGCATGCCCTACCAACATGATACCCATCACAAGTAGCACATAGAATAGGTGGAAGTGGCAAAAGGTTCGGATTGCCCCCACCTGCCGGTCCTGGATACCGCCCCTGAATTTGACCCTGTTGGCGATGCTGACCCTGATTCTGATTTTGTTGGAAGCCCCTGTTTTGTTGAAATCCCCTATTTTGATATTTCCCTCCAGCTTGCCACTGACCATACTGCTGACCTCCACGACCACCCTGCTGCATTGGGTAAGCAAAATCCCTTCGAGGATTAAATCGCTGGCCCGATGGAGGCTCATTCCAATTATTTTGCCTTCTATTCTAATTTCTGCCAAACTGCCCCATTCATTACCCTTGCTGGTCATCTCTATCTCTCTTTCGACTCCCATCTGATCTTGAAGCTCGAAAGTCCTTGTGCTCCATTTCCACACTCTTAGTTGCATTGGCCACTTGTGATACATCTGTAAATATGGTGTGGATGATCGATCTCCTATACTCATATTTCAAAGCCCACTTAAACTTTTTTACCTGTTGTGCAGCTGTCCCAGCGATTGAACCCGCAAAACCAGCCAATCTCTTAAACGTCGCTATGAAATCATTAATAGTCTCATCATCTTTCTGCCAAATGGACACAAATTCCCTGATGTATGCATCCCTATCAGAGTTTGGGAAATACTGCTGATAGAAATGGTCTCAAAAACTGCTCCATATGAGTCCATCCATAAATACATCTCCCTGTGTAGCCTTCAACGATTTCCACCATCGCTGAGCATCATCCTCTAGCTTATAAATTGCTAACTTCACCTTCTGATTTTCTGAACACCCAATCACATCAAAAATCTTCTCCAAGTGGGCGATCCAGTTCTCTGCATCAATTGGAGTCGGAGCAAAACGAAAAGAATTGGGCTTCTGCTTAATGAACATCTCTAATAACACATACAACGGCTGCACTTGTTGACCCACTTGATCTTCAGGAGGAGGAACATTCTGCTCATGTTGTGGTATCTCATTATCATCCCTCATGCCATTTACATGTTGATTTCCTTGCATCTGCGGAATACCCTACATAGCCTGTGCCACAGCCTGCGTAACTGCCTCATTCACCATTGCTGCAACCATAGTCGGGGTTATTATTGCATTACCCTGGGCCCCATCATTTCCACCCTGGTTAACAACCTCAACCTGGGGCTGCCTCTGACCCCTCCTACCATTATTACCGGTCTGCCTCCCAGCAATTCTCGAAGACTTACGAGCCATCTACGATAAAAAATCAAATAGACGAGAACAAACAGATCAAAACAAATAATCAAGGCCAAATTTATGCAGAACGAAAATCAAACGCAATACAAATCTTATAACTACCCAGTGGTCTACCCATAACTCACAAGTCAAGCCTAAAAGGAAATCTACAAGATCATAACCTAAGCTCTGATACCAACTCTGTAACACCCCCTTTCCCAAAAGGAAAAAGGGATGTCACGCACAAACATAATAAATACAAACTTCTAATAAATCTCAAAATATCTCCAATAAAATTTAATACCAAATGTCACATACTCCAATTTAAATAGAAGGAACTTCACATTTACATAGTCTCTACTAATAAGAAATAAATGTCAAAATAGGCCCCAAAACATCCAATTACAAAATCTTAGGAAAACCAAGTCTAATAATAATCTCAAAAGCTAATCTACTCATTTGGATCAAAGGTAGCTCTCATCACACATATCCTGATCACCCCTGATTATCTGCCGGAAAAAGGACACAGCGTGAGCCAATTGCCCAGTACGGATATGAAAATGAATAAATATATCACAATAAGTAATGAATCTAAAAGAGGTGAATGAATGAACATATGTGAATTAAAAATGAATTACGAATAGATCAAAATTTGAGAGTCCATTTATAAATGACTAACACTGTCAATCGAATAATTATAGTCAACAGAATCCCAAACAAATAAGGCTGAATCAAATGGTTATATGGTAACAATTTTATACTGAGCTCAAATACAAATAGCCAAAGGCTAACAAAATACATCGGTATCATGATGTATACAAATCAAATCGAATAGTACGCACGACACATACGTCACTAATCCGCCAAAAAAATTGAATCAAATCAAATACTGGGTCGACCTATACGTATCCTGAACAAATATATCAGATGGCCAAAGCTCATACCTAGAGCATACAAAAGGATACGCCATGGACTAATCACACCGCCACGAAAGGTGTCATGCCCTTGTGTCAAGAGGACATGCATGTGGTACCCCCACAGGTGGTTAGCTCAAGTATACCCTAGGGATCAAACTACAAAATGTAAGCCAAAAGAGGTTTAAATCACAAGGCTTACATGACCATCTCCAAATGAAATCAAATTATCAAATACGAACATACTCAATATCACATGATATCAACGATCAAAACAACTCCTGAATGTGAACAAAATTATACGAAGAAGGATACGAACGAATAAAGTCTCCAAAATATGAATTTTAATGTCAACGCTAAAATAAAACTATCACAATAATTTAGACATCAAGGAATAATCTTGAAAAGCAATACCAAATCTCTAAACGAATATCAAAATGAACGAATTAAAATTTAAAAGAGTATCGCTGAAAAAGTACGGAATTCGTACCTTAATATAATACCAAAATGATTCGCCGAATCCAAATATCACTCGCTAAACTCCTCTAATCCGATCTAATTATCAAAATAAAATATAAAGCATATAATTAAATTACGAACTCATACAAATTACATTTTCATAAATTCAATAAATTTTAATATACTATATTTACTTGTAATCAAAAGATATATTTTAATTATAAAACAATATTATAATATTATTTATCATTATCCCATTTTTTTTCAAACTATCTGTATCTTTTATATATATATATATATATATATATATATATATATATATATATATATATATATATATATATTCGAATTAATTAATCAACTGTTGCAGGAAGTATATATATATAGAGAATATATATATATATTGGATGCCTATTCATTCTCTCTATATATATACTTCCTGCAACAGTTGATTAATTAATTCGAATATATATATATATATATATATATAAAAAAAAAATTAGCAGGTTACCTTATATATATATACTAATGAATAAGCAACAGAAGCAAGTTAACAAATATATATATATATACACTAAAGAATCTGCAGCATATAATTTATATGTAAAAAAAATAAAGCTTTGCCGATTTATATATATATATATATATATATATATATATAAATAAAATACCGAATGTTTTTGGTTTAATATATATATATATATATATATATATATATATATATATATATATATATATATATATATATATCATATATCTCAATTATAAATCAAAATTTCATTAACAAATTCAACTAATCAAACGGCATAATAAAATTTTAAAATAGATTGTAATTACAATAACAAAATAATTGTTTTGTATTAAAAAATAGTCCAACAATTACCTTTGAGAAGAAGAATATGGTGAATAAAATTTAAGGATCTTGCTCTCAAACCCTTTTGCAATCCCAGTCACGTTCCCTTGTTCTTCTTACGCCTCTTCCTTTTTCTTCCATTCTATTCTCATAACTCCTCACACGTAATAAAGTATAACTAGGTTTTAGCTATTTAATTATTAATACTTCTAATTTGATTAGGATTTAAAATTACACAATTATAAGTCTGACCCAATTAATTTAAAAGCCCAAATTAATACAATCCTTTACTTATTATGGTCCAAATAAATTAATTAGAATATGACCCAAATGTGACGCCCCCAAAATTAGGTATACATCACCCATCTTGAGTCGTCAGATACATGGTACAGAATTCAAATACAACTTACTAATAGCACTGTCGTGTATAATACGACAAAATACAACTATGAGTTTGAATACAATAATTGTCTACTAGAGATCATACAAACTCAAAAGGAGTCCTCAATACAATTATTGTCACACTATTTAACAGAATAATGAGGACTACTAATACTATTCTCTGGTCCATCACTCCATTCCCCGACTCGTCCCAGCTATATTCTCATTTCCTGAAGAGAACAGTGAAAGAAAGGGTGAGCTCAACTAGCCCAGTAAGAAATATTATGACTAAGATAATGCAGAATAAATTATCATTAGCCTTCAACAGTGTTAAACTGATAAAATATAATAAACATCAAGTTTAACTGCAGCAGAATCAGCAATCCATTAAAAGAGTCAAGTAGAAAATAAAATCTACTATCTTTTATGATTTAAAAGGTTTTTCATCACTGTTATAGCTGAGACTCAGCTTAATAAATATTCCACATCATTGAATCACCCCTGCACTACGGTCAAGGATATTCTTTAGTATAACGACCACAATTATTCATACACTACGGCCAAGAATATTTGTGTATTCATTAATGGTCATGATCATGCCAACAACTGTCCATCAATGCACTACGGGCCAATGAAGATTTTTAATTTTTACATCATTTATAATATTACGGTCATGATTACACCGAATAATCCCTGGTCATAATCATACCAAGTCCATCTATGCACTACAGGCCACAGATGACTTTCAACAAAATATAAACATGAGGATGATGACAATGATATAAGAATTAAATAAAACAAGTTCAAGAATTATTTTATCCAGGAATTATTAAAGTCCAAATTGTCAACACGATACTGTTTTGTGGTGTAAAATTCAAGAATGATCAGAAGAATATTTTCATGAAAGGATATTGGATGAAGCGCAAATATCAAGGATATTCCACTAATTTCATGGAGTATAGAAGTAAAAGTTTTATCCAATTGAGTATAATAAAGAATGAAATAACAAAAGAAATCACCATGCATGCGATAGACCGCACAGACAAGTTATTCCAGCAGAATAATAATAACGGAACCAGGTCAGGTGAAATTCACACCGATAGGATGTTCCAACAGAATAATAAATAACGGAACCAGGTCCGGCGTAAAACGCACAGACAGGATATTCCAACAGAATAATAAAGAATGGAACCAGGTCCGGCGTAAAGCACACAGACAGGATGTTCCGATAGAATAATATTAAAGACGGAACCAGGTCCGGCGTATAGCACAGACAGGATATTCCGACAGAAATATAAAGACAGAATAGTAAATGGATGTCACCAAGTATAGGGTATTCCGCGTATACAGGTTATTCCAACAGAATAATAATGAATGGAATAACATAAGGATTTCACCAAGTATAGGGTATACCGTGTATACAGGTAATGTATAGGGTATGCCACTTTTACAGGTTATTCCAACAGAATAACAAAGAATGGAATAACATAAGTTCTCTTCAAGAAGAAAGAATAACACCCCTTACCTTATTAGGAGATTAAATACTGCAGTAGTGTAGTAACCGAATACTCTTCTTCTTTCTCTCTTATTCTCTCTATACTTTCTCTCTCTATAGCTTGAACGAATTCGTGAAAAATAATGAAGCCCTAGGCCTCTATTTATAGAAGATTTATTATTATTTACGAAAGTATTTACTATTTACGAAGGTAATTACTATTTACAAAGGTAATTACTATTTACGAAGGTAATTATTATTTACGAAGGTAATTACTATTTACGACGGTAATTACTATTTACGACGGTAATTACTATTTATGAAGGTAATTACTATTTATGAAAGAGACTCTTAGATGATGACATATGGCCCCCCATAAATAATTAAACTTACCACAAACGTCTAATAATAGACTCTTTATATACATCAAGGATTGAATAAAAATTACCAGAAATCATTTTATTTTAATCAACACATATTTAATCTTTCAACAATTATTAATCATTTATAACTTGTCGTCTCAATTATTGTTTAAATAATATAACCTATTATACAGATGATACTGTGACAATAATTGAATCAATAATATAAGAGATATGATGCAGCAATTACTGTAGCAATAATTGAGTATAGCTGAGTGACTTCTCACGTAAGCATCAATAATCAAAACCGTGTGCTACTATGCAGCAACACGTATTACTGTACTTTTACTACCGAGTAGTTCAACAGTTTTAACGGTAACACTTCCGCCGTTATTTTATAGAAAGATAATTTTGTCGTTTTCTAACTACGACAATACTTTCGTTGTGGGGTCCACCAATGATTGTGCCGTCGTACGAATATTCCCCGACAAAAAGACTATTCCCCGACCAAACGAATATTTTATAACAACTTGCGTACTTTGCAAAATTTATAAATATTACCCACAACTATAACATTATATCAAATTTATTCCATAATATTCAAAAATAATAATTATAAAAATTCATCTTTATTTATAAAAACTGGGGTCTTACACCAATCATAAGGAAAGCCCAAATAAATATTTTAAAGCTTACTTAATTATTCTATTAGTATTTTATTGGGTATTACAGGCATGGTGATAAATTAGTTATGATGAAACATGTTTATTATGTTATTTGTAAACCCTTTTTGTATATCTAAGGGGTATGTTTGTAATGTTACAGTTAGCGGACCTGGGACTAATGTATTAACAACATATGTTAATGTGATAGGTATTACTATTTCTATATAAATGGGTAGTTAGATGTTATTATATTGTGAATCGTGAGCACCAAACTCGGGGGTCAGGTAACCCGGATTTGGGGGTGTCACAAAAACCACTTAAGGCGGAGGCGTGGATAAAGCAGAACACCAAGATATTTGATGTCTTAGGATGCTCCGAGAAGCAAAAGGTTCCCTTTTCCACCTTCATGTTGCGAGGAGAGGCAAATTACTGGTGGGAATCCGTAAAACATACCCAACCTGCCGCACTGAAGATGTCTTGGGAGAAGTTCCAAGAACTATTCAACGACAAGTATTTTCCCGAAAGTATTCGCCATATGAAGGAGGTGGAGTTTATCAAGCTAGAGCAAAACATTATGTGCATGTCACAGTACGAAGCTAAGTTTACCGAGTTGTCACGATTTGCGTCCCACTTGGTTGATAATGAGGAGAGAATGATGCAGATGTTTCTAAGAGTTTTGAAACTTGAGATTAGTCAATACCTAATTTCTCACAAACTATGTTTGTATTCATATATTGTAAATAGGGCTCAGTTATTGGAGCATGATAATGAGTTAACCCAACCAAGAAAAAGCAGTTGGCAAATCGATAATACCAGTGGTAGCAGTCATCAAAGCGGTGACAACAAACGTGGAGGGAATCAACATGCCATAAATGGTAACCACTTCGGTGATAATCATGGCCAAGATAATAGAAGTGGAAATTTCTAGAAGAGGAAATTAAATAATAATGGAAAGACGTCAGCACAAACACCTGTTGTTAAGGAAGGAGAATGACCGTCAGTCGTATGTTACAAATACGGAGGGGAGGGATACATCAGTCCAAACTGTACGCAGTAGTCCAAAGCATGTTACAATTGTGGAAGAGAAGGTCACTTAGCCCAATTTTGTCATGCACCAAAGTCAAGTCCAACTGGGATGGAGGCATCAAAGGCCGTCTGTTGGATAAAATCTATATACAAAAAACACGCAAGTATACGTGGTCAACAAGTAATATAGTAATGAATAAAGTATCGTTCCCACAGAGATAAATTAGCAAGAAATTTAACTTCACAATTATCAATTTTTTTATTAATCCTAATTCTATTAAACTATTCAATTCAATGGTTTAAAATTATAGAAACTAAATTAATAAATAAATAAACTATCATAAAACAACCACAAATATCAAAATCTAAAATTTCAAACAATTGATGGAGAATCAGACTTATGATTTCACCTTAAGCTTCACTATAATTTCTACACCTTTATTCCAATTCAATTCACTATCCCAGTTTATTAATTAAGAAAACAAATGTAGTACTAGCCACCTCTCGATGCACTAATACCGTATTAACTTAAATCCATAATTTAGATAGAAACAAGTTAAACACCTTAATCAACCAATTCACTATATCTCTATGTGAACTGAAATTAAAGAAGGTTTAAAATTAAGTTCTCTATCCGATTACATGCGATGTCAAGCATATCTCTACTTTAACATAAATCAAGAATCTGCTATTCACAAAATTCATGAGCACATGCTATATTAACTAAGTCTAGATTCGAATATCTTCTCTCAATTCCATACAAATCCACAAAGAACTGTTGATCAAACAACTCATAAATTCACGCTCAAATTAATATAGATAAACTGAAAATACTTTATTGAACTAGAAATCAAAGCTACAAAATTGTTGTTTCACCTAAGGATCCATCATAAGCCTAATAAGCAAATTAGTTCATAACGAATGAAATAAAACAGAATAATTTAAAGAAAACATCCTTACAATTACAAAAAGAAGACTAAGGAGAAGAATAGTGATGAACACCCTTCACGTAACCTAGAATTGCAATCGTCACGAAAATCTCTTCAAAATACTCCTCCAAAGCTTGCTATCAAAATCTGGAAATTAAACTTCGTAATATGCCTTCTGTCTATGTAATTCGTTCTTAGTCAAGTAATAGATGTCCAACACACAAGTCCCAACCGAAATCCTCTATCCAGTAGAGTCCATGTACAATCCAATATGTTAGAAACCATGTCAAATAAAAGTTTCAAGCTCAACATAAGTCTGCAGAATTCGACACCCCCCGCCCCGACGGGGGTTAACAAGGAAAATAGGCCCGCCCTGGCGGGGCTGTCTTCTACTAAATAATTTTCTTGAGCTTCATGACTTCTTCTAAATTTTCACCAATTGACTCCAAATCATCCCAATTGACTCCAAACATATGTTAAATGCCGCAACAATCATCCTACACATAAAAGAACATTAAACAAGTAAAAATGAACATGAACACAAGAAATTAGCAACAAATAAGCATGAAATGGACACCGATTTGTGTATATAAAATCCACTTATCAAAATCCCCCAAACTTAAACCATGCTAGTCCTCGAGCACAAAACAACTACATGTTAAGCACTGCAATGCAATGAGATGGAATGAATATAATCTATATGCTTTCAAATCCGACAGAATCGCAGAATCAAAATTATCCCATCGGCCTCAGAGAAAACAAGCAACTCTACAATATGAATCACCAAAACTAATCCACAATTTCGTATTAATTCTCAAATCTTAAACCATCATCACTAGTATGGCGTGCGTGTGTGTTCAACATCTATGATAACTGACACATACTCAAACTCAATACTTACTCAATTTCTTAGAAGGAATCATACAGTGCAACCTTAAAAATTCCAAAAATAGGCACATTCCAACTAAAACTAAGAAATACCAAATTCAAGGGTTCATGTAGGGTACTTATACTTCTTTTATCTCATTTTTTTCAGAGGGGATTTTTGTTTTTTTCCCGAAATTTTTTTCTTTTTTATAAATAGAGGGTTGGTGAGTGCGTTTTACGCTCCATCTCACGCTTGTGTTTATGGGGAATATTTCTCCTCAACCCACCACAAGACTCAACGTGTTTCATTTTTTTCTCTTTTTTTTGAAGTGTATACACCTTAAGTTTCTCCCAAACTTAGGTTCTTGACAAATTTTTGCCTTTACTGCCTATTCTTGTTATTTTCTTATTTACTCTAGCATTCTCTTTTAGAAACTATTTATGAATCAATTTGAACTGACCAGTCAACAAAGATGTCATTAGCGTGCTAACCTTTTTATAACAGTTTCAAACAAGTGCAAGATTTGATTCATAACAGAAATTATATCACAGTTCTAATAATCAACACTGTATTGGTTAACTTATTCTCAATCTCATCAATGGCCCACAAATAACATGAACTGCAAATCTGTTGGACATATGCAAACACAATTTTTAACTAATTTTTTATTTTTTTATAAAATGTAATAATAACAGGAATGAACACAATGCAATAACAAGAATAACATAAGCTATTATGCATTAACCTAAGCTATTATGCAAAACTAGAATGCAATGATAAATTTAACCCTACTACTAAATATGCATGCAAACAAGAATTTAAATCCCCCAAACTTAAGTAATGCAATGCTCTCATTGGATAAGTAAACAAAATTAAATGCATGAGGACTTCCCTGCAATCGCCTAAGTCTGGGGAGGTGGTGGTTGATCTTCTTTATCTGAGTCGGTAGGTGGAAACCTCGGCAGTGGCATCGGCTGCTGATATAGAACTTGGGCTGACGGATTGAAACTCTGAAATATCATGTTAAGTGAAGCGAACGACGCGTTCATAGCATCAAACATGTGGTCTTGCCTTAATGCGAGTCGTCGTATCTCCCGTCGTACTGCCTTGTTGTGTTCATCCATTTGACGTTGAAAGTTAAGGAACTAAGGACTGGATAATGCCTCGGTCTGCGGTACCTACTCAGTTCCTTGATCTCCCATAGTCTCATCTTCATCCTCCGAAGTATCTTCAGCGTCAGCTTCGTCATTCGAAGCTGATGGAAATATAAATCCTAACCCTCTAGGATGAGATTTGCCCCCTGCCCACACTGAATACTGCGCTATCATTCGGTTGTCTAGTAGCTGCAGTGGCATCTGAGTGGGTTCATCATCAGACCATCAAACTCCGGCTTGACGACACAACCCACATATGAGAGATGGGTGTGGCAAGCCGCCTGAAAAGTTGCCCTGTAGACATCGGTGAATTGAAAAACTGATTATGGCCCCGAAATCTATGATGAAGTCTTGCACAATGGCATATAGGAGTAGTGCCTTCTCCTTAGTCACGTCAGAGGTGTGCGTGGATGGCAACAGTTTTACGCATAAGAATACATACCAAATTTTCCCGTACCGACTGAGGTTTTCGATGTGAAACACCGTGCCTCCCTTCTAACCTGTTATCCATGTTGTACCTAGTTTGGTCATGTTCTTGATAACCTCCTCAAAGTCAGGGTCAAAATCCCTTAAATGGGCGTATTGACACTGTCGAGGCACCCTCAACTGATAATATGTATTGATTACATCAGCACTGAACGGGACCATGCGATCCCACACAAAGGCATTGAACGGTGCCTTGTCCTCGACATTCGCATAAAATTCCTTGACCACATTCACAGCGACGGGCTCGGGCTCCTCCGTGAACTTGACCTACCCTTTCTGAAAAATTTGTTGCATCATCTCACCGTCGTGGGCATCGGGAGCTAACCCCCGCTCTGGTGTAAGAGCCTTGGTGACCATATAATCGTACCGGTCCACGACGGTGACACTTTTGAACTTTTGGTGGTCGAATATTTGGGATGGTGGAGTTGGCCTTGAACTCTCTCCCCTTTGGCGTTTCAGTGTAGGTTGCGAAGCTATTGATTGTTGTAGACACAATAATTCCACCCAAACTTGGGTCACACAAACTGTCGAATACGTGGCGTATACAGTACTTTCTTCCCCCTAAACTAGGTGATTTCTATGGCAATTCTGGTGAGAGAAGATGAAGATGAAGTGGAATTGTGCTTTAAAATCACCCCAATATCTTGCAGAATTCGTAGCCTTGTGTAGAATGAGTGGAGTATATGTGGTGATTATGGGGATTTAGTGATAGGGTTTATATAGAGGTGGTGTGGGGGAGAGGAATGGGAGTAATTGATGGAGGTAGTGGGTTTATGTGTTGTAATGGGGTGAAAGGATGGAGAAATCGTGTGTAAAAGGAATGGGGTAGGAGTGGTCGTGGGTATTGTATAGGAGAATGAGTAGTTTAGGTGAGGAAGAAGGAAGGAAAAGTGGGCGTGTAGTGGGGAAGTAGAGGGGCCAGCGTGTGTAACTGCTTAACATGCTCGCCCAGAGTTAAGGACCCCCGCCCCGGCGGGGTGTGCAAGGCTAAAATAGCCTGCCCCGACAGGCTAGTCCAATGACTTCATCCATGTAGCTTCGAATTGTGCAGTTCAAAATTAGCCCTTTTTACTTTTTTTCTTACATGTTGTTGCTATTACTCACTTTTGACACTTCCTGCAACCATAAAACATGCAAGATATTAGATTATTGATCACTTGGAGTATGATTGAGAGTTTCAACAAAACTTTTACTCTATAATACCTACCTAATAAATTAATAAAAACTATAGTCTAACAATTATGAATGAAAATACAAAAAATAAATGAAAGATTGGGTTGCCTCCCAAATAGCTCTTGATTTTAAGACGTTCAGCCTGACTACTTCCTGTTCACGGTGCGTCGGACAATGTGATGGCGATGACATCAGTGTTGGACTCGCCCCCCCCCCCCAATAGTGCTTTAATCGTTGACCGTTGACTTTGAAAGTTTCTAATGGATTTCGACTGTAAAGTTCAACGGCTCCATGAGAGAACACCCGCTTTATAGTGAATGGTCCCGACCATCTCAACTTGAGTTTTCCTGGGAACAATCTCAGTCGTGAGTTGAACAAAAGGACTGATTGTCTTGGTTCAAATGTTCTTTGCATAATTTTTTGGTCGTGCCATCTCTTGACCTTTTCCTTGTATAACTTGGAGTTCTCGTAGGCTTGAAGGCGAAATTCGTCGAGCTCATTTAGTTGAAGTAATCTCTTTTCCCCTACAGATGCTTGATCGAAATTGAGTTTTTGAATTTCCCAATAAGCCTTATGTTGTAGCTCGACTGGTAAGTGACATGCCTTTCTGTACAATAGTTGGTATGGTGACATCCCGATCGGGGTCTTGTACACAGTCCGGTATGCCCATAATGCATCATCCAACCGGAGCGACCAATCCTTACGAATTGGATTCTCCACTTTTTCTAATATTTTCTTGACTTCCTTGTTCGACACCTCAGCCTATCCACTAGTTTGAGGGTGATACGCCGTCGCTACCTTGTGGTTGACCCCTTACCTCGCCAATAGAGCTGTGAATGATTTGTTGCAAAAGTGACCACCTTCGTCACTTATAATTTCTCTTGACGTGCCAAACCTCGTGAAAATATTTTTCTGTAGAAATTTAAGGACCACCTTAGCGTCGTTAAAAGGTAGTGTTACTGATTCGACCCACCTTGACACATAGTCTACCGCAAGCAAAATGTACTGATTGGAAAATGAGGAAGGGAACGGCCCCATGAAATCGAGGCCCCATACATAAAAAATTTCAACTTCGAGAATCATTTGTAGATGTATCTCATTCATTTTCGAAATATTACCCACCCTTTGACATCTATTACATGTTTTGACAAATAGGTGGGCGTCCTTGAAAATTGTAGGCCAATATAACCCAAATTACAGTACCTTTGCTGCTGTCCTCTCACTACCATAATGTCCTCCATATGCAGATGAGTGGCACTCATGCAGAATGTTCTTCACTTCACTGTAGGGTAAGCACCTTCTAATCATTTTGTTGGCGCACTGATTGAACAAATAGGGTTCGTCCCACATATACCATTTTACGTCATGAAGAAACTCCTTTTTCTGTTGTCTAGTGAAATCAGGTGGAAGAACGTTGCTCACTAAATAAGTCGCATAATCCGCGTACCAAGGAAATTCTGAATTTATACCAAACAATTGCTCATCCAGAAATGATTCATTGATTTTGCACTTGTCCTCTATTAATTTCCCTTGATTTTCTAGCCTATACAAGTGATCGGCGACTTGATTCTCGGTCCCCTTTCTATACTTTATTTCTAGATCAAACTCTTGAAGCATGAGAATCCATTGAATAAGTTGTAGCTTAGCATCTTTTTTCGTAATTAGGTACCGAATTGTCGAATGGTATGTATAGACTATCACCTTAGTCCCGATCAAGTATGCCCGGAACTTGTCAAACACATGCACCACTGCAAGCAATTCCTTTTCCGTAGTTGTATAGTTTATTTGAGTCTCCGTGAGTGTTTTACTTGCATAATATATGGCGTGAAATACCTTCTCTCGGCGTTGTCCCAAAACAGCCCCAACCGTATAGTCGCTTGCATCACACATTAGCTTAAAGGGCATATTCCAATTCGGTGCAACTATCACGGGGGCTGTAGTTAACTTCTTTTTCAACAACTCGAACGCCGACTTACAATCCTCATCAAAATTAAACACAGAGTCCTTCTCTAAAAGACTGCACAAAGGTTTTGCCATTTTAGAGAAGTCCTTTATGAATCTTCTGTAGAACCCAGCATGTCCTAGAAAAATTCGTATTCCTTTTACTGAGCTTGGTGGAGGCAGTTTCTCAATTATTTCCAGCTTAGCCTTGTCGACCTCCAGTTCGTGAGCTGATACCTTGTGGCCCAAAATTATGCCTTCTTCAACCATGAAGTGGCATTTTTCCCAGTTAAGTACAAGGTTCGTCTCTTCGCAGCATTGTAACATCATTACCAAATTCTCTAGGCAAGTATCAAAATTATCTCCATACACAGAAAAGTCGTCTATGAAGACTTCCACATTTTTCTCCACCATGTCTGAGAAAATAGCCATCATACACCGTTGAATGGTAGCAGGTGCATTACACAAACCAAATGACATTCTCCTGAACGCAAATGTGCTGTAAGGGCACATAAATGTAGTCTTCTCTTAATCCTCATGAGCGATGGAAATCTAGTTATAGCCCAAGTATCCATCCAATAAATAGTAGTAATCATGTCCCGCTAATCTGTCCAACATTTGATCGATAAAGGGTAGCGGAAAGTGATCTTTTCGGGTTGCCTTATTCAACTTCCTATAATCGATGCACACCCTCCAACCTGTCACTGTTCTTGTTGGAATTAACTCGTTATCCTCATTCTGTACCACAGTTATTCCTCCCTTTTTCAGCACACAATGAACTAGACTAACCCACTTACTGTCGAAAATCGGATAGATGATACCGGCATCCAATAATTTTAGAATTTCCTTCTTTACCACTTCCTTCATAATCGGGTTAAGTCGTCATTGTTGCTCCACCGTCGGTTTTGCATCATCTTCCATCAGAATCTTGTGCATGCAAAACGAAGGGTTGATTCCCTTGATATTTGCGATCGTCCATCCAATCGCTGCTTTATGTTCCCGAAGCACCCTCAGCAACTTTTCTTCCTATAAATCGTTAAGTGCAGCAGAAATAATAACAGGTAAAGAATTTGAATTGCCTAAGTACGCATACCTGAGGTGTTTAGGGAGTGGCTTGAGTTCCAGAGTTGGTGGCTCCTCCAATGACGGTTTTAATTTTTTCGTGGCTATCTCCTCCGTGTGTAAAAAGTTCAAATGGTGCTCTGAATCAGCTAATTCGCGGCAATGAATCAAACATCTATAAGTAGTCCACAAATTCTGGGTCATCAACTTCTTCATCCCCCAATAATGTTGTTTCTAATGGATTGTTGACCAGACTCTTGCACATATCTTCACTGATAATTTGCTCAATTATATCCATTCGAAAACATTATTCCTCATCCGTGAGGAATTTCATGGCCCTGAACACGTTAAATTTGATTTCTTGATCTTGGACCCTCATAGTAAGTTCTCATTTCTATACGTCAATGAGTGTCCTACCTGTAGCCAAGAAAGGTCTCCCTAAGATAATCGGGATGTTCTTGTCCTCCTCAAAATCCAGAATAATAAAGTTCGCGGGGGAATATAAACTTATCCACTTTAACAAGTATGTCCTCTACTATGCCTCTCGGATATGTGACTGACCTATCCGCCAACTACAATGAAATATTCGTAGGCTTTGGCACGGGCAAACCTAATTCTGTGTATACTAACAATGGCATAAGGTTCACACTCATCCCCAAATCACATAAGCACTTATTAAAAGACATGTTCCAGATCGTGTATGGAATAGTGAAACTCCCCAGGTCTTTCAGCTTTGGTGGCAACTTCTGCTGTAATACCACACTATACTCCTCTGTTAATGCCACTGTTTTGAAGTCTTCCCATTTCTTTTTCCTTGACAGAATCCCTTTTATGAAATTTGCATAACTCGGCATCTGCTCTAAGGCTTCTGCAAATGGGATATTAATCTGGAGTTTCTTATACACTTCCAAAAACTTCGCGAACTGCTTACTTAATTTCTATTTTTGGACCCTCTGCTGAAATGGTGGTGGAGGATATGCACCTAGTTTGTCATCTAACTTTGTTCTCTCACCATGTTTATCCTTACCCTTGTCTCCTTCAACCACTTTACTGTCATCAATTTTTTCATCCGATATTGCTGAATTTTCTACATCTTTGCCAACTAGATGTGTTTCACTCCACAACATAATTGCCTGACACTGTTTGTGGTTCCCCTTCGGATTTCTCTCTGTATCACTCGGTAGGGTCCCTTGCGGCATGTTATTTAATGCTAAGGCAATTTAACCCATCTGATTTTCCAAGTTCTTTATTGCCACTGCTTAATTTTTCATTGCTGCCTCATTGGTAGTTATGTAATTTGACAACAACTCCTTTAAATCTGATTTTCTTTCCTGATGTTGAGCCAGTTGTTGATGATTCTGAAAACCTGGGGGATATGATAGTCTTGGAGCTTGATTTTGCTGGTTATTGCTCCACGAGAAATTTGGGTGGTTCATATTCCCCTGGTTGTAAGTGTTTTGGTACATATTCTGTGGACCCCTGTTGTAGCTCCCTACGAACTGCACGGACGCTGGATTAATTGCGCACTGATCTGTAGGATTGTCACCCGCGCACAATTCACATACTACTACAACCTGATGTACCTGAGCCCCTGTCATGGCATCTAACTTCTTGGACATCGCATAAATTTGTGCTTGTATTGTTGTCACTCCATCTACTTCTAACACCCCAGCTGCCTTTGCTTGTGTCATTCTTGCTGTGGGCCACTCGTAGTTGTTAGCCGCCATGGTCTCAATCAAATTGTAGGCTTCCTCGTAACTCTTAGCCATGAACGCTCCACCCGATGCTGCATCAATACTGGTTCTGAGATTCCCATGTAGTCCATTATAAAAAGTATTCATTTACAACCACTTAGGCAATCCATGATGCGGGCACTTTCTGAGTAACTCCTTGTATCTCTCCCATGCCTCATATAGCGACTCCCCATGTTGTTGCTCAAACATTGTTATGCCATTCCTCATTTTGGCAGTTTTCGTCGGTGGGAAAAATTTGGCAAGGAATTTCTGAGCTAAGTATTCCCACGTGGTTATCGATCCCAGTGGTAGTGAGTATAACCAACTCTTCTCCTTGTCCCGTAAAGTGAATGGGAACAAGCGAAGTCTCACTGCATCATCAGACACCTCATTATACCTGAAGGTGTCGCAAATCTCTAGAAAGCTGACTATATGTTCATTCGGATCGTCATTAGCCAATCCCCCAAACTGAACTGAATTCTGGATCATCTGAATCGTCCCAGGCTTGATTTCGAATGTATTTACAGCAATTGCAGGCCTGGTGATGCTCGACTGCAGTTCAGTCACCTTGGGTGTGGCGAAGTCCCTTAACACTTTTTGATCTTCAGCATCCATCGCTTCTTCTATGTCAGAGTTTTCAAATTCGTTCCTTGTTTCCTTGATCCACTTACTTAACCTTTGAAATCTTCTTTCAATGTTGTCCTCAAAAGGAAGCAAGTCTTGATTTTTGGATCATGTTTGCATAAACCAATGTCAAAAACCTAAAATAAGAAGAACAAAAACAAAAACAAAAAGTGTTTAAGTAAAACTGGACTAATTAAACTGATATTGTAAAAATATTAAAATCTAAACTAAATTATCCCCGGCAACGGCGCCAAAAACTTGTTGGGTAAAATCTATATACGCAAAACACGAAAGTATACGTGGTCAACAAGTAATATAGTAATGAATAAAGTATCGTTCCCACGGAGACAAATTAGAAAGAAATTTAACTTCACAATTATCAATTTCCTATTAATCCTAATTCTATTAAACTATTCAATTCAATGGTTTAAAATTATAAAAACTAAATTAATAAATAAATAAACTATCACAAAACAACCACAAATATTAAAATTCGGAATTTCAAATAATTGATGGAGAATCAGACTTACGATTTCACTCTAAGCTTCACTCTGATTTCTACACCTTTATTCTAATTCAATTCACTATCCCAGTTTAGTAAGCAAGAGCACGAATGTAGTACTAGCCGCCTCTCGATGCACGAATACCGTATTAACTTAAATCCACAATTTAGATAGAAACAAGTTAAACACCTTAATCAACCAATTCACTATATCTCTATGTGAACTGAAATTAAAGAAGGTTTAAGATTAAGTTCTCTATCCGATTACATGCGATGTCAAGCATATCTCTACTTTAACATAAATCAAGAATCTGCTATTCACAAAATTCATGAGCACATGCTATATTAACTAAGTCTAGATTCGAATATCTTCTCTCGATTCCATACAAATCCACAAAGAACTGTTGATCAAACAACTCATAAATTCACGCTCAAATTAATATAGATAAACTAAAAATACTTTATTGAACTAGAAATCAAAGCTACAAAATTGTTGTTTCACCTAAGGATCCATCATAAGCCTAATAAGCAAATTAGTTCATAACGAATGAAATAAAAACAGAATAATTTAAAGAAAACATCCTTGTAATTACAAAAAGAAGACTAAGGAGAAGAATAGTGATGAACACCCTTCACGTAGCCTAGAATTGCAATCGTCACGAAAATCTCTTCAAAATACTCCTCCAAAGTTTGCTATCAAAATCTGGAAATTAAACTTTGTAATATGCCTTATGTCTGTGTAATTCATTCTTAGTCGAGTAATAGATGTCCAACACACAAGTCCTAGCCGAAATCCTCTATCCAGTAGAGTCCATGTACAATCCAATATGCTAGAAACCATGTCAAATAAGAGTTTCAAGCTCATCATAAGTCTGCAGAATTCGACACCACCCTCCCCGGCGGGGGTTAACAAGGCAAATAGGCCCGCCTCGGCGGAGGTGTCTTCTGCTAAATAATTTTCCTGAGCTTCATGACTTCTTCCAAATTTGCACCAATTGACTCCAAATCATCCCAATTGACTCCAAACATACGTTAAATGCCGCAACAACCATCCTACACATAAAAGAACATAAAACAAGTAAAAATGAACATGAACACAAGAAATTATCAACAAATAAGCATGAAATGGACACCGATTCGTATATATAAAATCCACTTATCACCGTCTCAAGCAAGATAAAATCGATAGTTCAAGGGAGAGCGTTTGTTGTAACCTCCAAAAAAACGAGGAATCCGAATGAGGTGATCACGGGTAAGATAATCATAAACTCTAACGAAGTCTATACCTTATTTGATACCGGTTCTACCCATTCTTTTATTTCTCCTACTTGCGCTCAACGTTTAAATTTAACTCCGGAGAAATTAAACTTTGATTTATCTGTTGAAACTCTGTTGGGAGAAACCTTTATTACATCCACTATTTATAATTCTTGTTTGATTTAAATCGGTAAATGCACGTTACCTATTGATCTTATCTCTTTGAAAATACTTGCATTTCATGTGATTTTAGGGATTGATTGGTTAACTACTCGTCATGCTAAAATCGATTATTTTCATAAGGTTGTTAACTTTCATATTCCTAACCAACCTATTGTGCGAATTCAAGCAACCAAACCACTAAAGTCAATTACTGTCATATCAAGCCATAAATTTAATCGTTTATTAAAAAACTGATGTCAAGCTTTCTTAGCCCATGTCACAGATTTTAACAAAAATACGTCAAATTTGAATGATATTTCTATTGTTAATAAATTTCCTGACGTATTCCCGGAAGAACTTCCTGGCCTACCCCCAGAGCGAAAAATTGAATTTTGTATCGACCTTGAACCCGTACAAAACCCATTTCCAAATCCCCATATCGAATGACTTCTATAGAACTTCAGCAGTTAAAAACCCAACTACAAGAATTGTTAGACATCGGTTTTATTCGTCCTAGTACGTCTCCTTGGGGTGCTCCTGTTCTATTCGTAAAGAAAAAAGATGGAAGTATGCGCCTTTGTATTAACTATCGGGAGTTGAATCATGTCACCGTCAAAAATAGGTACCCGTTGCCTCGAATTGATGACCTATTTGAGCAGTTGTAAGGTGCTAAATTCTTTTCAAATTAAAGATCGATCTTTGTTCCAGATATCATCAGTTAAAAATTAAAACTGATAACATTCCAAAGACTACTTTCGGAAATCGATACGGGAATTACGAATTCCTAGTCATGTCTTTTGGATTGACTAATGCTCCTGCGGCCTTCATGGATATGATGAACCGAGTATTCAAGGAATATTTGGATCATTTTGTTGTTGTCTTTATTGATAACATCCTCATATACTCCAAAAGCCGTGAAGATCATGAGCAACACTTGAGGCTAATACTCCAAAACCTTCATGAAAACAACCTTTATGCCAAGTTGAAGAAATGTGAGTTCTGGCTTGAGGAAGTAGCATTCCTTGGGCACGTGATATCAAATCATGGAATATCTGTTGAACCAGCAAAGATTGAAGCAATTTAAAGCTGGGAACAACCTAAGTGAGTGACCGAAATACGCAGCTTACTCGGCTTAGCTGGTTATTATCGGAGATTCGTGGAAGAATTTTCTTGAATCGCTACTTCATTAACTCAGCTGACTCGAAAAGATACAAAATTCGTTTGGAGCGAGGAATGTGAGAAGAGTTTTCAAAAAACTCAAGAGGAAATTCATTTCAGCACTTGTTTAGATAATACCATATGGTACGGAGGGATATGTCATCTACAACTATGCTTCAGGCAGAGGTTTAGGATGTGTTCTCATGCAACATGAGAAAGTCATAGCCTATGCCTCATGACAACTCAAAAAATATGAGAGGAATTATCCTACTCATGATCTAGAGTTGGTAGTTGTCATTTTCGCACTTAAAATCTGGAGGCATTACCTGTATGGGGAGAAGGTGGAGATCTTTACGGATCATAAAAGCCTCAAATATTTCTTCACTCAAAAGGAACTCAACATGCGACAACAACGTTGGCTTGAACTATTGAAAGATTATGATCATACTATTCAATACCATCCTGGAAAAGCCAATGTGGTAGCTGACGCATTGAGTAGAAGATCATATGCAGGTACGAGTGTGATATTGTCAACGCAAAGGTCCATTTTGTATGACTTATAAAGGATGGAGATAGAGATAAAGACTCCAGGGACCCACGTGATGATGATAAATATACGAGTAGAACAGACTTTAATTGATAAAGTTAAAGTTACTCAAACTACAAACCTGGAGCTGATGCATATGAAGAAAAAAGTGCAAGAAGGTGCTATTCCAGAAGCAAGAATCGATGAAGAAGGAATACTTAGAGTCAACTCCAAACTTTGTGTTCCTAACGACTCTTATTTAAAGTATAAGATCATGATGGAGGCGCACAACACCCCATTTGCAATCCATCCTGGGAGTACCAAAATGTATCATGATCTTTGACATACATTTTGGTGGAGCAATATGAAAAGAGAGATTGCGTAGTTTATCTCAAGGTGTTTAACTTGTCAACGAGTTAAGGCGGAGCATCAAGTGCCAAAAGGTCCATTGTAACCACTTGAAATTCCAAAATGGAAGTGGGAGCACATTACCATTAATTTCGTTACCGGTCTTCCCAAGGTTTCTCAAGGCATAAATGCAATTTGGGTCATTGTTGATAGATTGGCCAAGTCTGCTAATTTCTTACCTATACGAGAAACTTATACACTTGAACGTCTTGTTCGTATGTACACAAATGAGATTGTAAGACTGCATGGTATGCCAGTATCCATAGTTTCTGATCGAGACCCAAGATTCACTTCACGATTTTAGGTCAGTTTAAAAAAAGCTATGGGCACGAATTTACGATTTAAGTCGGCATATCATCTTTAAACAGGCGAGCAGTCGGAGAGGACTATTCAAACTCGGGAAGATCTATTAAGACTCTGTGTCCTTGACTTCAAAGGAAGTTGGGACAAGTTCTTGCCATTGGTGGAATTCTCCTACAACAACAGTTATCAATCAAGTATCGGCATGGCTCCGTCCGAGGCCTTGTATGGAAGAAAGTGTCATTCTCCAGTATGCTGGGATGAGGTGGGTGAAGCAGCATTGTTAGGACCAGAATTGGTACGTATGACTATGGAAAAGATTCAAATGATTCGACAATGTATAAAGACCTCACAAAATCGATAAAAGAGTTATGTTGATCTTCATCGAAAGGACGTAGAATTTAATATTGGAGAACATGTGTTGTTACGTGTTGCTCCATGGAAAGGAGTTACAAGATTTAGAAATAGAGGAAAACTCAACCCTCGATTCATTGGCCCATTTAAAATCCTTGATCGAGTAGGAACTGTGGCTTATAGACTCGCCTTACCGCCAAGTATGTCTCGTGTTCATAACGTTTTTCACATATCCATGTTATATAAATATTTGGAAGACCCAAACCACATTATTGAGTTAGAACCAGGTGAGATAGCAGAAGATTTAACATACGAAGAGGTACCTGTTAAAATCTTAAATAAGAAGGAACATATTCTGCGCTCCAAGGTTATACCTCAAGTCAAAGTTTTATGGAAAAACCACGATGTTGAGAAAATAACCTGGGAGTTAGAATCTGAAATGAAGTCAAGGTATCCTCACCTCTTCGATATACCAGGTATGTACCCTAATTTCGAGGATGAAATTTCATAAGAAGTGGAGGTTGTAAGACCCCAACTTTCATAAATAAAGATTATTTTTCTCTAAATATCATTTTAAATATTATGGCGTGGATTTGATATAATGTTATAGTTGTGGGTAATATTTATAAATTTTACAAAATAAGCAAGTTGTTATAAAATATTTGTTTGGTCGGGGAATATTCTTTTTGTCGAAGAATATTCGTACAATGGCACAATCATTGGTGGACCCCACAACAAAATTATTTTCAGAGTTAGAAAACGATGGAACTATCTTTTTATAAAAATAACGGTGAAATTTTTACCATTAACTATTGAAATACCCGGTGGTAAAAGTACAATAATATGTGTGGTTGCATAGTAGCACACGATATTGATTATTGATGCTTACGGAAGAAGCTACTCAGTTATACTCAATTATTGCTACAGTAATTGCTGTATAGTATCTCATATTATTGATTAAATTATTATCACAGTACCATCTACATAATATTTTGTATTATTAAATCAATAATTGAGACGATAAAGTTATTCATATTATTGTTTGCAATATTGACGATGTCTAGAAAGTTCTATCGAGGAGAGGTTGGGTCACCTAATTGCGCGCTAATAGGGAGAAATCCTTATCAAAAAGCCACATCTTTCCTGGGAATGATCTGGTTGTTAAATATTGTGAGTTATAATATTAATGATGAATAATTGTTGAAAGATTAAATATGTGTTAATTGAAGATAAAATGATTTGTGGTAATATTTATTCAATCTTTGATATGAATAAGAAGTCTGTTATGGGACGTTTGTGGTAAGTTTGGCTTATTCTATGGGAGCTCATATGTCATCATCTAAGAGTCACTTTCGCCAATATTAATTACCTTTACCAGACGTCAAACCACTTGTCGTTTCATATTACAGGCGTCGAACCAATTATCGTTTCACATTACAGGCGTCAAACCACATGTTGTTTCACATTACAGGCGTTAAACCACTTTTCTTTTCACATCACCAGTCATCAAGCCACTTGCCTTTTCACATTGCAAGGGCTAAGCTAGAAATCTTCTATAAATTGAAGCTTATTTTTTTTTTTCATTCTCACCAATTCACTACGACTCACAAGAGAATTCTATAGAGAGAGAATTAGAGAGAAAGAAGAAGAGTATTCTGTTACTACACTATTTCAGTATCCAATCTCCTACTAAGGTAAAGGGTATTATTTCTTTCGTATTCATATAGGGATATTATTTTTGTTCAATATTCGTATGAAATAATATTTTCTTCCATACTCTGTAGTATGTAAGTAATATTATTTCGTTTCAGATTCTAAATTCTACACTCATGTTGTTAAGTATTGCTTCTATACTCTTTGGAATTAGTAGAATATCCTTAAAATTTTTGCTTCATCTAGTATCGTTTCACAAGAATATTTTTCTGAATATTCTTGTTAAAGTTTAATCTTTTCATGCTGGAGTACTATTCACGAAGTACTATTCACGAGGTACTATTCATGACAAAAATTTATTTCTTTTCAGTCCAAATTATTTTTGATACAATATTATTCTTGAATTTTACTCCATAAAGCAGTATCATGTTGACAATTTGGACATTATTGAATTCTGGATAAATTGAATTATAAATCTTTAAAATTTATCCTTGCTCTCATTTAATTGAATTCTTATATCATTGTCATCATCCTCATGCTTATATTATGATAAAAGTCATCTTTGGCCGTAGTGCATAAATGGACTGTTGATTGGTATGATTATGACCATGGATCATTCGGTATAATCATGACCCAAAATGTTACAAATGATGTGGTAAAAGTCCTCATTGGCCCGTAGTGCATTGATCGACAGTTATTGGTATGATCATGACTATTGGTGATAAAAATGAATATCATTGGCCCGTAGTGCATAGATAATTCAGTGATGTGGATTATTTATTTAGCTGAGTCCCAACAATAAAATTGATGATAAACTTTTAAATCATAGAAGATAGTAGATATCATGCTCTACTTGACTCTTCTAATGGATTGCTTGGTCCGCTGCAGTTAAACTTGGTGTTTATTGTATTTTATCAGTTTAACACTGTTGAAGGCTAATGATAATTTATTCTGCATTATCTTAGTCATAATATTTCTTACTGGGCTAGTTAAGCTCACCCTTTTTCTTTCATTGTTCTCTTCAGGAAATGAGAATATAGCTGGGACGAGTCGGGAAATGGAGTGACGGTCCGGATAGGTGGCTATAGTAGTCCTCACTATTATGTGAAATAGTGTGATAATAATTGTAATGAGGACTTTATTTAAGTTTGGATACTCTCTACGAGACATTATCCGTGTTGAAACTCTCAGCTACGTTTTGTCGTACTGTATAAAAGAAGTTTGTATTTAAATTAGGTACTATGTATTTGGCAACTCAAGATGGGTGATGTATACCTATTTTGGGGGCGTCATAGTTGGTATCAAAGCTTAGGGATATGATCCCTGGCTGAGATGTGAGACTAGAACTAGGAGAGGAGAGACGGGTAATTTCTTCGCTAGTATGACCTACCTAAGTTTAATTGTTATTTAATTGGTCGGTCAAAATATAGGGATAATATGTGGCATGTCAATTAACTCTTGTTTTGTGGTAGTGTTTGAAAATGACATCCGAGAATGTTGAGATTAGCAATGAAGCACAAGAGACCATTGAGTCACCACAGATCAATACCTAGGATAATATGCATCAGGAAGGCAATACTCCTCAGGTAAACAACAACACCGACCAAATAATGAACGACGGAATGTTCAGAGGTTTTCTGCAATTCATGCAACATCAGGCGTGAGAGACTCTTATCCAAAATGCAAGTGGAAACATTGGAAACTCACGGATGGTCACCGATAAGCAGTTCAAGGAACTGGGACCACCGAAGTTTTTGGGAGAGCCAAAACCACTTAAGGCGGAGGCGTGGATAAAGCAGATCACCAAGATATTTGATGTCTTGGGATGCTCCGAGGAGCAAAAGTTTCCATTTTCCACCTTCATATTGCGAGGAGAGGCAGATTATTGGTGGGAATCCGTAAAACGTACCCAACCTGCCGCACTGAAGATGTCTTGGGAGAAGTTCCAAGAACTATTCAACGACAAGTACTTTCCCTAAAGTATTCGTCATATGAAGGAGGTGGAGTTTATCAAGCTGGAGCAAAAAAATATGACCGTGTCACAGTATTCGTCATATGAAGGAGGCGGAGTTTATCACAATATATTATTGATAAGTATAAGATATTCATTGATTTTGATTCCTTTACGTTTAGTTTTATTGCATGTTTTATGTGTACGCGAGCTTATTAAGGTGTTTTATTGATTTCAGGTTCAAATGGAGCTGAAAGGATGAAAATGGATGAATTGGAGCTAAACAGAGAAAAAAGGAACAATGTAATGCCCGAGAAAATCGGATCTTTATGTGAATTAAATTTTATTTGATTATTTGAATTAAATGAATTTAATTGATTATTTATGTGAGTAAGATGTTTGAAGGTCATTCTATGATCTAGAATGTGCGGATGTGGTTAGGATTCTGGCTATGTGCTAGGATTAATTGTTATGAATTTTCAAGACGAAAATAAAGGTTTTTCGAGAAATTTCTGTAAAAATACTATTCATCTATTTCTGGTCGGAGATTATGTATGAATTTCTGAGAAACGCGTAATAATAAAATTCTATGACGTGATAAAATATTCAATAATATTTCAGTTATGGCAAACGAAGTTTTCGCCTGCGAACTTAAAACCTAAGGGTTATGAAAAGTGAGTTCCGAAAATTAAATGTCTATGTATAATGATTAGGGTTATTATACGTAAGGAATACGAGTATGATACTAGTTATTATACGAGTATAGTATAAAGATTATTACAACGAATAATACGAATATCGTACGAGCTATATACGAAGAGAATACGTGAATTGTACAAGTAGAATACGATTAGTCTTAGTGAACTTTGAGTTTATGGACTTTGTATAATTCAATTGGACTTGGATTATGTCAAGCCCAATGTGTTATTAGATCAAGCCCAAGATAGGCCCAATACGAATTAATTCTAAGGCCCAAACCAAGAAATCAAACTGCGGATCGAACCGATAGATCACCACATGGGTTAAACCCATGGGGCAAACCATGTGGGACCCAAGAAGCTAGGTGAGCCAGCCACTTGGTGAACAAGTAAAGTAGATTTACTTAGTGAGGAAAAAATGAATAGTAAGGAGGTGGGCAATGTTGACCATTTTCCCCTCAATTGGATTTCTATATAAAGGAAGCTAGGGTGATTCATTTGGTTGTTTCACCAACTCTAGACAATTATATTGAGAGAGATAAAAGTTCTTTAACAAGTAATCAAGAGCAATCCAAAGCAAAACACTCAAGCTTTATTCAAGAACACGAAGAACGCTAAGGTAATAATACGTAAACCTTAGTCTTCGATCCTTTTCTATTTATTCTTCGTAGAGAAGTATGAAATGGTGGAGCATGTCTCTTCCGAAGTAATAGGGATGGCTATTAGTGGATTAAACCATTATAAGTCATGTATGATTAGGAATCATAAGCGTTTAAGTGAGTTTAAGCGAAGAAAACCGTTAAGCGTTTATTTGGTTGTTGATGGACAAATTGAAAACCATCATAGGTTATGTTCATCTTTCTTGGTTAGGTTATAAATAATGAATCAATGGATTGGTTCCATTTGATTTGGAGTATAAAACTCGAGTAACGAAGTTATTGTGAAATTTACGAGATTAGGCGTTTAACGTTGAAATCCTAGAATTTTCGGATTAATAGTCAAAAGTTGTTGTTTAACTTGGAAACCTTGGTTTTTGATGGCATAATGTAGAACAAAAGTATTTGAGAGTCTTGGACTCAAGAATCGTCGAATTCTGACTTAGAACGAAGAAATAAGTTATGAACGTTCACGAGCGTTAAACGAACGCGTAATAAAATGTTAAATAGTGAATTCATCGTTAACAGATTTAAAAACTACTTTTATCAGAATGAAATCAAAGTACATGAGATATGTGAGATAACGGCTTTTGAACGAGACAATTCCGACTTATAACGACCAAGTTAGGAGCCTGGAAAGAATTTAACTCGAAAAACTTAGAAATTTCCTAGGGCTCAAGGTCGGCGTCGCAATGCCACCCCAAGAGTATAATACTCGCACCACAGCGCCGGGTCAGAGAGGTAGACACTGCAAAGTTGCACCGCAGTGCCACTCGTATGCATAAGTCTCGCGCCGCAACGTCGAGACAAGGGTTGAGACACTACTAGTTGGCGCCACAACGCCAATGTAACACTTAAGGATGGCGCCGCAGCGCCGAGACAGAGGAAATGAATGACTTAGTTATTTTTGAACCCAATTGTTGCATAACAATTATAGGGAAAGTATATATACTTAATATGCATGTTAAGACCATTCTTATGTCACATATATAGTGATGACTTTAGGAATTTAACGTTGTTTAACTAGAGGTTAAACGAAGAACGTAGAGTGTAAGAAAGTAAACCGTATTTAATTACTATGGTACTTAACCAATGGTTGTTAAGTGTTGGTTTAAGGACATAAAAATGTTAATAATCTGTAAGGAAGAATAATAACTGTAAACGAGTTTTATTAATGAAATAAATTCGGTTAAGTTATAGAAGAGAAAGAAGTTGGTAAAAACAATGTGATTAGATTGTTTTGTAGCTAATTTCAGTGTGCTATATGAATATATTATGTAGAGACTGTAAAGACTGAGAATTGTTGAATATTTATTTGAAGACACTTAAAGTCAAGTTTTCTTAACGCTTGTCTAACCTTCGTGTTAGCCAAGTTTTATGTGATTCATGTTATGAGATGCATGAATTGTTTTACGAAAGAGTCGATGCCAGTTTTAACTTGGCTAGACTAATCTTAAGAGTTTGATTGATTTGTTTACAAGTCATTTGATATAGAATTGATAACGCCATCCTATGCCAATTGTTTGGTACGGATTCAAAGATAAGCCTGAGTATGAATAAACAAATGTATTTTTCATTGATTATTTGATGGGCACGTAAGGTGGCCAAAACGTAAACGTAAATACGTTTAACGGATGATTGTTGATCAACATAAAATACTATAGGCTGATCACCTAGAAGTGCTCGTAAGATATATCGAACTTACAGACTTAGTGTCGGGTTGTCCTTTTTCATGACTGAAAACTAAAGAGAATGTTCATGGTCTTTTGACCAACTCAGAATTCCTAAGTCAATATATGTACTTCGAAATTATTTTATGAGAATGAAAAGTGATATTCAATGTTTCATAGTAGTTCATAGCTATATGTTCAGTTATTAAAGAATAATCATATGATTCTCGATATGGTATTTATGCTATCTATTTCTAGACTTGCTGAGCTAGTTATACTCACTTCTTGCATGAATTATATGAATGCAGCTAAGGCCGAGCGAACCAAGGGTTCTAATAAAGATAAATGCAAGGCTAAGATGGATAATTAGTGTAAACACTCGAAATTTTTTGCATTCCTGTTATTAACCTTGCAGGAGGGCAAAGTCATCTTCCAGAGATAACTTTTGAAGTCAAAACAGCATAGTCCCGGAGACAACCCCGGGATACTCAGTCTTTACCATCTCGGAGATAACCCCGAGATAGTCAGTTCCAGTCCCGGAGACAACCCCAGGAGTTTCAGTTCCAACCTCGGAGATAACCCCGAAGAATGCAGTTCCAGTTCTGGAGTCAACCCCAAAATCATCAGTTCTATCTCAGAGACAACCCCGAGATCTTCAATTCCAATCCTGGAGACAACCCCGGGAGATACAGTTCAAACCTCAGAAACAACCCCGAGGCATGCAGTTGCAGTTCCGGATATAACCCCAGAAATGTTTGTTTCAAACCTCTGCGATCAGCTTCAATACTCGGTGATAGCCCCGAGGCACTCAGTTCCAAACCTAGAGATAACCCCGGGAGGACACACCTCAGAGACAACCATGAGAACATTCTGCACCTGTAGTAGCCCAATCCTAGAGATAACCCTGAGCAATGACTGCTAAATGAACCCAAACCAGAGATAACCCCGGTGAGGGGAAAATCATTATTTTGCCACCTCGATCCCATATTCACGCCGTCTCAACATTTCAACCCACATGCTACATAGAAATGTCCTACAAGAACCATATCTCCAATCAAGAGTGACAAATATACAAGACAGCACACCTGATAAAATTTGAAGCCTGAAGACCTGGGTATGGACCCATCTTCCTGACTTTGTACAACCTTTTATCCCATGTCCTTGTGTATCTCTCAACAACAGCATGCCGAAAAAGGTCATACACCTCGATCGGATGTCCGAATTGAAGTTTTAAAGGTTCGAACGGACAACACGTTGCACGAGTGCACGTACTTTAAGATGGTGGGCCCGCAGATCTCGGGGCACCCCGGGCAGCCGTAGGTACATCTACGGTTGCCGCAGGTACACCTGAGGCTCCCCCCTCTATAAATAGAGGGCTTGGGGTGGCCATTTTGAAGAAGGAAAAGGCGAGGAAGCCCTGTCCAGTTTGCTCTATACACACTATAAATTGAGTGCGTTCTCATTTCAAACACTTGTGAGCTTATATTTGGCTACTTTTTACCTGTGGGAACCGAGTGTTCATCCATTTAAAGCTATTGAAGTCTTCTTTGGCAGTCCACTATAAGTCTTCTTACATTACTTAAAAACTTTTCTTCACTTCTTGCACACACTATTATTCACATTGAGAGTCGCGTATGTGTGTATGCCCGGGCCGTTGGTCCGTGGTTTATTGCTTTTATATATATGTAAATACTTATATATATATATATATTATTGAGTTTTATCGATTGAGCCTGAATATAATATTCGGAGCGTTTATTGCTTTTATATATATATATATATATATATATATATATATATATATATATATATATATATATAACTGTTTACATCTTTCATATAAATGGCTACATCATGTGAGCCTAGGAATCATGTGATCACATATTCAGTCTCCTGAATTTAGATTCAGTTCCCGTGATGAATATTTTCAGCTGTACATGGCTTATAAATTATTCACGGTGTTTGAATTTCCTTAGATGGCTCTCATGCCCACAAGGATTTTGGCACCGCTTTGTATCTTATTTTCTCGAAGATGCTTCGCATCTCGAAAAATAAAAGCAATCAAGACGAACACATAATAAAATGGAAGTATTAAAAGGCTTCAATTACTATTGAGCATAAGAGTTTGAAAAACCTCTTTTACAAAACATCACTGCTATATCTTGTTAAACCTTAACTTTTATACATAATTTAAACCCTTTGTATATAGGTGCAAACGAGGCATAGCACTAATTCCTGATAATTGCACATTGATATACACACACACATTCAGATAATGATTTAAATTGAAAAGTGGTGGTCATCGTGGTAACACAGATGTCAGGGGGTGCCTAACACCTTCCTTCTGCATAATCAAGCCTCTGGGCCCTAACGAATCTCGGTTTCACAGACCCGTTAAATAGTGTCATATCACTAGGTCAATGTGCAAACCTTTTCTCGGTTGAGTTGGTGCAACCATTTAAAAATACCAACTGGCGACTCTTACAGTCCAATCGTCGACATATACATGTTAGACCTTTTCACAACTTGTTTTTTCAAACAAATCTCACCTAACATGAGAACACCAACAGACAAGGATATAAAAAAGACAAATAAAAATCCCGACGTCGATAGGTGGCGACTCTACTGGGGACTATCCAGTAAGAGGTCTTAACCCGCTATTACAAACTTTTCACAACCATTATCTTCTTACGTGTGGATGTTGCATTTACATTTGAATGAATGTGTACGAATGCATTTACTTATTACATTTAGTGATTTGCACCATATCAACTTGTGATATTAGTGCTTCGCATTTGTCATCATTTCCATACGGTGAGACACGTTGTATGTGAATTTATGGTGTGTGGTTCCTCCACCAGGAGGCTATCTTTTCGGTGTTTGATTACTGGACTTGTAAGAAAACTAATTCCAACGAGGCTCAAGAAAGGCACCACCCAAATTCGCTCCAGTTTAAAGACCGGATTAACTTCCCATCGAGTAAATTGCGATGATTTGGGAACCTTCATGCCAAAAAGTCGCGAGAGTAGCCGAAGATAGATCAACCTCTGATGAACCAAACGTGGAGGAAAGTCTCTTCATACTTTCACATTTCAATTACTTGTAAAATCAATTACTTGTAATTTCATTTCCATGTCAATCTCAATGTAATGGTAAATATAAGGAAAATATGTACATGCATTCCCTTTATATCAAAACCTGACATACTATCTTGTCAACTGACTTCCGTTTCGTAAGACAATACTCCTAAACAAACACATTATTTAATATTTCTACATTCACTAAGACTAAACTACATAAGTCTTTTTGTAGGGATATAATTGGTCCTATTACCCGTTCAAAATCCAAAAAGGCAACGAGCCTACAACCAAGTATGGCTTCATCTGGCCAGTCTAGTCATAATCCTGTCTCTCGTGAGGAGTTCAAAGGACTACGAAACCAAATTACAGAGTTGGCTCTTCTGCTTAAATAACTACATAAGTCCACTCAAGGTCTATGAATGCCCATACACACAGAATCCTCTGCACATGCAGGAATTCCTGTACCCAAATCTCAGTTGGACAAAACCAACAACACCCCTGAGATCACCCATATCAAAGAAGATCCAGACACCTGTGATATTAGGAAAAAGGTCCAACAAATGGAAGAGACCATTCAGTCTATCAAAGGAATTGGAACACATGGGAGTGTTTCATATGCAGACCTTTGTATATTCCCTGGGGTACATTATCCAAAGAAATTCAAAACTCCTGACTTTGAAAAGTATGACGGGTTAGGAGATCCTTGCACACATTTAAAAGTCTTCATTATAGAACTTGGATCTTATGCCGAGGATGAAAAGCTTAGAATGCAGCTGTGAAATTTTGATAAGACACACTTAGAAGGGGGTTGAATAAGTGTGGGAATAAACTATGACCGATTTTTATTTTTAAACCAAACTATCGAATATAGCCTGCTATATTAATGAATACAACTTGCTGAATGAATATAGTCTACTGAATTGACTATTTGATTTTATGCAAATATCTTGTTGAAATTATAACTTAGAGAAAAATACTTGGTGTTAAAGAATTATACTAAGATAATGCAAATATTATAATTATTAAGTTAATTAACAAGCTTTTGTGAGTAATTAAAGTAAAGCAAGTAATAAAATTAACACCAAGATTTTTTATGTGGTTCATCTATTACCCTGTATAATAATAGCATAGTCCACGTCCAATACCAACTAGTATTGGAGACTCAATTTTATTTCTTTAAAATCCTTGTTACAAAACAGATTCTATCAAATTTGAATTACAATAATTCACTTGAGCACACTTGCTCCTTGTGCACCAATGCACTCTTTAAGCACCTATGCTTCCTTGAACCTGTTTGTAAACAAACCTTAATCCACCTGGATATAAATTCCTTTAGACAACACTTAGTCTAAAAAATATAAGATTACAAATATAGAGGTCTAATGATCAAAGCAAATAAGCAATTTAACAATGCAAGGCCCAACTAATGAATGCAATGATCAAGTAGTAAAAGAGATATCACCAATATGAAGCTCAAGAAAATAGCTGAGAAATAATCTGAAAATTAATTGCACAGCAGCTGAGAATTTGCACCAAGAATAATGGAATAGCTTTTCAGGTGTACGAGTGCAAAGATTAATTCAAGTGTTATATCTCTATATCACTGATATCAATTCTTTTTATAGACCAAATATTATCGTTACTCTACAACACAGTTCCGTTGCATAGAAAATATTTACGTTGCCAACAAATAAGTAACGTTCCAAAAATACACCCGTTAATGGTTAAGGAATGACAAATCCAATTATCTTTGGTAGTTACAAATATATGTTGGACTCTTTTAACAGTAATCCAAAAAGAAATTGAGTCAGATACAAAACACTTAGATTTTAGACTTTTTCAATTCCACTTAATAAAGTCTGCCGCCACATATCAAGTTGGTATATCAATTCCGAAACAAAAGATATCATGGCATTAATGAAGGAGTGTAAAAGTCTAACAAATCAGGATATACAAGATATGAAAGTACCGAGGTTATAGTAATCATAACTCTTGATCTTTTTTCAAAAACAACCTTTAAGTTTCCTACATCAACTTGCACTTGCATCATTATTTTAAATAATCAAGACTCTTGGCAGTAAATCATTTAAACCGGACAATAAGATAATTTAATTTTTACGCATGCATAATATATAAATACTAACCATATATAATAACAGTTAGCATAAAAATTCTTAGGCATGTACAAAATATTTAATCACATTTTAATACACACATAAAATGTCCTAGAGCCTTGTATTGAAAAATTAAGTATTTGCAATGACCTTACATTATTTTCTTAGGACTCAAATCTTCAAAGTCTTTAGACAATAATTGTAAGACCCCAACTTTTAGGAATAAAGATGAATTTTCTATAAATATCATTTTTGAATATTAAGGAGTGAATTTGATATAATGTTATAGCTGTGGGTAATATTTATAAATTTTGCAAAGTACGCAAGTTGTTATATTATATTCAATTGGTCGGGGAATATTCATTTTAATAGGGAATATTCGTACAACGGCACAATCATTGGAATACCCCACAACAGAATTATTGTCAGAATGAGAAAACGACAAAAATATTTTTTTATAAAAATAACGGCAAAAGTTTTACCGTTAACTGTTGAAATACCCGGTGTTAAAAGTATAGTAATACGCGTGGTTGTATAGTAGCACACGGTATTGATTATTGATGCTTAAGTGAAAAGTCACTCAGTTGTGTTCAATTATTGCCACAGTTGTTGCTGCATAGTATCTCACGTTATTTGATTCAATTATTGTCACAATATTTTATATATTACTAAATCAATAATTGAGATAACAAGTTACTCATATTATTATTTGCATAATTAACAATGTCTAGAAAATTCTGTCGAGGAGAAGTTTGGTCACCTAATTACGTGCCAATAGGGAGAAATCCTTATCGGAAAGCCCCATCTTTCCTGAGAACGATCTGGTTCTTAATATTGGTAGTTATAATAATGATGAATAAATATTATTAAAAACTATTGAGGAGATATTTTATGAAGTATTTATTTTGCTTATTTTATAAGGAAGGTAAGTTATATATATATATATATGGGATTCCATCCACAGCAACCGGTTGTTGGGGAGCAACCCCTTTTGGCACAGCCGCTACAACCTGTACCGGCCTTAGACAATTTTTTTTATAAGCCGCTACAGGTTGTAGCGGCTGGGCCAAAAGGGGTTTCTTCCAACAACCGGTTGCTGTGGATGGGTACCCTATATATATATATATATATATATATATATATATATATATATATATATATATATATATATATGCCGGATCAGGTCCAGACTCCCTTTTTTTAAAAAAAAACAACTAAAAAATATTATGGAATTGGATTTTTTTTTCATAATACAGTGTTTTGGGTGTGATTTAGGTACATATAAAAAATATGTATGTACAGTGTGTGCAGACTGTACTACCATTTTTTGGTATAGGTATTCAAATCACGCCCAAAATATTGTATTATGGAAAAATTTCAGTTCCATAAAATATTAATTTTTTTCTAGTTGTTTTAAAAAAAAAAAGCAAAAAAAAAGGGGGCTCCGTTTTTTATCTGGTCCGGGAGTCCGGACCTGATCCGCGCTATATATATATATATATATATATATATATATATATATATATATATATATATATATATAATCCATTTCTTAGGCTCACCCTTATTGAGCTCACCCCGAGCTCACCCTGCCTTTTTTTTATATAAAAAAACATAACTAATAAAAAATGTATAATAATTTTTGGAATTGAAAGTTTTAAAAAAAAAGTGTTTTGGATGTGATTTGGGTACATATAACAAAACAGTGTTGTATAGACTGTATAACACTGTTTTGTTATATGTACCCAAATTACACCCAAAACACTTTTTTTTTTAAAAACTTTCAATTTTAAAAATTATTATACATTTTTTATTAGTTTTTTTTATAAAAAAAACGCAAGGTGAGCTTGGGGTGAGCTCAATAAGGGTGAGCTTAAGATCCTTGCTCTCTCTCTCTCTATATATATATATATATTATAATAAGTTGTGTTTGTTATGTAAAACAGAATATATTATATTTTATATAAAGTTATTTATTTTACTTGAATTTTATAATATTCTTTTTTTAAAACGGACGTCTTAAAATTTCAAAGTTTCGGCCCGTGAATTTTTGATTGATTTCCTACTGTTGGTCCGTGAGAAAAATTCTAAATATTATCCTTCCATTCTCCTATAAATAGGATGCTTAGTTAGAATTGAAAATCACACTAGAATCAGAGAATTCTTCTTCTATAATATTGAGCGTATTTTTTTCGAGTTTTAGAAAGCCTTGAGCGTAAAAAATAGTGAAAGTTTTCTTCAAGAATATCTCCACTATATACCAGTTGGAATACTCTTCTTTTCAAGGTAAGGGATATTATTTTTGTTAGTATTCGTATAAAATAATATTTTCTTCTATACTCTGTAGTATGTAAGTAATATTATTTTGTTTCAGATTCCTAATTTTATACTCATTTTGTTAAAATTTTGACTTTTACACTCCATAAAATTAGTAGAATATCCTTAATATTTGCGCTTCATCCAGTATCTTTTTATAGAAATATTATTATGAGCATTCTTGATAAGTTTTAACTTTTTCATGTCGGGGTACTATTCACGGGGTTACTATTCCCAAAGTTACTATTCACGGGGTACTATTCACTCGGTTAATATTCACCCAGAGTACTATTCTTGACAAAAATTAATTTCTTTTCGGTCCAAATCATTTTTGATACAATATTATTCTTGAATTTTACTCCACAAAGAAGTATCATGTTGACAATTTGGACATTATTGAATTCTAGATAAATTAAATTATAAAACTTTAAAAATTTATCCTTTGCTTTCTTTTAATTGAATTCTTATATCATTGTCATCATCCTCATGCTTATATTGTGATAAAAGTCATCTTTGGCTTACGTGCATAGATGGACTGTTGATTGGTATGATTATGACTAGGGATCATTCGATATAATCATGACCCGTAATGTTATAAAAGATGTGGTAAAAGTCCTCATTGACCCGTAGTGCATTGATGGACGGTTGTTGGTATGATTATGACCATTGATGAAAACACGAATATCATTGGCCCGTAGTTCATGGATAATTTGTGGTCGTGATACTAATGAATATCCCTGGCCGTAGTTCAGGGATGATTCGATGATGTGGATTATTTATTAAGCTGAGTCTCAGTGATAAAACTATTGATAAACATTTTAAATCATAGAAGATAGTAGATATCATGTTCAACTTGACTCTTCTAATGGATTGCTTGTTCCGTTGCAGTTAAACTTGATGTTTATTATATTTTATCAGTTTAACATTGTTGAAGGCTAATGATAAATTATTCTGCATTATCTTAGTCATAATATTTCTTACTGGGCTAGTTGAGCTCACCCTTTGCTTTCATTGTTCTCTTCAAGAAATGAGAATATAGCTGGGACTAGTCGGGGAACTGAGTGACGGTCTAGATATTTGCATTAGTAGTCCTCACTATTCTGTGAAATAGTGTGATAATAAATGTATTGAGGAATTATTTTGAGTTTGAATACTGTCTAGAAGACAATATTTGTATTAAAACTCACAGCTCATGTTGTATATTTAAGTTTGTATTTGTATTTTGTACCATGTATTTGGTGACTCGGAATGGGTGATGTATACCTATATTGGTGGCGTCACAGTTGGTATCAAAGCTTAGGGAAGAACTAGGAGGGGAGAGACGGAGAATTCCTTCGCTAGTATAACTTACCTAAGTTTATTTAGTATTTAATTGGTCGGTCAGAGTATAGGGATAGTATGTGACATGTTAATTAACCCTTTTTTTGTTACAGTGTTTGAAAATGACATCCGAGAATGTTGAGAATAGTAATGGAGCACAGGAGACCGTTGAGTCACCAACGATCAATACACAGGATAATGTGCAACAGGAAGACAATAATCCTCAAGTAAATAATAACGCCGATCAAATGATGAACGATGGGATGTTCAGAGGCTTTATGAAATTTATGCAACATCAGGCGAGAGCGACTCCTATTCAAAAGGCAGGTGAAAACACTGAAAACTCTCGAACGGTCACCGCTAAATAGTTCAAGGAGCTGGGACCACCGGAGTTTATTGGAGAGTCAAAACCACTTAAGGAAGAGATGTGGATAAAGTAGATCGCCAAGATATTTGATGTCTTGGAATGTTCCAAGGAGCAAAAGGTTCCCTTTGCCACCTTCATGTTGCGAGGAGAGGTAGATTACTGGTGGGAATCTGTAAAGCGTTCCCAGCCTGCCGCACTCAAAATGTCTTGGGAAAAGTTCCAAGAACTGTTCAAAGACAAGTACTTTTCCGAAAGTATTCGTCACATGAAAGAGGTAGAGTTCATCAAGCTGGAGCAAAACAATATGACCATGTCGCAGTACGAAGCCAAGTTTGCCGAGTTGTCCCGATTTGCATCCCACTTAGTTGATAACGAGGAGAGAATGACGCGGATGTTTCTAAGAGGTTTGAAACCCAAGATACGTCAATACCTTATCTCTCACAAACTGTGTTTGTATTCAGATGTTGTAAATAGGGCTCAGTTATTGGAGCGCGATAACGAGTCAACCCAACCAAGAGAGAGCAGCCGACAAAATGATAATACCAGTGGTAGCAGTCATCGAAGCAGTGATAACAAACGTGGAGGGAATCAACATGCCAAAAATGGTAACCACTTCGGTGGTAATCATGGCCAAGACAATAAAAGTGGACATTTCAAAAAAAGGAGATTCAACAACGATGGAAAGACATCAGCAACAACACCCGTTGTTAAGGAAGGGGAACGAACACCTATCATACGCTTCAAATACGGAGGGGAGGGACATATCAGTCCAAACTGTGCGCAGCAGTCCAAAACGTGTTACAATTATGGAAGAGAAGGTCACCTAGCTAGATTTTGTCGTATAGAGAAGCCAAGTCCAGTTTGAATGGTGACACCAAATGCCGTCCCATACAAGTCAAAACTAGTAGTTCAAGGGAGAGCGTTTGTTGTGACCTCCCAGAAAGCAAGGAACCCGAACGAGGTCATCATGTGTAAGCTTATCATAAACTCTAGCAAAGTATATACCTTATTTGATACCGGTTCTACCCATTCTTTTATTTCTCCACTTGCACTCAACGTTTAAATTTGACTCTAGAGAAATTAGACTTTGACTTATCCGTTGAAACTCTGTTGGGAGAAACCTTCATTACATCCACTGTTTATAAATCTTATTTTGTTCAAATCGGTACCCTCAAATTACCTGTCAATCTTATTTCCTTAAAAATACTTGCGTTTGACGTAATTCTAGGGATTAATTGGTTAATTACTAATCATGCAAAAATTGATTATTTTCGTAAGGTTGTTAGCTTTCGTATCCCTAACCAACCTATTATGCGAATTCAAGCAACCAAACCATTAAAATCAATCATTGTCATCTCAAGCCATAAAGCTATTCATTTATTGAAAAACGGATGTCAAGCTTTCTTAGCCCATGTCACAGATTTAAACAAAAATACGTCAGATTTGAATGATATTTCTATTGTTAATAAATTTCCTGACGTATTCCCTGAAGAACTTCCTGGCCTACCCCCAGAGCATGAAATTGAATTTTGTATCGACCTTGAACCCGGTACAAAACCCTCAAATATTTCTTCACCCAAAATGAACGTAACATGCGCCAAAGTCGTTGGCTCGAGCTGTTGAAAGATTACGACAATACCATTCAATACCATCTTAGAAAAGCGAACGTCGTAGCTGACGCGTTGAGTAGAAGATCATATACATTTACGAGTACGATGTTGTTAACACAAAAACCCATTTCGTACGACTTACAAAAGATGGAGATAGAGTTAAAGACTCCAAGAACTTACGTGAAGATAACGAATATACGATTAGAACCGACTTCAATTGATAAAGTTAAAGTCGCTCAAGCTACAGACTCAGAGCTTATAAATGTGAAAAAGAAGGTTCAAGAGGGCGTTATTCTAGAATCAAGAATTGACGAAAAGAGGAAATCTCAACCCTCGACTTTATTGGTTTATTTGAAATCATTGATCGAGTAGGAACTGTGGCCTATAGACTCGCCTTACTACCAAGTATATCTCGTGTTCATAACGTTTTTCACATATCCATGTTACGTAAATATGTGGAAGACCCGAACCATATTATTGAGTTGGAACCGGACAAAATAGCAGAAGATTTAACGTATGAAGAGGTTCATGTTAAAATCTTGGATAAGAAGGAACATATTTTACGCTCCAAGGTTATACCTCAAGTCAAAGTTTTGTGGAGAAACCACGATGTTGAGGAAATGACCTGGGAGTTAGAATATGAAATGAGATCAAGGTATCCTCACCTCTTCGTCATACCAAGTATGTACCCTAATTTCGAGGGCAAAATTTCATAAGAAGGGGAGGTTGTAAGACCCCAACTTTTATGAATAAAGATGAATTTTCTATAAATATCATTTTTGAATATTAAGGAGTGAATTTGATATAATATTATAGTTATGGGTAATATCTATAAATTTTGCAAAGTACGCAAGTTGTTATATTATATTCAATTGGTCGGGGAATATTCATTTTAACAGGGAATATTCGTACGACGGCACAATCGTTGGTGGTCCCCACAACGAAATTATTGTCGGAATGAGAAAACGACAAAAATATTTTTTATAAAAATAACGACGAAAGTTTTACCGTTAACTGTTGAAATACCCGGTGTTAAAAGTACAGTAATACGCGTGGTTGTATAGTAGCACACGGTATTGATTATTGATGCTTAAGTGAGAAGTCACTCAGTTGTGTTCAATTATTACCACAGTGGTTGCTGCATAATATCTCACGTTATTTGATTCAATTATTGTCACAATATTTTATATATTATTAAATCAATAATTGAGATGACAAGTTATTCATATTATTATTTGCATAATTAACAATGTCTAGAAAGTTATATCGAGGAGAGGTTTGGTCACCTAATTGCGCGCCAATAAGGAGAAATCCTTATCAGAAAACTCCCTCTTTCCAGAGAACGAGTTGGTTGTTAATATTGCGAGTTATAATAATGATGAATAAATGTTGTTAAAAATATTGAGAGAATTTTTTATGAAGTATTTATATTTCTTATTTTATGGATCTCCATTTACCTATTTTTCAAAATAATCGATAAAAAATTATTTAATATAATAAATGTGGGGCCACATGTGGGGCCCACGGGTGGAAGAAAAACTGAAAATAGGGGGGTGGATTACGTATAAGGAAGGTAAGTTTTTTTTATATATATATATATATATATATATATATATATATATATATATATATATATATATATATATATTATTTATTATATATATATATATATATTATAATAAGTTTAGTTTTTTATGTAAAATAGAATATATTATATTTTATATAAAGTTATTTGTTTTACTTGAATTTTATAATATTATTTTTCAAAAACGGACGTCTTAAAATTTCAAAGTTTCGGCCCGTGAATTTTCCACTGATTTTGTAATAACCCGATATTTTCTATATAAATAAATCAGAAATTTTGTGCATAATTTTTTTTATTTTAAAGATGAGAATATGTGCCAGATAATGTGTATATGTATATTTGTGATAAACAAAAATTATTTATTACATGAATAATTTCAAATAAATTTTTAAAAGAATTATTGATCATTATAAATTATATTCTTATAATAATTAATTTTATAGTAGAAATATTTTTATTATTTATTTTCCATGAAAATATGTTTATGTATTATTTAAATAATATATGAAATAATTATAGCATTATTATAATGACTATTTTATTATACAAATTTATTTAAGATTAATTAAGCTAATTAGTTATATTAATTAATAATGTTATATATGACAGATAAATCAGATATGGAATCCAAATACTAATTTTGGATTTTGATCAAGGAATGAGAATAATAATATAATATTAATTATATTTTAATTTTTCAGTGCTATAAATATGTATGTTATGTGTGTAAGGTTAATTTGGAGAGCAGTTTTATTATAACCTGATAAAACCCTAATTTTGAAAGTCAATTACGACTGTAATATCTATTAATTCACTGTGTTATGTGGTATATAATTTGTATTGTCGGTTTTAACGCTAAATATGGAAAAACCCTAATTAGTAATTAAAAACCCTAATACTAGAAACCCTGATTAGTAATTAAAAACCCTAATACTAGAAACCCTAATTATTACGAACCCTAATTAATATTTTTGGACCCTAATACATTAGAAATCCTATTTTGAAATTCAATTATGAGTACGAGACTGTTATATAACTGTGTTATATGATTTATGTTGAATATTATATAATTTTATGATTAATTAGGTAAACCCTAATTAAAAATGTAGAAAAAAAACCTAATTTCTAGAGTTAGAAAACCTAATTAGTAATTAGAAACCCTAATTGCTAAATGGAAACCCTAATTGCTAATTTTAGACCTTAATGCTAATTAGTAAGCTATTAAACCTAATTTCTAGTCTAATGAAATTATAAAACTTAACTAATTAGCAAAACTCTAATTTTTCCATTTTTTTAGAAACTAAAATTTTATTTTAGCCCTAATTGCAAAATGCTAGAAATTATTGTACAAAGCCTTAGGGTTAAACTCTAAGTGTTAAACCCTAAGGGTTAGACAAATGACACATTACAAAAAATGGGGCTTCAGGAACAACTGATTTTCGTTGTTAAATGTGCCAAATTTCATTGCTAAAGGATTTTGGCAACGACTTTACTGTCGTTGTGTCTTTCGTTGCGCAACGAGCGTTGCTAATTGTTCCACAACGAACGTATTTTTTTCGTTGCCAAAAGAAATACATTTTGCAATGTAATTTGGCTTTCGTACAGAGACATCGATCCTTTAGCAACAAAATGTATTGTTACAGAATAATTAAAATGTCGTTGTTAAAAACCCCATTTCGTTGCAAAAACCTGCTAATTGGCAACGAAGTAAACTTTTTTTTTTTTGCAATGACCATGCATTTTCGTTGCAATTGACACCATTTTGCAACGACATTTTTCATTGCATTAAATTATGAAAATTGTTGCCTAAGCTTGCTTTCGTTGCGGAATGTAAACTTTTTAACAACGATTTTCGTTGCTGATTATATTATTTGGGAACGACATTTTGCTGAATCAGCAACGAAAATGTTTGTTGCTGGTTATTTTTCAATAGCAACGAAAGTCGTCGATTAGCAACGACATTATATGTTGCTATTTCTTCAACGAAAGTTGATATGATTTGCAACGATAAAAAATGTTGCCTTTTATTTTAGTATTAGCAACAATATCCTCTCCGTTGTTATTAGGTTAATTTTTCATTGCCAAATATTATATTTTTAATGCCATTAGCAACGAAAATTTGTTGCTAAATGTATAAAAAAATTATTGCTATATTAAAATTTGTTCAATGCTTTGGTAACGAATTATATTGTTGTCAAATCAAAATTTGACATTCTTTTTGTGTACCTGGCTGACTCAATGTCCCCATAGAAAATAATGGCAAAAATACAAAAAACTAAAATATTATTAACTAAATAAAATCATCCACTACATAATCATTCATTATCTTTACAATTAATCATCTGAAGCTACCACAGTTCTTCAATCAAAGTATATATCTACATATATAGAGAGAGTACACTTCATAATTTCGTCTCTGAACTACAGGGAGAGAATGCTTGCACTTCTCCAACATGCTCATTATCAAATCTTCCTGCAATTACACATGAATTCGTATTGATTGTTATTATATTATTTATAATCCATGAACATGTCTATTAACTTAATTAGAAATTAATAAATAATAGACTTTCAGGACAAGATCTAGAAACAAACCAATACCAGCTTTATTGTTCACCTGAACTGTTTAAACTTTTACGCTACCTTGTAACAATGTATTAAATCCATATCTTAGAGTTTGAATAATATTGGAAATTACATCAGTTTATATAGAATGGAGAAAATCTTAATTCTATTTAAATAACTTTGAAAACTAACCTAAAACAACCTGCTACTATAATTGAAAGATATCAATTAACTACAATAGGTTTAACTATAAATAAAAGTATTAACCAATAATACTTTAATTCCCATGTTTCGTTACACATCATAAATACTTTTTTTTCCAAAAACATTGAAGTCCTACATGGAAGTTCCCTTATCAATGAATTGGTGAAGGTTGTGATATAAATGAATTAGTCTCTCTGGACCTGTTTCAGATATAGAGAAGAATAAATTAGATGAACACATGCATATTCAACTAAACCCATGTAATTAAGGACTTATGCTTCGGGTATTTTTTTTCTTGAAATTAGCTGTCATAATACTAATTTCATTGATGTTTATGTCTTCTTAATAATATCAATGGTAGAAGATTATGACTTAGGTAACCAGCTTGTTGTTGATCTACAATTATGTGATTAATACCTGAAAAGATTTATGTACCTCTTTAGTACCCCCTTGGCGTCTCTTTCTTTTTCCCTTTCATTCTTTTAATTTGAAGTAAATAGTTGGCTCCCCAGATTAACTTGAGGGTTACCTTCACCCATCACTGTTGTGAGCGTGATCTCTTTCTCAAGAATTATATCAAGATCTAACATAACCATTTCCATCTTTGGTCTCCCTTTTCATGGAAGAGCCATGCATCGTAGTGCCAATCTGATAAAGTCCTTTATTCCCTTAGCAGGGTTAAATGCTTTTTCAGTAACTATACTATAAGTCGACTTACAGATGGATAATTGAATTTTTTTTTCTTACAGTCAACTCACTGTACTCGATTTTGCTAACAAAAAGTTAAAAAAACCGTTAGAAATTTTGACTTTCAACAGAACGTTACACGTCAGCGGCTGAGTTGTCTGTTACAAAGCTGACGTGACAGTGATTATGTGGATTTGTAGAGAAATTTTTATAAAGAAAATGAAAAAAAATATTTTAAAGTATAATATAAATTATAAAAATTATAAAAGTAAAAATATTTTAAAATTAAAATATTTTCAAATTCGGACATTAAATTTATAATTGAGTCAATTTGGTGATATTTTTTTTTTCTTTTCTAACTAGGATAAATAAATTTGTACTTTCACGTGCAAATAATTTTTGTCAAATAATTTTTAATTTTATCAAATAAGTTTTATTGTAATTTTAATTTTTTTTAATTAAAAAAAATAAAATAAAATGCAACTTTTTAAAATAAAATTTATTTTATTTTTATTCAAAAATGCAGTTTTTTTTATAAGAATAAAAAAAACGCATTTTTTTTATTAAAAAAATATAAAACACACCTTTTTTAAATAAAAATAAAACGCAATTTTTTTAATAAAAAAAGTGCAATTTTTTTAATAATTTTTTTTTACTTTATATTAAAAAATTACTTTTTATTAAAAAAAGATGTAAAACGCAATTTTTTTTAATAAAAATAAAAAAAACGCATTTTTTTAATAAAATTTTTTTTTATTATTAAACAAAAAAACGTAAATTTTTAAAGTAAAATTAATAAAAAAAAATGCAGCTTCTATTTTTTTAAAATGCAGTTTTTTTTATTAAAAAAAAACTGCATTTTTTTTAATAAAAAACTGCGTTTTTTTAATAAAAAAAAATTAAAAAATGCATTTTTTAGTAAAAAAATGCATTTTTTTATTAAAAATTACTAAAAAACTGCATTTTTTTAAATAAAAAGCTGCGTTTTATATTTTTTTAATTATAAAATCTGCGTTTTTTTAATAAAAAAAAAATAAATTTTATTTTAAAAAGTTGCGTTTTTTTTCAAAAAAATATGCTTTTTTTTATTTTTATTAAAAAAATTAAAATTACAATAAAACTTATTTGATAAAATTAAAAATTATTTGACAAAAATTATTTGCATGTGAAAGTACAAATTTATTTATCCTAGTTAGAAAAAAAATATCACCAAATTGACTAAATTAAAAATTTAAAATCCGAATCTGAAAAGATTTTAATTTTAAAATATTTTTAATTTTTAATTTTTATAATTTATATTATACTTTAATTTTTTTTTCTTTTTCTTCATAAAAATTTCTCTACAAATCCACATAATCACTGTCACGTCACACAAATACACCACGTCAGCTTTGTAACGGACAACTTAGCCGCTGACGTGTACCGTTCCGTTGCAAGTCAAAGTTTCTAACGGATTTTTTAACTTTTTGTTAGCAAAGTCGAGTACAGTGAGTTGACTGTAAGAAAAAAAAAGTTCAGTTATCCATCTGTAAGTCGACCTATAGTACAATTACTGAAAAAACCTTTAACCCCCTTAGCAGTGAAGCTCCCGACCGACAGATGGTCCATGATTTTATATGAGTTCAGGTGCGTCTCCACCTTCATAAGTTTACAAATAACAACGAATTTGAAGAATCAATGGTAAAGATAAGTCTCGGTTACAATTAACATAGTAATACTATTCAATTAAAAATGAATTTGTATGAGTATAATAAAACAAAGTCAAGTTTTGCTTCTTGTAATGATGTAGCAAAAGCCTGCCTCCTAATTCTTAGTATCTGATAAACTCCTTTTGTTTGAACAATATTCAAAAAACTTCCTAATAGAATCTGTGAATAGATCCAAACAGCATAACTTTTGGCAAAACTATATTTGTGAGGTGGCAGTAAAATTTTCTTTTCATAATTAGAAAAAATGATAATTGTAAAAAAAAACTTTTGAACTGTATCCTAGTTATAAACTTATAATTCTGTATATCCACAATAGGAAAGAGAACCACATGACTCAACCTTATATAGTCATTTCAGTAACTTTCCAGCCTTCTTGAATATAATATTTAGTGAAAAATAAATAAATTCCTAACTGAGTTGTGACAGAAATAACACAACGATATCCCAAGCCACATTTTCCAATGGGATAAAACTTCATTCCACCTTTGAAGAAATATAAAAGGAAATAGCCATCTGCTTTTTTCTTAATCCCCCCAATCATTTTTTATCTTCCGCTGACTTCAAACTTATGTTTAATTTTCAAGATTTTCATTATAATTTCATTAGTGATGTGCCAGTTTTGAAAAGTTCTTATGTCTCCATGATTCCAGTACTCTAAATATGTTGTTTGTCATATGATATCTGCATATGAAAAAAATGCACAAATAAGTAATAACAAAGCTGTTTGAAAGTGTTATATTTTCTCAATACCCATTGAAATATACTTCCATCTGATCCAAAGGATTCAATATGTGAAGCTTCCTGTCCTATTATAAGCTCCAGGAGAAATACCCCAAAGCTGTACACATCGCTCATCTCTGTATATTTTGATAGATGAATTCATATATAGGTAAAAACCAACTTGAAAGCAAGCAAGTATAATAAAGCCAAAAAAGAAGAAAAAATACTAGTTTACTCTGGATCTTCAAAAACATCAACTCTAGTTGAGCGAGATGGACCTGCATCTTCAATTTTTTCTAATAGTCTTGAAAGTGCTGCATCTGCAACCTTAGCAATGAAGTTCTCATCAACCAAAACATTTGCTGTTTTGAATTTACTGTGCACTATGAGAATTTGTTGTCTATGTAAATGGCATAACCATGCATTATCAAAAAAAAAAAAATTCAATTTATGACCTGTTCAAATTTATCTCATGGTAGGTCATCAGTTTGTTACTTGATACCTTTAGCTGCTCCAAGAGCTATTGACAACCTTTGCTTGAACTCTAGTTTTGTAGCTGAATCTTTTTCGGTGGCTGTCAAAAGATGAATCTCTATAACATAACATGTAACTAATATACAATTATAAGCCATTTAACAGAACAAGTCATACCATATATGTAGAGCCACCAAATCTGGGTATCTTCCAACCCGACAGATGGTGCTATACTGTACAACATTCATACATTCATTCAATTCAAAAGTCTCAAAGAACGAACATAACTTCTATATATTTAAAGTAATATTTACATTTCCTAAGTTCTATACCCGTTACAAAGGTTTTTTGTCATAATATCAGTTACATTACAACAATAGACCTAAACTATTACAAGACAGCTTAGTAATCTGCCTTAGCTTTTCCTTTATCTTTTCCTGATCCTTCGGGACGTTCAGTCTTAGCTACATTCATATGGTTCAAGCAAGAGTGAGCATAACTAGCTCAACAAGTATAACAATTTAATAACAACATGTTTGACACATACAAATTGTATATCTTCGATAACTGAACAATAGTTATGAAGTACTATTGATAATTCAAAATAGCACTTCATCTTTTCCTTCCAAAAATGTTTTACAATAACAACAATATTTAGTAAAACATTCACTCCGGTCAGAGACCTTGAGTATTCATTCTTTATTGAAAAAGGACAACCCGGAAGCAAGTCCGCAAGCCCGATATTACTTACGAGCACTTATAGGTGATCTGCCTATTGTACTCTATGTTGATCAACACTACATCCATTAAACGTATGTACGTTTAAGCCTTTGGCAACCTCACGTGTCTGTCGTTTTACCGACAAAACATTTGTTTAACATTTCAGTCTTCTTTTGAAAACCATATCAAGTAGTTGACAAAAGATAGCAACATTTGATAATACATGAATAGATTATCAATACATCAAGTCTAGCCAAAGGAATTGGCTGCAACTTCAACATACTTCCATTCATGCGAAAAAATACATAAATCTCAAAAACTTATTCAGATTGAACTGAGACAAGAGTTAGAATATTTGCCTTTAGCGTCTGCTACGGTATTTTAACTTTATGTTTAAGTCGTTCAAGTCTCTACAATACATGATCACATAATGCCTTACATTAGGTCACATATAATCAAGTATGTATATGACTATATCATACCCTTCATTTCAATCTAATTGTGTATTAGATTCAGTTATTGTGACACCCCCAAATCCGGGTACTTCGATTCCACGGGATTTGGTGTTCACTGTACAAATATCATTTAACTATCTACCCATTATAAATGCAAACCATGCAATAGATAGAAATAAAATCTTCCCCTTATGGGGTTACAACATCCGAATAATAAACATCATCTCAGACTGAACTAACCTTAAACATCAGTGCGGAATATAAATAATAAGTCTTAAACAACATCATTAACTCAAGTCTAACATAAAATATAAATACATCATCAAATAAAATAACAAGTCTTCATCATTTGCTAACTTTGCCCTTGCCCTTACTAGTGGAAGGTTCATCAGTTATTTCGTTCTTAACTACAATTTATTATTAAGCAAGAGTGAGCACTATTGCCCACAAGTATAATAATGAAATAACAGTATAATAACATGCGAATAAATCAAAGACATCTGAATAAAAGCTTAACTTTTGAATCAAGAATGAATAACAAGAATCAAAAGAATTCTGAGGGTCATAAGACCTTGAACTATGTCCTATGTTACCAAGTGTTATACTTGAAACCTTTAACAGTCATAAGACTATGGACCTTTCTTCTCGTACTTAGGGGGATCAGCCCTTAGTACCATACTGTGCACAATATCTTAACGCTAACGCATAAGTAAATCCCTTTACAGGGTTGTTCATCTCAGTTTGACATTCGAGTCCGCACCAAAGGAAGTTTGGTTTGGATAATTCAATAAGGGTTCTGAAATTTAGAACGTTCATCAACTAAGGACTAGTAGAATCAATAAGGTTCACTAGTCTAACAAGGTTCAACAATAATGATATTCAATTTGAATAATAATCTCAAGAAATATACAATAGGACAATTATTGTATAACTGAATCATGCTTTGAAAGATAGTTAATCTTTAATATAACATTTGAACTTGAATAATAGTAATAATAATTTACTCGAGGTAAATAATAAATTTGAACAACAATGACAAGTAGGGTTAGGAAACTTGTCTCGTGCGTAGGTTACACTTTAACTAAACACGTTCTTTGAATTTAATCCTACATACCATTCACATTCACAATACCAGTTAATTATAACTTAACTAATCATCATAAACTCATTCTCTTTGTCTACTTTAATTATTGACTATACTTAGTCAATTTATCACATTTACTGCCACATAATATCACTTCATGAATAATAATCTAATTATGAATTCAATAATTCAATCCACGTGTAATTATGTTATTAACATGTTAAACAACTATTTCATCATCACATTATACTTCTAACATGTTTACATGTTCATTACATTAATTCACTAACACATTGTTAGACTTAAACATTTTAAAAATCTCATTCTTGAACTTTCTGGAGAGTGGCGCTGCGGCGCCACTGTTATACATGATCTTTGCGCTGCGGCGCGATGGCGCTGCGGCCGGACACTTGGCGCTGCGGCTCGAGTCATGGCGCTGCGGCGCGAGACTTCAGTTCTGGAGTTGGCGCCGCGGCGCGAGACTCCAGACTCGATTCCCAGTTCGCGAAGAACACAGAGTTCAGCGAAAAGGCCACTAAATAATCATTAATTTCACTAAATTATCATACCCACATGTTAATAATTCATGTATAAACATAACCCAACATTTATATACTGACATTAACCAATTTAAACACTTAATAACATATTTAAGGCATGTGATTTCACTGACTTTGATGTTCATGAGGGTTTAGAAAATAAAACATGAAAATTGTTACTACGGATTCGTTATAACACTTAATCCGTTTATTTAAACTTTGGTCTCTTCATATTAACATGCATAACAACATACGAGTGTAAAATTTAGGAATAATATATGATTAATAGATAAAATATCACGTATAAGGCCATAACCCCTACTCTGTAATTTTGTAGAAATTATATACGTCATGTTTTCATCAGATTGATGTTATGGTTAACAAAATATATATGATTAAACACGATTTGATATGTCATAACACAAATACAACCCATAATCATTACTCCTAACCCAATTACAGAGGTTAAACCAAAAACTATGAAACCCATTTTTTTTATGAAAACTAAAAGACGTGAAGTAGAAATTGGGAATGAGAGATTACCCTATAGAGTATAAATTAGTAGGTTTAGATTTCTCACTCTCAAATCCCTTTCACAGACTCACAATTTCTCTCTGACAACCCTCTCTGATTTTCTCTCTGTGAATAGTTTATAGACTTAGGAATAATAGAAAGGATGAAGAAGACGTAATAAAGTAACCGAGTCTTTATGCACAGAGTTGAGGTCAGTTACTCCATACGTGGTTTAACTGTCCTCAACTCCTCTTAAAGCCTCATTTGGCTAGAAACTAGATTCACAACTCTTTATTTAAATAAAACCTTTTATCATATAGTTTAAATAATGTCACACCCTTACACAATACATCATATATCTTATTTAATTTAATTTAAATAAAATATAATAACTTCTCATAAATTCACATAGTCATATATTTAATTTCCTCATTAATAAATAATGTCAAATTATTAACTCTCTAATTAATAATTAAATTGATTAAATAACATCATGCTTCATTAAATATTTCATTTAATTCAATAAACTCACATAATTACATATTTGAATAATTATTATTCTCTACATTAATTTAATAAATGTAACACATATAATTAAATTAATCTACCACAATTGCATCAATTAATTATTTAATCCAATAATTAAATCATAGAAAAATATTTATTTAATTCAATAAATATTAAAATTAAATTACAAAATTCTCGTTCGTCACAGTTGCTATTCGTTCTGGTTTATCATTATGCTTGCATTATATTTAACTAGGTTATCTCAACCTTTATATTACATTCCTTAAGGTTTAACAAAGTTTAAACAATGTTACATTACCTTCCTTAAGTTATGTTTACTTCAATTTCTTTTCTTTGTACTTAGAAACCTTCATCACTATCTTTGTGCTGAGACTGGATCTGCGGCGCCAACTTTATACCTACATCTCGCGCTGCGGCGCGAGCTCTTAATGTCATTGTCCCGGACTTGGCGCTGCGGCGTGAGTCCTTACGGCACCACACTCCAGAGGATTTTGGTACTGTTCATGGCGCTGCGGCGCCACATATTGAACTAAAGCTCGCGCTGCGGCGAACTCTTGCAGTAGGCTCGGTTACTGTTCCGCGCCGCGACGCGGGTCTTTTTGCCTAGGGTTGGCGTCGCGGCGCCAACTCTGTGCACCAGAAAACAAATTCAGTTTGTGAATTTTGTGAACTTCCCGGACGCATAACTTCTTCGTTATAAGTCCGAATTGGCTCGTTCAAAAGCCTACGATTCAACAATTACATAATCTACATGATCATTCAAGAATTTTATCTATTTGACTTCGTTTGCTAAAAATTCACATATTGGTTCATTTTTAACGAAAACGATAAACGTTCATGAACGTTCAACGCTCATTTCTTCGTTCTAAGTCGGAATCCGGTCATTTTCGAGTCCGCAACTCTTAAATGCCAAATATGACTTGTCTCTATTGGAAAACAATGGTTTCGTGATCAAACACAAAATTTGACTTCCATTCCGAGAATTTTACGTATTCGACGTTTATCGTCCAATTGTGCAATTTCCGGCAATTCTTCATTCTTATGATTTGTTCAACATTACAAATGAACTTCATTCATCATGTGAACATCTCAACATACTTAATACAACAACTTATATTCATTGTTGTATTTTAGACTTATTCTTCATAAGCTTATAACTTGTCATTTATAAACTACTTAAGATTTGATTATTCATGACTTATGACAATTAAGGTTTCTTAATCATCATACTTTACATGTTCTTCACATATAACTTTACTTAGGTATATATGATACATATAATCATATAAGTTCTTAATTCACTTTTCTTACTAAACTCATCACAAGTTACATATTTTCATACTTAACATTCAAGGTTAACTTATAATAAGTTTATAACTTTTATAAGTTCAAATGACTTATTGCCAACTTATGTGGCTTAAGTTCATTACTTACTCATTCATGTTTCTTAATCCATCTTTTCTTATCATCCTATCATGGTAGAGATAGAAGATAATTGAGAAGAAGTCTTACTCTTTTGTAGTCTTGGTAAGTAGCTTGCTTCTTCTTCTTACTTAAGGAATGACTTATGTGTAGCTTATTCTCTCTAACACTTGAGCACTTTAGAAGTGTTGGATTAATTGATCAACCAACAAATAACAAATGGCTTGTAAGCCTTCTATATTTATAGAACTTGCAAGGTTAGGGTAGATTGGTCATTAAGACAATCCCACCTCCTTAAGTCACCTCCTTACTATTCATTACTTACTAACCACTCTCTTATCTCATACTTGGCCATTACTTCAAAGTCTTGGTCATTACTCCTAAGTCTTGGTCATCACACTTACTTGATCACCACATTACTTGGTCACCACAATAACCATATCAATATGGTTTGCCCCATGGGTCATACAACCCATGGATTCTAGCTTGGGCTTGGATTAATAAATCATTGGGCTTTACATTAACAAACACTAACTTGTTCATTAATCATTTATTGGGCCTCTTCCTTTAATTCACTTGGACTTATATTAATTCTTATCAATCTTTCCAAGTCCATTAACATTTCTTAATACATATACATATAGTTTATATATTATTTTCGTATTCTAATTCATATAGAATTTATATACGACATTTCATCCTTCATACAAACTCGTATAATACTTCGTATACTTCGTATTATACTCGTTTTCATTACTTTGTACAATACCAAGTATCATACAATTATTACTTATTCTTGAACACTTCAGCTTTACTTAACGTTTATAAATTAAGTCCACAAGCGAATTATTACATTTTCCATAACTAGATTTTTATTACATAATTCATCTTACCTTGTTATTCCATCATTGCATATTTCTCGGAAACTCAAAATTATATCCCGAGCAAATACCGATGAATAGTATTTTTTGGAAAATTTCTCAGAAAACTTTTATTTTCGTCTTGGAAATTCAAACACTTTAATTCATCCACGTAGCTCAAATACTACGATATTCTAACATCAATAGGTTATACAATGACAACCATCTTGATAACACATGGAATATGATTTTATTGTTATTTAATTTAATAAAATCATTTTACATTAAGATCCGAATTTCTCGGTCGTTACAATATAGATGACTGCACATGCCGCCATTGGGTAAATATCCATACACCAACATTTGGTATCCACTATCCTGGCAGTAACCTAGAAGAGAAACTAGGTTTCGATGCCAAATCTGTGACAAGTAGGCTACCTGTTATTCCAAATAGAAGATTTTAGTTATATGATGAATGCTAGGAAGTGCATACTTTCATTAGAATGATATTTGTGAAGCTGCTGGAAAAAGCTAGAGATTTCTATGTTAAAATGTAATTATCTCTTGCCCATATTCTAGATAGTGTAGAAGTAATTTATTTCCCTTTTACGTACACTCATGAGATACTTGGGAGTATATTCTATTAAGATCCACAAGCTATGTGCAAACAAAAGTTGTATATCAATGGTAGAAAACATCAACGTTTATAAACCAAAAATTATATTCTAATTATATTCTTTTGTTAAAAAAACAAAGAATGAAACGACAAATCTTAAACTTTTAAACCATACTAAAAATATATCAGTTTAACTATGGTAGTTAGATGTCTTTGTTATACCTCTTCAACAAAGTCTTGCTTAGGGACACCAGAACGCCTTTTGATAGCCACAACAGTCCCATCACGAAGCAATCCATTATAAACTAGACCAAAACTTCCATATCCAATGAGATTCATCTCATCGAAGTACTTGGTAGCTTGCTCCAACTCTTCCATTGTGAACTGCCTTGCTTCATGTGGTCCAGATAGAGGTGGGACTATAGAAGAACTGGGTCCACCTCTTCTTTTTACCTCCATTGTTATAGTTGAGCAGGAATTAGTAAATGTTAACAAGACATGGAATGATATGCTACTTATCCCCATGTCTAATTTTGATGAAACATTACCTACTGCAGATGGATCTGAAGAACCTTGTATCTGAATTCTTGTTTGAGAGCTTTTTACTATGTAATATACAAAACGAATGGGTTGCATTATTGCCAACTGCCTACTGGTTAATTACCTCAGTATATAATAACTGCTTCACAAAGAAATTGTTTTATTTACTAGTCAAGATGAGCATTCAATGGACATTTCCACTCTTGTGCTATGTACAATTACTTCGCCTCAACCAAAATAAACTCCACATTATAGCATATATAAGCTAATTAATTTTATATATATATATATATATATATATATATATATATATTGGAATTGTAATCTAATTGATGCAAGTTTTTGATGTATATATATTTCACATGCATCATTCTCATTTAGATAGAATGATTAAGCATAACGTTTGTATACACGCCCTTAGAATTCTGTTCATATACTGTATAAATTTTAAAATTAACCCCAAAAGGACTAATTTATGCTAGTGATGATTTGATCAAATGCTGCTTAAACCTAATTATATAAGCTTTTTCTTCATGCATAATTCGACATTGTTCATATTTTTATAATTTTACAAGACATTTGCAATTTAACACTTTATGCTACAATATTATATATATACTTTATAAGAGACCAACTCCAAGAACTAGAATGAGGCAGTTAGTTAATTAGGTAGCTTAAGATAGCAAACTTATAATTAACTAGCCTCAAATTAATTAACTGATATCTTACCTGTACTATAGGTCCCCATATAACACTAAAAACAAATCCCCTCCATCACCTGCTAAAGTAGATAAAGCTTAGGCTCCAAGAGTAAAGAGCTATGATGAATCAAAAGATGAAGAGCTACAAACTACTCAATAGTATATCTTTTCATTGGAGCATTTCACCAAACAGTTTATATGCACCATGTCAGATAACTCTAAAATATCAAAAAGTAGCGTGAACTGTGAAGTACCTTAGCGAATTATGTGCACAAAAATTAACAATTTTCGAAATAGAAAACTCAATCTGATAGGGATGTGAATTAACAAAATGAAGAAAACTCACCGTACATCTATATCGATCTTAGTCATGTGTCGATTTCTTGGGTTCCTTCGTTCTCAACCAAGACCATTTCGAACTTAGTCGATCCCTCATGTCTAGAGGTTATCCTTCTTAGAGGCTATCCATCATCCATTGAAATATTCATCAAATGACTCATAAAAAATTTGCAAAAACAGTCCATCCATTAGTCAAAAATCGGAGAGCAGATTTTGGTTCAAAGATGAGCAGTTTTGGGAAAAAGGAGAGAGAAGAAATCCAAATTGGTAGAGAAGAAACCCAAATTGGTTGAGAAGAAACCTAGCTGCCGATCTCTCTAATTGAAATAATTTTGGCCAAAGGAAGAGTGATAATATTTTAAAAACTTAAAGATAAATCAAAATTTAAATTTTAGGATATTATAAATTAATTATAACAAATTAAAATATAATTCTTTTGTAGAACCAAAAAGTAATATTTTAACATTTGTAATTTATTCAACAAAAAGAGTCATAATTATTATAATTTTGTTTATTGTCAATTTACAATATTTTAAATTTTAAATTATTGTGACATAATATTTTTATTAATAGAATTAATATTGTAATTACTTAAAAATTATTATTAAGAATAAAATTTCTATTAAAACATTAATTACATACAATTTTAATTATAGTATATTATAAATTAAAGAACAAATTCAAACTTAACTCTTTCTGTAGAACATATTAGCATTTTTTTTGGCATTTGTGCTCTATTCCACAAAAGAGCGTCATTAATTAATTTATTTTTGTCATGATACATGTATGAAATTTTAAAGTTTAACGTAGTGTAAAATTATTTATTTTATAGTTTATTAAAAGAAATAGTTGATATTTTAAGTTACTTAAGAAGTGTTATTAAAAGTAAATTTATTACTATAAAAAATTTAATGTATTTATATTACAATTTATATTCAAAACAATTAATTCTAAAAAAATTATTTAGAACAAAATAGTGACCAATTTTATATCTTACAAAAAATCTCTGAAAAATAACATATAGTGAGTAATAATTTTTTTATTAATTGCTTTTTTCCTCGCTAATTTTCATCATAAATTGGCGCCAAATATCTTTCTACCACCTCAATTTTACGAGGGAAAAAAATATAAATTGTGAAGGATGTTTCTTTCGCAAATAATTATATTGTCACACCATTTTTTTCCTTCATTGTTCCTTCGCTAGAAAACTCCTCATGTGAAGGAATGAATTCCTTCATAAAATCTCCTTCACTACATCCCTAATTTCTTGTAATGAAACAAAAATACAAATGAAAATGAAAAACTTTAAATATATTCGAATTCGTATTCCTATTTGAAATTTGTATTCGAATAACTTTATATATATAGAAAAATGATCAGGTCCGGGAGTCCGGACCTGATCAAAATCCGGACCATTTTTTTTTGTAGAACAACTAAAAAAAATTATGGAACTAAATTTTTTTCATAATACAGTGTTTTGGGTGTGTTTTTAATACCTACACCAACCAATGTATGTACAGTCTGCCCATATTGTACAAAAATATTTTGGTATAGGCGTCCAAATCACGCCAAAAATACTGTATTATGTAAAAAATTTAGTTCCATAATTTTTATTTTAGTTGTTTCAAAAAAAAATAAAAAAAAAAGTCCGGATTTTGATCAGGTCCGGGAGTCCGGACCTGATCCGGCCTATATATATATATATATATATATATATATATATATATATATATATATATATATACTGGAAGCTTCAAGAGCATAATTCTTAAATAGCATAATGCCTTAAATAGCATAATTTTATCAAAACGACGTAGTTTTGTAAATACGCGATGACATTTTTGTAAATACCATGCCACCTCGTATTTACAAAAATGCCACCGCGTTCCTCCAAAACTACGTCGTTTTGATAAAATTATGCTATTTTAGGCATTATACTATTTAAGAATTATGCTCTTGAAGCTTTTCGTGTATATATATATATATATATATATATAACCTTATTAACTGCATATAATTTAGTTTTAATCTTATGTAACATTTCATTTACTCATGTTTAAAATATCGTTAAATTAATTAAAATTTTCATTCCGTAGATTTTTGAAGAGTTACACAATATATTATAAGGGTAAAATGTAAAGTCGACCACTGAACTTTAGAAGTTTTTCGGTATTGAGATCTTTTCTTTTGGTCAACGCAAATTGAGCCCCTTTCTATTAAAAAATTTGGGTTTCGAGCCCCAGGCGCCACATTTGCATTGACCTGCATACGTGGTGCCTACGTGGCACACGTGACAAATCTACGTGGGTATTTTTTATTTTATTTTACACGTGGACGGACTGACGTGGCGAATATTGAATATTTTTATTATTAGTATTATTATTATTATTATGACTGTTATTATTATTATTATTATGACTGTTATTATTATTATTATTATTATTTTTATTATTATTATTATTATTATCACAATTATAATAATAATTATTATTATTATTTTAATTTAAGGCAACATTTTAATAGTCGTTGCAAAAAGTTGTATAAAATATGCAACGAAAATAAAAATTGTTGCCAATGAATGTGGTCCATATTAGGCAACGAAATATAGCAACAAAAAAACTTTCGTTGCCCACGATGAGGACAAATCAAGTGGTTAGAATTTTTGCAACGAATTTCTAACGAATTTTGTTTCCAAATTTTGCAACTACTTATGAATTTCGTTGCAAAAAGTGAAAGATTGACACAATCTGCAACGAAGGACAAATTTCGGTGCTAAACAAACACTTTTAGCAACGACTGTGACACCCCCAAAATTAGGTATGCATCACCCATTCTGAGTCGTCAAATGCATGGTACAAAATTCAAATACAACTTAATTATACAACAGTCGTGTAAAATACGACTAAACATATGCTGTGAGTTTTAATACAAATATTGTCATCTAGACAATATACAAACTCAATAGGGTCCTCATTACATTTATTATCACACTATTTCACAGAATAGTGAGGACTACTAATGTACTATCTAGGACCATCACTTTGTTTCCCCCGACTAGTCCCTGCTACGTTCTCATTTCCTGAAGAGAACAATAAAAGCAAAAGGGTGAGCTCAACTAGCCCAGTAAGAAATATTATGACTAAGATAATGCAGAATAATTTATCGTTAGCCTTCAACGGTGTTAAACTGATAAAATATAATAAACATCAAGTTTAACTGCAGCAGAACAAGCAATCCATTAGAAGAGTCAAGTAGAGAATAAAATCTACTATCTTCTATGATTTAAAATGTTTTTCATCACTTTTATCGCTGAGACTCGGCTTAATAAATAATCCACATCATCAAATTATCCCTGCATTACAGGCCAAGGATATTCTTTAGTATCACGACCACGAATTATCCATGCACTATGGGCCAAAGATAATCATGTTTTCATCAACGGTCCTGATCATGCCATAAAATAATTCATCTTTACACCCTTGGCCGAAGAGAATCCATAGCCATAATCATACCAAAAATTGTCCATCAATGCACTACGGGCCAATGAGAATTTTTTTTACATCATTTGTAACATTACGGTCATGATTATACCGAATAATCCCTGGTCATAATCATACCAAGTCCATCTATGCACTACAGGCCACAGATGACTTTCAACATAATATAAATATGAGGATGATGACAATGACATAATAATTCAATAAAACAAGTTCAAGAATTAATTTATCCAGGAACCAATAACGTCCAAATTGTCAACATGATACTGCTTTGTAGAGTAAAAATTCAAGAATGCTCAGAAGAATATTTCCATTAAAAGATACTGGATAAAGCGCAAATATCAAGGATATTTCACCAATTTCATGGAGTATAGAAGCCAAAACTTTAACCAACTGAGTATAATAAAGAATGGAATAACAAAAGAAATCACCAGGCATGCGATAGACCGCACAGACAGGTTATTCCAACAGAATAATGAATAACGGAACCAGGTTATGCGTAAACGCACAGACAAGATGTTCCAACAGAATGATAAATAATGGAACCAGGTCATTCGTAAAGCACAGACAGGATGTTCCAACAGAATAATAAAGAACGGAACCAGGTCATGCATAAAGCACAGACATGATGTTCCAACAGAATAATAAAGAACGGAACCAGATCATGCGTAAACGCACAGACAAGATATTCCAATAGAATAATAAATAATGAAACCAGGTCAGGCGTAATACGTACCGACAGGATATTCCAACAGAATAATAAAGAATGGAATAACATAAGAATTTCACCATGTATGTGGTACTTCGCATAAACAGGTTATTCCAATATAATGATAAAGAATGGAATAACATAAGAATTTCACCAAGTATAGGGTATCCCGCGTATACAGTTTATTCTAAAAGAATAATAAAGAATGGAATAACAGAAGTTCTCTTCATGAATAAGAAATAAAGAATACCCTTTACGAGTACAACAAATAATATCCCTTACCTTTGAAAGAAGAGTACTTCGACTAGTAGGGCAAGGATATACTTGAAGAAAACTTGTACTACGCTCAAAGCTTTCTTAAACTCTAAGGAAATATGCTCAAGATTATAGAAGAACTCTCTCTATAGTTTCTCTCTCTAGAGTTTCAGTGAATTCGTAAGAAATAATGAAGGAATGAGCTTCTATTTATAGAAGAATGGACTGCATAGTAACTAATTCATGAACGGTCCATATTGATTTACTTTTAATCGGACGGTCCATATTTCAAGCAAAATCTTTTAAATAAAATAAAATATATTCTATTTATAATCTAATAAAACGAATAACTTTATAAAAGTATTCTGTTTTATATAAAAAGATTTTACTATGCAAAACACTATGTAGGCACTATGCAGACACTATATATAATATATTCTATTTATAGTCTAATAAAACAAATAACTTTATAAAAGTATTCTGTTTTATATAAAAAGCTTTTCTGTTTTATTACATTAATAATACTAATAAAATAAAACTGAGTGACTTATCACGTAAGCATCAATAATCAATACCGTGTGCTACTATGCAACGTATGACTGTACTTTTACTACTGAGTAGTTCAACAGTATTAACGGTAAAACTTCCGCCGTTATTTTCATAAAATATTTTTGTCGTTTTCTCAATCAGACAATAATACTGTTATGGGGTCCACCAATGATTGTACCATCGTACAGATATTCCCCGACAAAAAGAATATTCCCCGACCAATCGAATATTATACAACAACTTGCATACTTTTCAAAATTTATAAATACTACCCACAACTATAACACTATATCAAATCTACACCATAATATTCAAAAAATTATTTCGAGAAAATTAAATATTTCCTCATAAAATCTGGGGTCTCACAATCTCCCCTCCTTATTGAATTTCGCCCTTGAAATTTACGTACTGTACTTGGTATGCCGAAGAGGTGAGGATACCTTGACTTCATTTCAGATTCTAATTCTTGAGGTATAACCTTTGAGTGTTGAATACGATCCTTTTTATCCAAAATTTTAACACGTATCTCCTCATACGTTAAATCTTCTGCTATATCGTTTAGTTCTAATTTAATAATATGGTTCGGGTCATCCACATATTTACGTAACCTCGATACGAAAAAAAAAATGTTCTGAACACAGCAACATACTTAGCTGTAAAATGAGTCTATAGGCCACAGTTCCTACTTATCGAGGATTTCAAATGGGCAAATTAAATCGAGGGTTGAGATTTCCTCTCTTCGTCGATTCTTGCTTCTAGAATAACGCCCTCTTGAACCTTCTTCTTCACATTCATCAGCTCTGGGTGTGTAGCTTGAGCGACTTTAAATTTATCTATTAAAGTCGATTCTACTCATATATTCGTTATCTTCACGTGTATTCGTATATTCGCACTTGTAAACGCATACGATCTTCTACTCAACGCGTTAGCTACCATGTTCGCTTTTTCTACGATGGTATTGAATGGTATGATCGCAATCTTCAATAACCCGAGTCAACGTCTTTGGCGCATGTTACGTTCATTTTAGTTGAAGAAATATTTGAGGGTTTAAGAAATGGGTTTTGTACTGAGGTCAATACAAAATTCGATTTCACGCTCTAGGGGTAGGCTAAGAAGTCTTCAAGAATATGTCAGGAAATTTATTAACAATAGAAATATCATTCAAAATTGTGACCCTCATCTAAGACTTGGATAGTACGTCACATTGATACCTATCAACTTGCCATCGTCATTCACGACGTCGCCTACAGAAAGTCTGGCTTCGGTGCATTCCACACAAGAAAGTCAACAACGAAAGGGCCGGGGCTTTTTACCTATGGCTTGATATGACAATGATTGAATTTAGTGGTTTGGTTGCTTGAATTCGCATAACAGGTTGGTTAGGAATATGAAAGCTAACAACTCTTACGAAAAGCATGATGAGTAGTTAACCAATCGATTCCTAAAATCGCATCAAAGGCAAGTATTTTCAAAGAGATAAGATTGACAGGTAACGTGAAAGTGTCAATTTGAAGTTAAACAAGATTTATAAATAGTGGATGTAACGAAGGTTTCTCCCAACTGAGTTTCAACAGGATAAATCAAAATCTAACTTCTCCAAAGTTAAATTCAAACATTGAACACAACTAGGTGAAATAAAAGAGTGGGTAGAACTGGTATCTAGTAAGGTATAAACTTCGCAAGAGTTTATCATTAACTTACCCCTAATAACTTCGTTCAGGTTCCTCAACAAACGCTCTCACTTAAACTACTGGATTTGACTTTGCTATAGGGTACATTCCACCCTTAAGTGCTTCGTCACATTCCTGATCCATGATTTGAATCATTATTCTCCGATCCATATCGAATTGGGGTTGACCGCTATGCACAGGGTAATTCCGAATTCGATGTTGGATTCTCCCAATTGTTGTCCAAAAAGAAAAATCCATTTCATCTATTTTGGCTTTATTGGATTGGACGTCTTTTTCTACAATATCTACATGTCGTGCGGCTTTTACCCATGCGTCATCTATTCTCCTTCGTTTAGTTGTTTCTGCTTTCATCAGAACTTTGATCATAACATTCTCATATTCCAACTCTAATATCTTATACTCTGCCAAAGAGTGCTTCTAGTTCAAGCATCGCACATCGGGTAACACAATTTTGAATAGGTTGCATCTCTTTGCTTCCACGACCGCCTGCCAGTTCTTCAGCATGCTCTTCTAACTCATGAATACAATTTTGTAATACTAAATTTTGATCATAAAATTTCTTCTAATAAATTCTCATCAATTTCCTCTTCTTCCTCTTCTTCCTCACTCTCAGCTGCTACTCGGGTGCAACTATTAGTTCTTCACGCACCACGTAGATATCTCTAATACATTAACCTGGTTAGTGATTAAAGGTGTCTCAACGGTCTCATGTTCTTCATTACTTATCTCAACATTTTCGGATGCCATTTGGAAATACTGTCACAAAATAAATTTTAATTGACGTGTAACATATTATCCATATACTCTGACCGACCAATTAAATATCAAATAAACTTAGGTAGGTCATACCGGCGAAGGAATTTCCCGTCTCTCCCCTCTTAGTTCTTGTCTCACATCTCAGCCAGAGATCATATCCCTAAGCTTTGATACCAACTATGACGCCCCCAAAATTAGGTATACATCACCCATTCTGAGTCGCCAAATATATGGTACAAAATTCAAATACAACTTAATTATACAACAGTCGTGTAAAATACGACTAAACATATGCTGTGAGTTTTAATACAAATATTGTCATCTAGACAATATACAAACTCAATGGGGTCCTCATTACATTTATTATCACACTATTTCATAGAATAGTGAGGACTACTAATGCACCATCTAGGACCATCACTCTGTTTCCCCCGACTAGTCCCTGTTACGTTCTCATTTCCTGAAGAGAACAATGAAAGCAAAAGGGTGAGCTCAACTAGTCAGTAAGAAATATTATGACTAAGATAATGCAGAATAATTTATCGTTAGCCTTCAATGGTGTTAAACTGATAAAATATAATAATTAACATCAAGTTTAACTGCAGCGGAACAAGCAATCCATTAGAAGAGTCAAGTAGAGAATAAAATCTACTATCTTCTATGATTTAAAATAGTTTTTCATCACTTTTGTCGGCGAGACTCAGCTTAATAAATAATCCACATCATCAAATTATCCCTGCACTACAGGCCAATGATATTCTTTAGTATCACGACCACGAATTATCCATGCACTACGGGCCAAAGATAATCATGTTTTCATCAACGATCATGATCATGCCATAAAACAATTCATCTTTGCACCCTTGGCCGAAGAGAATCCATAGCCATAATCATACCAAAAACTGTCCATCAATACCTACGAGCCAATGAGGATTTTTTTTCACATCATTTGTAACATTACGGTCATGATTATACCGAATAATCCCTGGTCATAATCATACCAAGTCCATCTATGCACTACAGGCCATAGATGACTTTCAACATAATATAAACATGAGGATGATGACAATGCCACAATAATTCAATAAAACAAGTTCAAGAATTAATTTATCTAGGAACCAATAACGTCCAAATTGTCAACATGATACTGCTTTGTAGAGTAAAAATTTAAGAATGCTCAGAAGAATATTTCCATTAAAAGATACTGGATGAAACGCAAATATCAAGGATATTCCACTAATTTTATGGAGTATAGAAGCCAAACCTTTAACCAACTAAGTATAATAAAGAATGGAATAACGAAAGAAATCACCAGGCATACGATAGACCGCACAGACAGGTTATTCCAACAGAATAATGAATAACGAAACCAGGTTATGTGTAAACGCACAAACAGGATGTTCCAACAGAATGATAAATAATGGAACCAGGTCATGCGTAAAGCACAGATAGGATGTTCCAATAGAATAATAAAGAACGGAACCAGGTCATGTGTAAAGCACAGACATGATGTTCCAACAGAATAATAAAGAACGGAACCAGATCATGCGTAAACGCACAGACAGGATATTCCAACAGAATAATAAATAATGAAACCAGGTCAGGCGTAATACGTACCGACAGGATATTCCAACAGAATAATAAAGAATGGAATAACATAAGAATTTCACCATGTATGTGGTACTTCGCATAAACAGGTTATTCCAATATAATGATAAAGAATGGAATAACATAAGAATTTCACCAAGTATAGGGTATCCCGCGTATACAGTTTATTCTAACAGAATAATAAAGAATGGAATAACAGAAGTTCTCTTCATGAATAAGAAATAAAGAATACCCTTTACGAGTACAACAAATAATATCTCTTACCTTTGAAAGAAGAGTACTTCGACTAGTATGGCAAGGATATACTTGAAGAAAACTTGTACTACGCTCAAAGCTTTCTTAAACTCTAAGGAAATATGCTCAAGATTATAGAAGAACTCTCTCTATAGTTTCTCTCTCTAGAGTTTCAGTGAATTCGTAAGAAATAATGAAGGAATGAGCTTCTATTTATAGAAGATTGGACTGCATAGTAACTAATTTATGAACCGTCTAGATTGATTTACTTTTAATCGGACGATCCATATTTAAAGCAAAATCTTTTAAATAAAATATAATATATTTTATTTATAATCTAATAAAACGAATAACTTTATAAAAGTATTCTGTTTTTATATAAAAAGATTTTACTATGCAAAACACTATGCAGGCACTATGCAACACTATGCAGACACTATGCAATACTATGCATAATAAAATATAATATATTCTATTTATAGTCTAATAAAACAAATAACTTTATAAAGTATTCTGTTTTATATAAAAAGCTTTTCTGTTTTATTACATTAATAATACTAATAAAACAAAACTGAGTGACTTATCACGTAAGCATCAATAATCAATACCGTGTGCTACTATGCAACCACGCGTATTACTGTACTTTTACTACCGAGTAGTTCAACAGTATTAATGGTAAAACTTCTGCCGTTATTTTCATAAATTTTTTTTGTCATTTTCTCAATCAGACAATAATTCTATTGTGGGGTTCACCAATGATTGTACCGTCGTACGGATATTCTCCGACAAAAAGAATATTCCCCGACCAATCGAATATTATACAACAACTTGCATACTTTTTAAAATTTATAAATACTACCCACAACTATAACACGATATCAAATCCACACCATAATATTCATAAAATTATTTCGAGAAAATTAAATATTTATTCATAAAATCTGGGGTCTCACAACGACTTATAAAGTCGTTGCCTGAAAAATTGTTGCTAAATCCCCATTTTTAGCAACAAAAAAACTTTCGTTGCCCACGATGACGGAAAATCAAGTGGCCGAAAATTTTGCAACGAATTTCTAACGAAATTTTTTCCCGCCAATGAATTAGCAACGGAATTTTGCAACGACTTATGAATTTCGTTGCAAAAAGTAAAAGCCTAACACAATCTACAATGAAGGACAAATTTTGTTGCTAAACATATACTTTTAGCAACGACTTATAAAGTCGTTGCCCGAAAAATCGTTGCTAAAGGCCCATTTTTTTGTAGTGACAATTTAGCCATTAAATTTGTAAGCCAAATGACCACTTTGCCTTTACATTATTGAAGCTAAAATTTAGCCTTTGACCTAGTGAGAGTTGTTGGCCAACCCTAGGGAACCCATGTGACTGAAATCTTCAGCAAATCAGCCAATACATCTCAACTATACATATTTCATCTTGTTATATATAGATTGGAGAGAGAGAAAATATCATTTGTTAGCTAATTTTTGCACAAACACTCAACCAATCTCTCTCACCTCCACACCTCCAAAATTCTTGCTATATCAGTCACAAACTAAGCCCCACTAATACATATAACAAAATCAGAAGCCTTGAATCAAAATTTGATTATAGAAGGTATACACCCTAACTTGAAATCTGATCTCAGTTGCTATGTTAGATGATATGATGTTATGTTAAAACATGTTGTTTGTAGCCTATTTAAGTTATCTGGGTTATTATTTCCTAGATCCATAACATTTAGTGTTCGAAAAATCAAGTTTTAAAATTCTGGAAAAGTTTAAATTTTTTGTCTAACGACGAATGTTAGTCCTTGTAGATCTGTGCTTGATTATTATTTTGATGATTTAAAGGTTTGAAGTTGTAGTCTGTAATGTTGTTAGTAATCTGCAAGTGGTTTTATGATCATTGAATGCATAGATCGAAAGTTATTCACGGTCAAAGTTCATTGACCGAACACGAACTAAGTTTTCTGGGTAACCCAGAAAACTGAAGAACGTGTTCGGGCACTGACTTTGACCGGCTTTGATTTTGTTGCTGTAAAGTTGTTTGGATGCATATTTGTATCTACATTATAGTATGTCATGAGTGCTACAAGTTCATAGTACTTTTGAACCTTAGAAATCAACAGATCGATCGTAGTAATTGGTCAAAAGTTGTTGACCGTTAAGCCTTACTGCCTGGGTAACCCAGAAATGTTGAGGCAGTGGTCTAACATGTACTTTAGAGACTTAGATCTTGTAAGTTAATGATATCTGGACATTATAAATGATCAATAAAGATACCCTGGTAATTCTTCTACAAGACCCGACGTCTAGAACACCTGTGACATAAACCTATTGACCGGAATAAGGCCACAATGGTCGTTGATCGGCATTGACCAGATTTTTCTTGGCATCCCAGAACTTGATGAACAACCGTGACAATCATTTTAAATGCTCAGATCTTGCATCTGAGTTGTTGCATGACCAAAAGGATTGTGAATACTTGTAGTTCTACATTATACTATACAATCAATGCTTGAGATTGACTAGAGCATGCATGAACAAAGAATTAAAAGTGGTCAAAGCTGACCCTTCGAGCACTTACCTATCAGTGTTCTTGGGCTCAAGAACACCTAAGGCTTTAGCGACAGACTTAGTTAATTTTAATTAATTAATTTTCAAAAATCATTTAAAAATAGTAATTAATTTCCAAAAATTACAAAAATAATTTTAAAAATAATTTTAAGTTATAAAAAATTTAACTTTAAATAATTTGAAATATTTTTCATAAATATTAGTATTTATTTAAATATTATTGATATTTAATTTATTTAATAAATTCATTAAATAAATTAATTAAAAATAATTTTATTATATTAAAAATCATTTTAAATGATAATAAGTTATTTAAAAATATTTTGTGAGACCCCGAATTTTATGAAATAAAAATATTCAATTTTTCTATTTTGGTAAATAATTAAATTGATAAAAGTTTAAAGTTAAGGGTAATATGTGATTTTTTTTTTGAAAAGTAAGTAAGTTGATATAAAATATTCATTGTGTCGGGGAATATTCGATTAGTCGGGGAATATTCTTTTTGTCGGGGAATATCCGTACGAAGATACAATCATTGGTGGACCCCACAACGGAATTATTGTCGGATTGAGAAAACGATAAAAATATTTTATTGAAAATAACGGCGGAAGTTTTACCATTAATACTATTGAACTACTCGGTAGTAAAAGTACAGTAATACGCGTGGTTGCATAGTAGCACACGATATTGATTATTGATGCTTATGTGATAAGTCACTCAGTTTTGTTTTATTGGTATTATTAATGTAATAAAACAGAAAAGCTTTTTATATAAAACATAATACTTTTATAAAGTTAATCGTTTTATTAGGCTAATAGTAAAATCTTTTTATATAAAACAGAATACTTTTATAAAGTTATCTGTTTTATTAGACAATAATTAGAATAAATTATATTTTATTATGCATAGTATTTGCATAGTGCCTGCATAGTAAATTTTTTTTTATAAAGTTATTCATTTTATTAGATTATAAATAGGATATATTATATTTTATTTAAAAGATTTTGCTTTAAATATGGACCGTCAGATTAAAATAAATCAATCTGGACCGTTCATGAGTTAGTTACTATGCAGTCCATTTTTCTATAAATAGAAGCTTATTCCTTCATAATTTTTTACGAATTCACTGAAACTCTAGAGAGAGAAATTATAGAGAAACTATAGAAAAGTATTTTGCTACTTCCCTACTCGTATATTCAGTTTCTTTTACGGTAAGGGGTATTATTTCTTTTGTATTCATGAAGAGAACTTCTGTTATTCCATTCTTTATTATTCTGTTGGAATAACCTGTATACGCGGGCTACCCTATACTTGGTGAAATTCTTCTGTTATTCCATTATTTATTATTTTATCGAAATATCCTGCTATGCGTTTACGTCGGACCTGGTCCCATTATTTATTATTATGTTGGAATAACCTATTTTTGCGAAGTACCGCATACATGGTGAAATTCTTCTGTTATTCCATTATTTATTATTCTGTTGGAATATCATGTCTATGCTTTACGCATGACCTGGTTCCATTATTTATTATTCTGTTGGAATAACATGTCTGTGCGGTCTATCGCATGCCTGGTGAATTCTTCTGTTATTTCATTATTTATTATTCTGTTGGAATATCCTGTCTGTGCGTTTACGCATGACTTGGTTCCATTCATTATTATTCTGTTGAAATAACATATCTATGTAGGTTACCACATGCATGGTAAATGATCATTTGTATTTATACGAATAGTATTTTCATTAAAAAGGGGTTTCTGTCAGGGGCAGATTCGTAAATTTTCTGACCCTAAAAAAATTCTGGAAAAATTAGAAATGATAATTTGATGAGTTTTCTAGATTGTGTCCAAAAATGGCAATTTTTGGATGTATATATTAAGAGTTATGGATTTTATGGGAAAATAATATTTTAAAAGCAAACCCTTATAACTCCTTGCGGTTAACTCCAAAATTGGTGAAATTTTTATTGGGAGTACATGTATATAACAGGAGTATACCCTGTAAATTTTGGAATTTTTGGACAAAAGTACAATTTATAATAAATGTCTAAATATTCGGCAGTTTTAGCCGTATGAAAAATAGTAAATGAATTTTAAAAATTCTGAGAAAATATATGTTCAAGATGGGACTATATTCTGCTAAATCCCAGAAAAGAAATATTTTTGGCACTGATTTGGTATTTTTCATGAAAATGAACTAGTTATGAGTAAATGAATTAAATATGTTATGTGAAGTAATAAAATTGGAAAATAGGATTTTATGACTTGAGAATCCTATATAGGGTATATGTAGATTTTTTTTATGAGGGATTTGATCATTGATTATGAAATCTTATGAGTATGGCATTTTTGAATGATTAAATACATTATTTGATAAAGTGTAAACAATTAAAATAAATTGTTTATAAGTTTAAAAAGTGATTAAAATATTGTTATAGTATTAACAGTATTAGATTATGATTTTATTAAGTGATTGATAATGTCTGGATAAATTTAAAATCTTTAATATTTATCCTTGATTTAGTTTGATTAATGCTTATAATATTGTCATCATCCTCATATTTATATTATGTTAAAAGTCATCTGTGGCTTGTAGTGCATAGATGAACTTGGTATGATTATGAACAGGGATTATTCGGTATAATCATGACTGTAATGTTGCAAATGATATGGAAAAAGTCCTCATTGGCCCGTAGTGCATTGATGGACAATTTTTGGTATGATTATGGCTATGGATTCTCTTCGGCCAAGGGTGCAAAGATGAATTGTTTTATAGCATGATCAGGACCGTTGATAAAAACACAATTATCTTTGGCCCGTAGTGCATGGATAATTTGTGGTTGTGATACTAATGAAAAAGTCCTCATTGGCCCGTAGTGCATTGATGGACAGTTTTTGGTATGATTATGGCTATAGATTCTCTTCGGCCAAGGGTGCAAAGATGAATTGTTTTATGGCATGATCAGGACCGTTGATGAAAACATGATTATCTTTGGCTCGTAGTGCATGGATAATTCTTGGTCGTGATACTAAAGAATATCCTTGGCCTGTAGTGCAGGGATGATTCGATGACGTGGATTATTTATTGAGCTGAGTCTCAACAATGAAATATTAATTCATGGATGTGATAATAATGAATATCTTTGGCCGTAATGCAAAGATGATTTAATGATTACGAGCATGAATTGTGATTTGGTATAACCATGATTTTTGATGTTTCAGGTAAAGATATGTGATAAAAATTATCTTCGTCTAGAGTGCGAAAAGAAATTCAAAATCACAATTATGATTATGAGTTATTCATATGATTGTGGACATGAATTGTTGATTGATGTTACATGGATAAAATATTATTGGTGGACTTTTAACATTGAGAAGATAATAGACCTGATGGTCTATTTGACTCTTCTAATGGATTGCTCGTTCCGCTGCAACTATGGTTGAAAAGTTTTATCATCTACCATATGTTCTAAATCTCTGATTTATTATTAATGAAAGCTATTGATAATTTAATTATCTTTAGTCATAATATTCTTTACTGGGCTAGTTGTGCTCACCCTTTCTGCTTCACAATTCCTTTCAGGTAATAAGAGTGTTGCCGTAAGAGTGTTATCGGGTCGAGCGGGTATAACAGGGGAATAGAACAATGGTCTCTAGCTGTGGAGGTTCTCCCTAAACAGTATAAAAAAGTGTGTTATATTCTATACAACATTTAGTAGTTATATTTGGTGAATCAAATAGGGTGAGGTGAACCCAACTTTGGAAGGGTGTTTTGCCACTATCATACAAGATGTCTAATGACATACAACCTCGTGTTCTCATAAGACATGGTTGTGCACATCCACTTGCTTAATATATCTACGAGCACTACCTGTATGATCTTGGAGTTTATTTGAAACATAATATACACTTGGAGACAATGGAGATAGTTATATGTCAAGAGAAGACTAACCATTGGAAAGAAGATGATATTAATCTTCTTGTTTTTCTTTGGGGTCTATTGGGTCAACCAAGGATAATTCTGTGGCCATATGATATCTATTATAACCTAGACGCATGGCCTCCCATGTACGAAAGTTTCCTTGAGCACTTCCTAAAGATTTTAATTTCTAAAACAGTCTTTGACTATACTTTTATTTAAAGTACCAATGTAAGGTTGTGGTCGAGGCACTATGAGAGTTATATACATTTGTATTAAAACTCACAGTTAACTGTGGTCGTATTCTATACGACAGCTCAACAGTTGTATAAATGAAGTTGTATTTGAATTTTGTACCATGTATCTGGCGACTCAGAATGGGTGATGTATACCTAATTTTGGGGGCGTCACATATTTTAAGTTATAAAATATAACTTTTAATACTTTAAAGCAAATTTCATCAATTATTTAATATTAATGATATTAGATTTATTTAATAATTATATTAAATTAATTAATTTAAAAATGATTTTTAATATTAGAAAAATCATTTTAAATGAAAATAAAGAGTTTAAAAATATTTTAGGTTATAAAATATAACTTTCAATATTTAAAGGTAAATTTTATTAATTAATTATATATTAATGATATTAAAGTTATTTAATAATTATATCAAATAAATTAGTTTAAAAATGATTTTAATAGTATAAAAATCATTTTAAATGAAAATAAAGTGTTTAACGATATTTTGAAGTTATAAAATATAACTTTTAATATTTAAAGGATAAATTCATTAATAATTTAATATTAATGATATTGATTTAATATTAATGATATTAAATTTATTTAATAATTATATTAAATAAATAGTTTTAAAATGGTTTTATTAATTTAAAAATCATTTAAAAAGGATATAAATGAATTAAAAATATTTTAAGTTATACTTAATAACTTTTAATATTTTGATGGATAAACCATTAATATTTAAATATTAATGATAATTATTTAAAAATGATTTTAATTGTTTTAAAAATCATTTAAGGATAATACAAATACTTAAAAAATATTTTGAGTTATTATAAATAACTTTAATATTTTGGCAATGGTTTCATTAATAGTTTAATATTAATTAAATGTTAATGATAATAGAATTATTTAATATTTAAATCATTTAAACAAATATAGAAGTACACGATAGAGTTTTAGACTTGATAATTACCCGAAAAAGCTGTCGGTACACCGAAATATTTCAGAAATTGACATGGACTTATATAATTTGTCTGTATACGTGTTTGTTTGTGATCCAATGACTGTTAAATATGAGTGACAATGTGATTAGGTTATGTGCTGACTGCAATTAGTAGTATTATGTGTTACGATATGTTATTCTAATCGATCAAATGATCTTATTAATGATAGGTTTTGATATAAAAGATAAAACTAAGTTGCGTATCTGTAAGTAGTAGACCAGGCAAGTATCCTACCTTTGCATTTTCTTTATGCAATGGACATGAGTAAGGAATTTTCAGAATTATATTATTATTGTGTCAGATTATTAAACCTATTGTTATATATAATATATCCTATTATTGTTTATCAACATGATATTATAATATATAATTCAGATATATATTATGTTCGTTAATTTCCAAATATGGTTATACAAGTGTCCTCACTTGGATAATCATTGTATTTAATTACATGTTGATATATTTATATATACCTATTGATCACTCGTATGTATACATAAATGAAAAGCCGTCTAAGCTATTTGACCAGCTAGACACAAATTTAGAAATATCATTGAAAATGATAAAACCTTGTTGTATCCAATCAAATTATTTTGGTTCGGATTCCCTACTAAGTATGAACATCCCGAACAAGGGAAAACTTTTATACGCCCAAGGCAGACAGAGTGAACGATAATATCATTCTTGCATGCAGTATTGATCAATACAGGGCCCATGTGATGTACACCCTCGCGCCCGTAAGTTATGACGGTTTGTAGATGAAGTTATGCTAAACCTTATCAAAAAATTTAAAACAATGTTCATAGTATGTCACATTAACCCTATTTATAGTCAATACGTAGTTTCAAAAATTTGATATAGAGTTGTTATGTTATTATTATCGGATCAGTTTACTTCACAACTATTGAATCGTTGTAGAAGTGATGTATAAAGAAAACATTTAATTCTTTCAGCTAATTATATTTATAATTGTTATTACTTGCTGGGCACTCAAATGCTCATCCTTGCTTAATTTAAATGTTTTCAGCTATGTGTGAACAGCTAGAAGGTTCGGCCAAGAACAAGGGAAAAGGAAAAAAAATAGAATATGTTTAATGGTATCTTTTGTGATAGTTAAACTGTATTAAAACAATGATATGTATTATCTATCATGTAAGGAATTATAGTAAAGGTTGCGTACTTGGGATTAGACTCTGATATATGTAAATTAAGTTTGATTTTTATATTATTGTTATTATTATTAGTATTATTCTGCTCATAGAAATGGTATCGTGAATCACCGAGTTTGTGACGCCCCCAAAATAGGCATACAACACCAATTCTGAGTCGCCAAATACATGGTACAAAAACAACTACAACTTTATAAATACAACAGTCGTGCAAAATACGACAACACTTAAACTGTGAGTTTAAATACAAATATTGTCATCTAGACAATATCCTCACTCAAATAAGTCCTCATTATAATTATTGATACACTATTTTACAAAATAGTGAGGACTACTAAAACAACTTCTAGAACCATCATTCCACACCCCGACTAGTACTCGCTACATTCTCGCCTCCTGAGAAGAAAAATGGAACAAAAAGGAAAAGGGTGAGCTCAACTAGCCCAGTAAAGAACATTATGACTAATATAATATAGAACAAATTATCGTTAGTTTTCAACAGGGAAAAATCTAATAGAATACAATAGACAACCAGTTTTAAATCAATATTTGCAGCGGAAATAATTATTCATTAGAAGAGTTAAGTAGAGAATAAAATCTACTATCTTCTATATATGAATTTAAAAGTCCATCGTCAATATTTTATCCCTGTAACATCAATCAACATATATCTAGAATCAAATATTCATCTTTGCACTACAGGCCAAAGATATTCATCAGTTGGTCATGTTCATCTAAACACCTGTTCATCTTTGCACTACAACCCAAAGATATTCATTAGAAAATCATTCATCTTTGCACTACATGCCAAATATATTCAGTTATATCATCATTTAGGACTGAGGATGATGAAAAATATTTTAAAGAAAATGAATCTAGTGAAACAAAAGAACAAATACAAAGGATTCGTACTTTAAACAATCCAAGTTCAAAAATACTTCATAAATAACCATAGTAGAGTTAAATTCAAGAATGAAGATCAAAATATGGATACAATCAAAGCTAGTATCCATAATAGATATCTTGGACAAAAAATGAAAATTTAATTTTTTTGTGAATAGTGCCGTATTCGTGAATAGTGATGTATACGTGAATAGTGCCGTATACGTGAATAGTAACCCCGACACTAAAAGACAAGAATTTCACAAGAAAAATCTTACCAATATTCCGGCATAATGATATTGAAAGAAATAATATCATTTATAAAAAAATAACATCCCTTACATCGAAAAGACAGTATTTCTTACTGGAATACTGGATATATTGCTGAAGGAACTTACACCGTATAGCAACACTTAAAGTATCAAAATACTCACAAAAATACGCTCGATATTATAGAGAGAAAACTTTAGTTTCTTGTGTGATTTTCAACTCTAACCTAAGCACACTATTTATAGAAAAATGCTTAGAACACCAAAGCCGAAAATTTAATAAAATATTAATATATTTATGTAAATTTCCTACGCACACCAAAAAATCTGAATTTAATATCTAACATGTGCAAGTGGGGCCCACCCAATGGAAAAAATATTTTTATTAAAAAAATATTTAAAACTTCAAAAATCAATTATTCCGGAACTCAACAATGACCAAAATCGCATCTATGCCTTGAGAAACCTTGGGAAGACCAATAACGAAATCCATGGTAATGTGCTCCCACTTCCATTCTGAAATTTTAAGTGGTTGCAATAAACCTTTTGGCACTTGATGCTCCACCTTGACTCGTTGACAAGTTAAACACCTTGAGATAAATTATGCTATCTCTCTCTTCATATTGCTCCACCAAAATGTATGTCGAAGATCACGATACATTTTAGTACTCCCAAGATGGATTGCAAATGGTGTGTTGTGCGCCTCCATCATAATTTTATAATTTAAATCAGGGTCGTTAGGAACACAAAGTCTGGAGTTGACTCTAAGAATTCCTTCTTCATCGATTCTTGCTTCCAGGATCGTACCTTTTTGTAATTTCTTCCTCATACGCATTAGCTCCAGGTTTGTAGCTTAAGCAACTTTAACTTTATCGATTAAAGTTGATTCTGCTCGTATATTCTCCATCATCACATGGGTCCCTAGAGTCTTTAACTCTATCTCCATCTTTTGTAAGTTATATAAAATGGGCCTTTGCGTTGACAATATCTCACTCGTACCCACATATGATCTTCTACTCAATGCGTCAGTTACCATGTTCGCTTTTCCAGGATGGTATTGAATGGTAGGATCATAATCTTTCAACAGTTCGAGCCAACGTCGTTGCCGCATGTTGAGTTCCTTTTGAGTGAAGAAATATTTGAGGCTTTTATGATCCGTATAGATCTCCACTTTCTCCCCATACAGGTAATGCCTCCAAATTTTAAGTGCGAAGACAACAGCTGCCAACTCTAGATCATGAGTAGGATAATTCCTCTCATATTCTTTGAGTTGTCGAGAAGCATAGGCTATGACTTTCCCATGTTGCATGAGAATACTTCCTAACCCTTTTCTTGAAGCATCACTTTAGCTGACAAATCCCTTCAAACAAGATGGTATTGTCAGAACATGTACTGAAATGAGTCTCCTCTTGAGTTCTTGAAAACTCTTCTCACATTCCTCACTCCAACCGAATTTTGTATCTTTTCGAGTCAGCTGAGTTAATGGAGTAGCGATTCAAGAAAACTCTTCTACGAATTTGCGATAATAACCAACTAAGCCGAGAAAGCTACGTACTTCGGTCACTGATTTAGGTTGCTCCCAGCTTTGTATTGCTTCAATCTTTGTCGGGTCAACAGATATTCCATGACTTGATACTACGTGACCAAGGAATGCTACTTCCTCAAGCCAGAACTCACATTTTTTCAACTTGGCATAAATCTTGTTTTCACGAAGCTTTTGGAGTATCAGCCTCAAGTGTTTCTCATGATCTTCATGGCTTTTGGAGTATATGAGTATGTCATCAATAAAGACGACTACAAAGTGATCCAAATATTCCTTGAATACTCAGTTCATCATATCCATGAAGGCAGCAGGAGAATTAATCAATCCAAAGGATATGACTAGGAATTCGTAATGCCCGTACTGAGTTCTGAAAGCCGTCTTTGGAATGTCATCGGTTTTAATCTTTAACTGATGATATTCGGAACAAAGATCGATCTTTGAAAAGAATTTGACGCCTTGCAACTGGTCAAATAGGTCACCAATACGTGGCAATGGGTACCTATTTTTGATGGTGACATGATTCAACTCCCGATAGTCAATACAAAGTCGCATACTCCCATCTTTCTTCTTCACTAATAGCACAAGAGCACCCCAAGGAGACATACTAGGACGAATGAAACCGATGTCTAACAATTCTTGCAGTTGGGTCTTTAACTCGTGAAGTTCAGTAGGAGCCATTCGATATGGGGCTTTGGAAATGGGTTTTGTACCGGGTTCAAGGTCGATACAAAATTCAACTTCACGCTCTGGGGGCAGGCCAAGAAGTTCTTCAGGGAATACGTCAGGAAATTTATTAACAATAGAAATATCATTCAAATCTGACGTATTTTTGTTTAAATTCGTGACATGAGCTAAGAAAGCTTGACATCCGTTTTTCAATAAATGAATAGCTTTATGGCTTGAGATGACGATAATTGATTTTAATAGGTTGGTTCTTGAATTCGCATAATAGGTTAGTTAGGAATATGAAAGCTAACAACCTTACGAAAATAATCAATTTTTGCATGATGAGTAGTTAACCAATTGATCCCTAGAATTACATCAAACACAAGTATTTTTAAGGAAATAATATCGACAAGTAATGTGAGGGTACCGATTTGAACCAAACAAGACTTATAAACAGTGGATGTAATAAGGTTTTTCCCAACGGAGTTTCAACAGATAAGTCAAAGTCTAATTTCTCCGGAGTCAAATTTAAACGTTGAAAACAAGTAGGAGAAATAAAAGAATGGGTAGAACCGGTATCTAATAAGGTATATACTTCGCTAGAGTTTATGATAAGCTTACCTGTGATGACCTCGTTCGGGTTCCTTGCTTTCTGGGAGGTCAAAACAAACGCTCTCCCTTGAACTACTAGTTTTGACTTGTCTGGGACGGCATTTGGTGTCACCGTTCCAACTGAACTTAGCTTCCCTGTACGACAAAATCTAGCTAGGTGAACTTCTCTTCCATAATTGTAACACATTTTGGACTGCTACACACAGTTTGGACTGATGTGTCCCTCCCCTCCGCATTTGAAGCATATGATAGGTGGTCGTTCTCCTTCCTTAATAACGGGTGCTGGTGCTAACGTCTTTCCATCATTGTTGAATCTCCTCTTCTTTAAATGTACACTTTTATTGTCTTGGCCATGATTACCACCGAAGTGGTTACCATTTCTGGCATGTTGATTCCTTCCACGTTTGTTGTCGCCGCTTCGATGACTGCTACTACCGGTATTATCATTTTGTCTGCTGCTCTCCCTTGGTTGGGATGTCTCATTATCGCGCTCCAATAACTGAGCCCTATTTACAACATCTGAATACAAACACAGTTTATGAGAGATAAGATATTAACGTATCTCGGGTTTCAAACCTCTTAGAAACATTCACGTCTTTCTTTCCTCATTGTCAACTAAGTGGGATGCAAACCGAGACAACTTGGCAAACTTGGTTTCTTACTATGACACGGTCATGTTGTTTTGCTCAAGTTTAATAAACTTTACCTCTTTCATGTGATGAATACTTTCGAAAAAGTCCTTATCATTGAACAGTTCTTGGAACTTCTCCCAAGTCGTCTTCAGTGCAGTATGTTGAGTACATTTTACAGATTCCCACCAGTAATCTGCCTCTCCTCGCAACATGAAGGTGGCAAAGGGAACCTTTTTCTCCTCGGAGCTTCCCAAGACATCAAATATCTTGGTGATTTGCTTTATCCATGTCTCCGCCTTAAGTGGGTTTGACTGTCCAATAAACTCTGGTGGTCCCAGCTCCTTGAACTGCTTAGCGGTGACCGTCCGAGAGTTGCCAGTGTTTCCACCTGCATTATGGACATGAGTCTTTTTCGCCTGATGTTGCATGAATTACAGAAAGCCCCTAAACATTCCGTCGTTCATCATTTGGTCAATGTTATTGTTTGTATGAGGATTGTTACCTTCCTGATGCACATTATCCTGGGTATTGATATGTGGTGACTCAACGGTCTCCTGTGCTCTATTGCTATTCTCAACATTCTCGGATGTCATTTTCAAATTCTGCCACAAAACAAGGGTTAATTGACATACCACATATTATCCCTATACTCTGACCGACCAATTAAATACCAATTAACTTAGGTAGGTCATACTAGCAAAGGAATTCCCCGTTTCTCCCCTCCTAGTTCTTGTCTCACATCTCAGCCAGAAATCATATCCCTAAGCTTTGATACCAACTGTGACGCTCCCAAAATAGGTAAACATCACCCATTCTGAGTCGCCAAATACATGGTATAGAATACAAATACAAACTTAAATACACAACATGAGCTATGAGTTTCCATAAAAATATTGCCATCTAGACAATATTCAAACTTAAAATAAGTCCTCATTACATTTATTATCACACTATTTCACAGAATAGTGAGGACTACTAATGCAAACATCTGGACCGTCACTCCGTACCCCAACTAATCCCAGCTATATTCTCATTTCCTGAAGAGAACAATGAAAGAAAAGGGTGAGCTCAACTAGCCCAGTAAGAAATATTATGACTATGATAATGCAAAATAAATTATCGTTAGCCTTCAACAGTGTTAAACTGATAAAATATAATAAACATCAAGTTTAACTGCAGCGGAACAAACAATCCATTAGAAGAGTCAAGTAGAGTATAAAATCTACCATCTTCTATGATTTAAAATGTTTTGATTCACTTTTATCGCTGAGACTTAACTTAATAAATAATCCACATCATCGAATCACCCTTGCACTACGGCCAAGGATATTCTTAAGTATCACGACCATAAATTATCCATGCACTACGGGCCAAGGATATTTATGTATTCACCAATGGTCATGATCATGCCAACGACTGTCTATCAATGCACTACATGGCAATGAGGACTTTTACCACATCATTTGTAACATTACGATTATGATTATACCGAATAATCCCTGGTCATAATCATACCAAGTCCATCTATGCACTACGGGCCAAAGATGACTTTCATAACAATATAAGCATGAGGATGATGACAATGATATAAGAATTCAATTAAATGAAAGTAAATGATAAATTTTAAAGATTTATAATTTAATTTATCCAAAATTCAATAATGTCCAAATTATCAACATGATACTACTTTATGGAGTAAAATTCAAGAATAATATTATATCAAAAATGATTTGGACCGAAAAGAAATCAATTTTTGTCATGAATAGTACCCCGGGTGAATAGTAACTGAGTGAATAGTGATAAGTAGGTTTTATACCTACTTATCCGGTATCTATTACTTGAATTAGTTTCTTAAACCTATGTTTCTTAGTTACTTTTTATACATTTTATGTTATTTTGTAGGCTATGACATAACATTGGCATGAAGAAGCAAGGGAAAGAAATTCGGACATCTTTTGGACCAAAATACGCAAGTAAATACAAGAAGGGAAGATTAAAGGACTTTTAACACCAAGTTGGATGCATGTTATTGGCTTGGAACTTGGATTATACTGTAGAGCTTCTTCTTAGATTTTTGGAACATCTTGGATCGTCCCAATCGGAGCTTGGATACGAGAGTTATGGCCTTTTTCTCAACAAAGATCAAAGTTAAGAGTTGTCATGCTTGCCATTTACATAACATCTACTTTAAGCTCAATTTCCGCCTTGATCCGGAAGGAATCTGTCAATCCTCAAAGAATTAAAGTTATAAATCTCGTCGATATCTTCGATTTGATAGGTGGTAGGCACCGTAACTCCTAGGGGATCAAACGGTATGCCTAATTTACCAAAGGACGTTGCAGTAGAAAACAGCATAGCGCGGACCGCGCTATAAATGAACTACGCATAGCGCGGGGCGCGCTGGGCCACCAGAATGTCTGACACTCTAGCGCGGGGAGCGCCCAGAATGGCCTAGAGACAGCGTGGGGCGAACCGGTCAGTTAGGGGACATCTGTTTTGGGTTATTTGGTGTCCAATTTGAGCTAGAATAGGATTCTTAGTTGCCTAACTTTCTAGGGTATCCATTAGAACTATAAATGCATGATGAGAGGCATAAAAGAGAGGATATATAGGCTAGTTTTGGAGGATTCCATGAGATTAGATTAGAGTAAATTAGATCAAAACACTAGTTCTTGTTAGATATGGAGATTGAAGCAACTAGGAGACCATTGAAGATTCAAAGTAGGAGCAAGGAGGGAGTATCAAATCTACAGAAAATAGATTCTATCTTCTTATCTTCTTTTATCTTTGTCTTTTAATGATTATTCAATTGTGGATTCTTAGTTTTAATTCAATAATAATGAACTAATTCTTTGTTTGAGATCACAATGGATCTTATTGTGTAGTTTATTTTAATATGCTTCGCTATCTATTATTATGTTCTATTGTGAGGATTGTCTATTGTGATTTGGACTTAATTGCTTAATTGCCTAGCTAATAATTACAGTGATAATCTATATGAACTCGAGAGATGAAGTATAGATTTAGATTTGATCATGATAGCATGTGTTTGTGATTTCTACATAGATGGAATTCATGATTCGTATTTAGGATAGAGATATGCCTTTATGCTATATGTAATCTTATAGAGAACTTGTGCTTTAAATCATTTTTAATTGTAATTCACATAGAGATATAGTGGATTAGTTAATTACGGTGTTGATAAGTGGATTTTATATACACTTATCCGGTATCTTTTACGTGAATTAGTTACTTATATTTATGTGTCTTAGTTACTTTTCATGCATTTTGTGTTCATTTTGTAGGTTATACGTTTGGGAGCGGTGTGAGCGACTATTGGTAAGGAAAAGCAAAGAAAACGCAAAGAAAAGCAAACCGGACATCATTTGGGCTTTCATGTTTACTTCATGTTCTTGGTTTGGAACTTAGCTTACATTGAAGAGCATCGTCTTAGATTTCTGGAACATTTTGAATCATTCCAATCGGAGTTCGGATGCAAGAGTTATGATGGTTGTACCAACGGACGTCGAACGTCATGGTTTTGGGTGGTCATTTGCATAGCATTTACTTCCAGCTCAATTTCAGCCTTTATTTGCCCAGAATTTCTCAATCCTCAAAGAATGAAAGTTTTAGATCTCATCGATATCTTCAATTTGATAGGTGGAAGGCCCTGTAACTCCTCTCGGATCAAACGTTATGGCCATTTTCCCAAAGGACGTCAGAGCAAAAAATGTCAGAACTTGGGGCCAGCGCCGGGGCGCCCAAAATAGGCCTATGCCCAGCGCCGGGGTGCTGGGGGCAGTGTTTGAGCGTCATGCCCAGCGCTGGGGCGCTGGGGAAGGGCTTGATGATGGCCTGAATGCGTTTTTGGCGAATTTTGACACCTTTTTGACTCCAAATAGGATTGGGTTTGTTCCTAAGATAAAAATTGGACTTGTAACCTATAAATACATGATGTAAGACATAAAATAGGAGGGGATTACATATTTTAGTTTAGATAAAACACTCCATTATATTAGAACAAAAACCCTAGTTCTTATTAGTTTTAGAGATTGAAGCAACTTAGAGATCATTGAAGATCAAGAGCAGGAGCAAGAGAGGAGCATCAGATTTGCTAACAACAGATTCTATTCTCTTCTCTTATCATACTTTTATCTTTTAATGTCTATTCAGTTGTGGATTATTGGTTTCAATTTATTAATTATGAACTAACTCTTTTACTAAGATTCCAATGGAACCTTTTATGATTATGAATTGATTATTTGATTTGTTTCAATTATTTAAGTTGAAGTGAATTGTCCATCTTGCTTTGTGCTTATTGATTAATTATCTGGCCAATAATTACCTTGTTACTCTAGAAGGAATTGGGAAAAGAATTCTAGGGTTAGAACTGGGCTTGGTGACATGTGACTTAGTTATTTGCATAGTGAGTAATTAGGTTTGTGAATAGAATGAGAATATCTATTTGTCGCATGTAACACATAAGGAATTGGGATTGTAGTGAGTTTAATTCAATTGTTTTGCATAGGGATATAGCAAAATTAACTTGGATTAAATAGAAGGAAAATGATGACTTGAGAAAGGGCTTTTGGCATTTGAGAATTCCTGTTAACAATTCAATAGACATAATAATTGGGATAATTAGATAATTGGTTTATAGTTCATAATTGGGGATATTGGAGTCTTAATCTTTATTTATCTGAATTCATTCGTTAAAATCTTAGTTTTAATTAGTCAATTTAGTTTTCTTAATTAGAAAAATCACGATTTGAGATTGTTTAAATAAAATTAGTTTGGTTAAGAATTAGTACTTGGTGATTTTTATTAAATAATTCCTCGTGAGAACGATACTCTACTTTCACTTTATTACTTGTTGACCGTGTATACTTTCACGTATTCATTGATTGCGAAATCGATCAACAAGTTTTTGGCGCCGCTGCCGGGGAATTAATTTAATAATTATTTACCAATATTAATTTCAATCAAATTAGTCTTAATTTAAACATTTTTATTTTTATTTTTAATTCTCTTTCTATATTTCTCTCTTTTCAGGATACCATGGATGACTTTGCGTATCAATGGCCATACACGAACATGACTCAACCAAGGGGAACAGAGATTGACAGACTCAAGAAACTTTCTGCATTGTCAACACAGATTAAGACACTTTCGAGGATGTTTGAAGCTTTTGAAGCTCAACGTCGTCAAAGTATGGCGGTTACTTGTGATTATTGTGCTGGAAATCATATGAGTCATCAATGCGCCATCAGTTTTGAGCCGGTACAGTATAGTGGTGATTACCCCAATAATTATGTCTATCCCAACAACTATCATTAGGATTGGGGGTATCACTCGGATTTTTCATGGAGTAACAATCAAGATCAATTTTATGCTCCAAGTCAAACATACCCACAAGATTTCTCGTGTCCATCTCCACTACAACAGGAAGAACATTCAAATTGGGAGGAAGCCTTGGAAAAATTTATTAAAGCTTCTGAAAAAAGGAATAGTAACCCCGTGAATAGTATCCCAGCATGAAAAAGTTAAAACTTATCAAGAATGCTCAAAATAATATTTCCATTAAAAGATACTGGATGAAGCGCAAATATCAAGGATATTATACTAATTTTATGGAGTATAGAAGCCAAAACTTTAACAAAATGAGTATAGAATTCAGAATCTGAAACGAAATAATATTACTTACATACTAAAGAGTATGGAAGAAAATATTATTTCATATGAATATTGAACAAAAATAACATCCCTTACCTTGAAAAGAAGAGTATTCCAACTGGTATAGCATGGATATTTTTGAAGAAAACTTTCATTATTTTCTACACTCAAAACTTTCTAAAACTATAAAGAAATACGCTTAATATTATAGAAGAAGAATTCTCTGATTCTGGTGTGATTTTCAATTCTAACTAAGCATCCTATTTATAGGAGAATGGAAGGGGTACTATTAAAATAAAATCACAGACGTAATAGTAACGTACGAAATTTTCAGCCGAATTTTTTTCAATTCACGAGATTTGTTACTATGCATTACTATGCAGACACTATGCAAACACTATTCATAATAAAATATAATATATTCTATTTTTCATAAAAAACAAAACTTATTATAATATATATATAATAATTATATATATATAACAAACATCCGTGACTTCTGAATTTCTCCACCCATATGTCCTTTTCAAAAACTGTAGGCCCCACCATAATCATATTATAATACTTATATATATACTGAATAACTTTCTACCGATTATTTTGAAAAATGAGTAAATAGGGGGTCCAAATAGTACGTCAATATTTACAACAAATACTTCATAAAATTACCTCAATATGTTTAACAACATTTATCATCATTATTATAATTCGCAATATTTAACAACAAGGTCGTTCCCAGGAAAGAGGGGGCTTTTCGATAAGAATTTCTCCCTATTGGCGCGCAATTAGGTGACCAAACCTCTCATTGACAGAACTTCTAGACATTGTCAATATTGCAGATAATAATATGAATAACTTTGTCGTCTCAATTATTAATTTAATAATATAGCATATTATGCAGATGATACTGTGATAATAATTGAATCAATAATATGAGAGATATGATGCAACAATTACTGTAGCAATAATTGAGTATAACTGAGTGACTTCTCACGTAAGCATCAATAATCAATACCGTGTGCTACTATGCTACCACACGTATTACTGTACTTTTAACATCAGTTATTTCAACAATTAACGGTAAAACTTCTGTCGTTATTTTCATAAAAAGATATTTATGTCATTTTCTCATTCCGACAATAATTACATTGTGGGGTCCGCCAATGATTGTGCCGTCGTACGAATATCCCCTATTAAAATGACTATTCCCCGACCAATCGAATATTATATAACAACTTGCTTACTTTGCAAAATTTATAAATATTACCCACAACTTTAATATTATAACAAATCAACACCATAATTATTCAAAATGATATTTATAGAAACATTCATCTTTATTCATAAAAGTTGGGGTCTTACAACAATATTTTTTTCCATACTCTGTAGTATGTAAGTAATATTATTTCGTTTCAGATTCCGAATTTTATACTCATTTTGTTAAAGTTTTGGCTTCTATATTCCATGAAATTAGTAGAATATCCTTGATATTTGTGCTTCATCCAGTATCTTTTTATGAAAATATTATTCTGAGCATTCTTGATAAGTTTTAACTTTTTCATGCCGGTGTACTATTCACGGGGTTACTATTCCCAAAGTTACTATTCACAACAGTACTATTCACTCAGTTACTATTCACCCAGGGTATTATTCATGACAAAAATTGATTTTTTTCGGTTCCAAATCATTTTTGATACAATATTATTCTTGAATTTTACTCCACAAAGCAGTATCATGTTGACAATTTGGACATTATTGAATTTTGGATAAATTAAATTATAAATCTTTAAAAATTTATCCTTTGCTTTCTTTGAATTGAATTCTTATATCATTGTCATTATCCTCATGCTTATATTGTGATGAAAGTCATCTTTGGCTTACGTGCATAGATGAACTGTTGATTGGTATGATTATGACCAGGGATCATTTGGTATAATCATGACTCGTAATGTTATAAATGATGTGATAAAAGTCCTCATTGGCCCGTAGCGCATTGATGGACAATTGTTGGTATGATTATGACAATTGATGAAAACACGGATATTCTTGGCCCGTAGTGCATGGATAATTTTTGGTCATGATACTAATGAATATCCTTGGCCTGTAGTTCAGGGACGATTTAATGATGTGGATTATTTATTAAGCCGAGTCCTCAGCAATAAAACTGTTGATAAACCTTTTAAATCATAGAAGATAGTAAATGTGATGCCCCCAAATCCGGGTACTTGAAACCGAACTCGGTGCTTCACGATACCATTTCTATAAGCTGAATAATGCTAATAATAATAACAATAATATAAAGTTTAAACTTAATTTACATATGCATCAAAGTTTACTCCCAGGTATGAGACCTTTAAACATTCATTACATCATAGATAATAAATATCATTGTCTTAATAAACTATAACTATTACACAACATATTATAAATCTCATTCGTACAGCTTTCCTTTCCCCTTGTTCTTGCCTGAGCCTTCAAGTTGATCATACTTAACTGAAAACATTTAAATTTAAAGCAAGAATGAGCATTGGATTACCCAACAAGTAATAACAACAATATATATTAGCTGAAAGAATTAAATGTTTTCTTTGAAAGACACTTCTACAACATATCAACAGTTGTGAAGTAAGCTGAACCAATAATAACAACATATCACTTCCATATGTAATCTTTGAAACTATGTATTGACTATAACTGGAGATCAGTCAACATACTAAGAACATTGTTTTCTATTTTCGAAAAGGTTAAATAGAAATTCATCTGTAAATCGTTATAACTTACGGGCACGAGGGGTGATCAGCCTGTTATGCCATGTATTGATCAATACTACATGCAAGAACGATATTATCATTCACTCTATCTACCTTAGGTGCACAAAAGTTTTCCCATATTTGGGATGTTCATACTTAGTCGGGAATCCAAACCAAAATAATCTGGTTGGATACAATAACATTCTATCTTGTTCAACAATATTTTTATGTCTAGCTGAATCAAATAGCTTAGACGGCTTTTAAGTCAACGTATACATACTTTAAATCAATAAGTATGTATCAACATATGATTAAATACAATGGTTATCCAAGTGGGGGCACTTGTCTAACCCTATATACGAATTAACGAACATAATAATTATCTGAATTATACAATAATACATTGATCAGATAATGTAAGAACTTGTATGAATACAAAGATTGGATACATAATCAATAATAATAGAGTTAATATTCTGGCACAATAATAATATGATTCTGAAACTTTCGTACTCATGTCCATTGCATAAAGTAAATGCAAAAGTAGAATACTTGCACAATATAAAGAATAGTTCGGATACTTGCTCAATAATAATTGGAGTAAGTTTAGGAAACTTGCATAACATGATATATCTGTTTGCACGAAATAAAAGTAGTGTATAAGGTTTAGATACTTTCCTGAGCTGCTGCTTACAATAACGCAACTTAGATTAATCTTTTATACAGTGACCTATCAATAATAAGATCGTTCGTTTGATTAGAATAATATATCGTAACACAGAACACTGTCTATTGCAGTCAGCATATAACCTAATAACTTTGTCACATATATCTAACAATTATTGATTCACTAACAAACATATATCTAGTCAATTTATCTAAGTCCAAATCAATATCTGAAATATTTCGGTGTACCGACGGATTTATCGGGTAAATATCGAGTCTAAGACTCTATCGTGTAGTTCAATATTCGTTTAGATATTTTAAATATCAGTCATATTATTTTTCATAGCCTTATAATAATTTTTAAATAATTATTATACTTTATCATGAATTTTCAAACACTAAAATCATTATTAATTGATTTAAATATTAACTAATTCTATTATCATTAATATTTAATTAATATTAAACTATTAATGAAACTATTTCCAAAATATTAAAGTTATTTATAATAACTCAAAATATTTTTAAAGTATTAATATTACCTTCAAATGATTTTTAAATCAATAAAACCATTTTGAAACTATTTATTTAATATAATTATTAAATGAATCTAATATCCTTGATATTAAAATATTAATATTTTTCATGACAAAATATCAAAAGTTATATTTTATAACTTAAAATATTTTTATAATCTCTAAATCATTTTTATAAAAATTTTAAATCATTAATTCTATTTTTCATCATTTATTTAATATCTTTATTAAATAACTTAATCATCATTAATATCTAATTAATAATGAAAATCATCACAAAATATTAAAAATTATAGAAAATAACTTAAAATATCTTTTTATATCATAACCTATTTTAAATGATTTTTCATGTATTAAAATCATTTTTAAATAATTTATTTAATATTATACTTAAATAAATTAAATATTTTTTATATCTCAAAAATATTAAATATTCATGAAATATACTTAAAATAATTAAAAACTAATTTTCAGACTTTAAAATAAATTTTAGTAATTTATTTGGTATTTTTAATAATTAAAACTAATTTTTTTCTATTTTTAATCATTTTCCGGAATTTAGTAAAATAATATTATTATAACCGTCGCTATAGGCTATAACGACACTTATCTGTCAAGTTAGGTGTTCTTGGCCTCAAGAACACTAACAAGTCAGTGGTCGAGGTGCCCTGTTTGACCGAGTCTAATTCTTATCTCGAAATGTTTCTAGGCTACCTAATGTTCAGATCTTGTAGTGTTAATGTAACACTACATGAAACAACAAATATCCAGGTCATACTTCATCACACTCAAAATTTATTAAGCCTTGAACTAGCTGTCAGGCATGTTCATCATATTCTGGGCTGCCAGAAAATTATAGTCATGGCCGGTCAACGCCCTTTGTGGCCTTAAATCTGTCAATCTGTTCATGTTACAAGTTTTCTGCTCCTCGGGCTATGTAGACAAACTATCAGACAACATGTTTCAATAAATGGTCAAGTCTGACAATACTTAATTAAACCGGGTTAAGCTAGCAAACATGTTGTCAGAGTGTTTCTGGGTTTTTCCCAGAAACTCAACAGTTCAACCTATCAATTTCATGCTCGAATTACTTTATGTTCTGGTCATGGTTTTTATCGTTTAATGGGTCAAATCTTTAGTACACACTACAAGGAACAATAACATATCCCCAGATCATCACAACATCAACAAAAACAAGATATATGGGCCGGTCAAAGTACTCTCCCGGAACTGTTCTTGAACATTTTCGGAAAACCCAGAAATGTTCTTGAGCAGTTTCGGCTAGCTACGTTTGACCATCATTCAGATCAATTCTGTTAAATGTCTAGGTGATATAGAAGCTTTAACATTTAGTATTCATGTCATTTACAACAAAAAAACAACAACATGGCAAAAAAGATTACAAGGAGCAAGATCAGAGGCCATCAAAATGCCTGTCAGACTTTCTGGGCAAATTGTGGGCTTCAAGAACAACCAGTCAATGCCGGTCAACCCACTTTGACCTTAAATAACTTTTAATCTACAACGGATATGAACGTGATTCAAGTTCCAGATCCAAGATCTTACATCATACTACAAGATCCAACACTTAACACACAAAACTCAAACACCTACAGAGATCTACAAGGTCTGACATTCACTGTCAGACATCAAAAAAAAATTGTTTTCCAGATTTTTTAAAACTTCAAATCCGAGCCTCTAAATGTTATGGATCTAACATCTAGCAACCCAGATCATCATTATATACTACATACTACATGTTTAACACAAAAAAACTAACATCTAACACTTTGATCAAGGTCAGATTTCTTCTAGGGTTCTTACCTCTTTGTGAACAAAATTTGATTTCAATGCTTCTGATTTGTTAAGTGTGATCCTGGGGCTTGATTGGGGATTGATCTAGCAAGTAAATTTCGTGGGTTTTAGAGATAGGAGTTCTAGGATGAAGTTGTGAATAATTGTGCACTTTCTCTCTCTTGAATTCTATATAATTTGTGACGCCCCCAAAATAGGTCCATTCCATCCAACCCATTCTGAGTCGCCAAATACATGGTACAGAAACAACTACAACTTTATTAATACAACACAAAAACTATGAGTTTAAATACAAATATTGTCATCTAGACAATATCCACACTCAAATAAGTCTTCATTTAAATTATTGATACATTATTTATAGAATAGTGAGGACTACTAGAACAACTTATAGAACCATCATTCCACACCCCGACTAGTACTCGCTACATTCTCGCCTCCTGAGAAGAAAAATGGAATAACAAGGAAAATGGTGAGCTCAACTAGCCCAGTAAAGAATATTATGACTAAGATAATATAAAACAAATTATCTTTAGTCTTCAATGGGGATAAATCTAATAGAATACAATAGACAACCAGTTTTAAATCAATATTGCAAGCGGAAATAATAATTCATTAGAAGAGTTAAGTAGAGAATGCAAACTACTATCTTCTATATAAGAATTTAAAAGTTCATTGTCGATATTTATCCCTATAACATCAATCAATATATATCTGGAATCAAATATTCATCTTTAAACTACAGGCCAAAGATATTCATCAGTTGGTCATGTTCATCTAAACACCTGTTCATCTTTGCACTACGGGCCAAAGATATTAATCAGTCGGTCAATTCCATCTCAACACCTGTTCATCTTTGCATTACGGGCCAAAGATATTCATCAAGAAATCATTCATCTTTGCACTACAGGCCAAATATATTCAGTAATTTCATCATTTAGGACTGAGGATGATGAAAAATATTTTAAATGAAACGAATCCAGTGAAACAAAAGAACAAATATTAAGGATTCGTATTTTAAACAATCCAAGTTCAAAAATACTTCATAAGTAATCAGAGTGGAGTAAAATTCAAGAATGATCAAAACATGGATACAATCAAAGCTAGTATCCATAATAGATATTTTGGACAAAAAGAAAAAATTTCATTTTTCGGTGAATAGTGCTGTATTCATGAATAGTGCCGTATACGTGAATAGTGCCGTATACGTGAATAGTAACTCCGACACCAAAAGATAGAAATTTCACAAAAAACATCATCATGCTTCGAGAATAGTACTCGTGAATAGTATCTCGTGAATAGTAACTCATGAATAGTAACCCCGACATGAAAAAAGTTCCAAATTTGATAAAAATTCCAACCAATATTTCGGCATAATGATATTGAAGAAATAATATCATTTGAGAAGAAAACAACACCCCTTACCTCGAAAGACAGTACTTCTAGTTGAAACACCGGATATAGGCTATGACTTGAACTTGCACCGTATAGAAATACTCAAAGTATACTCAAAATACTCACAAGAATACGCTTGATAATATAGAGAGAGAAAACTTCAATTTCTAGTGTTATTTTCAATTCAAACCTAAGCACCCTATTTATAGGAAAATACTTAGAATACCAAAGTAGAAAATTTAATAAAATATTAATTTATTAATTTTTATTCCTACGCCCACATTTAGAGGTCTGAATTCAGCCACTTCTAACACATGCAAGACCCACAATAATGACAAAAAACATTTTTTTCATTTTAAATATTTTATACTTCCAAAAATCAATTATTTCGAAGCTTCAGAACTTCAATAATTCACAATAAATAGCCCTTTTGTCAGAAAATTCGAATCTAGCAAGTTTTTATAGGAAATTCAATTCTCTACAACTTTACAGAAGAAAGTTTTTCCAAATTCCAAACAGAAATTGACCGAAATCCACAAACGGGCTATTTTACAGTTTATAATCAAATTTCAGTCAAGAAATGGGTCTACCGACACACAAAATCTGTTTTTAATATTTATTGCAACAAAAATACTCTTTTTCCTCATAAACTCATATATCCTCTATTCATTATAAAAATATCACAATTATTATATTATTAAAAATATAATAATATATTTAAATGAATTATTTTATCAGAAAAAGATAAAATTTCAATTTTCAACAATTGTCACATTAAAAAATTTTCTCCATCTATATCCACATAAACTCAATATTTTCCTCATCATATGAATCAATAATTAATTACTCACAAATAATATTACAGAATCACAATATTGACAACCAGACAGTTCCCAGGAAAGTGGGGGCTTTCCAATAAGAATTTCTCCTTACTGGCGCACAATTAGGTGACCAAACCTCTCCTTAGACAGAACTTTCTAGACATTGCCAATAATGTTATCTAATAATATTATTCAGATAATATGAATTATTGCTTCGATAATAAAAAATACTGTGTAATGACAATTATTGAAACAACAGCAATATAAAATATCAACGCAGCGATTATTAAATCAATAAAATAAAATACTGAATAGTAATTACTGTAACCATTATTGAGTAGTGCCTTCTTACGTAAGAATCAATAATTGGTGCAATACCGTGTGCTACTGTGTTTTAACCACCGAGTATTTTAACATAATTAACGGTAACAACTACGCTGTTATTTTTAAACAACTTATATTTGTCGTTTTCTTCATCCAATCGCTTTCCGTTATGAGGCCCACATAAGACTGCGCTGTCGTACGAATATTCCCTGACAACAAGAATATTCCACGACCAAACGAATATTCCCCGACAACAATGAATATTTTATAACCACTTGCTTATTTTGAAATATTTGCATATTTTAAACATAACTATCCACATTAATTAAATCAACACTTACTATTTCAAAATAATAAATAGAGAAATTTAAATTTCATTAATAATAAGTTGGGGTCTTACATAATCCATGTATGCTATGTATGACATGGATGATCATGTAATGTGCCATAACTTGTAGGCTCATAGGTAGGTTTAGGGTGGTTGGCCAGATTTTTTGCTAGATCTTGTCTAACCAATAATTCAACTAATGGGACAAAAGGGTATTTTGGTAATTATTTTAAATTTCAAGGGCATTCTTGTCCAATGTTATTGAATCTAGGGTTTAATCACTAGATTTCACATCTTAAAATTTCCCAAATAATTTCTAGGATTTGGACAATTAAAAATTAAAGTGAAATAAAATTTTAATTTAAAACATACTAATTAATTAGGGTTTTAATAGAAATTAGGGTTTTTAAATTAGGGTTCCTTAATACTATTAGGGTTCCCAAATTAACAATTAGGGTTTCCTAATTACCATTATAATTCACACAAATAATAATTAGGGTTTCTAAAATTTGCAATTAGGGTTTTCAAATAAATAATTAGGGTTTCTCCTAATTACAGAAATTATATAATACACAGTAAAATTCATATAATACAATTATTGCTTAGTCTTAAACTCATAACCGAGTTTAACAATTAGTGTTTAATAATACGACATGAGGGTTATGACCTAATTTACCATATTTGGCCCACCGTTATCAGACTACAGATATACAGTACATATTTATAGCATTGAATAATCAAAATATAATTAATATTATATTATTATTCTCATCTATTGATCAATACCCAAATTTAGGGTTTGGATTCCATATCTGATTTATTTTTTCATATCTAACATTATTAATTAAGTTAAAATAATTAACATAATAATCTGAGCTAAAATTCATATAATAAAATAGTGATTATAATAATTCCAATAATTATTTCATATATTATCTAAATAATATAAAAATCACATTTTCATAAATAACAAAGACATTTCTACTATAAAATTAATTATTATAAGTATATACTTTATAATGATCAATAAATTCTAAAATAAAATTATTTGAAATTATTCATGTAATAAAGAAATTTTATTTATTACATATATACATACACATTACTTGTCAAATATTCCCATCTTTAAAATAAAAAAAAATTTATATGTAAAATTTCTTATTTATTTACATAGGAAATATCGGGTTATTACATTCACCCTCCCTTATAAGGATTCCGTCCCCGGAATCACCATTTTAAAACTCATACATACATACAAGGGTACATACATACACAATCATTGCCAACAGATCTCGATCATATTTAATCGAACTGATCTTTAACTATTCACTATAAAGCTTGTCTTTCTGATTAAACAGAAGCTTGATTTCTAAAAGAACTCAAATTCCTCTCTCAAAATTTATTTATAAAATAATTTGTTGTATAAAGGAAAATCATATATATCAGAATATACAAGTTATTCGAATAATACCTGGAGTTCCATTCCCAGCTGCTACAGTATCTTGGACCGTCATATTGAAGACTCATGCGGTTGGTTTGTTTATTGAAGTCGGTCCTGTGATTGCCATAGTCCCGCTTCCTTTTCCCGTGGTTACACGCCCTGCCTCCATTTTCCTCTTTGGACAATCCCTCTCCTTATGTTCAGTCGATCCACATAGAAAACACCCATTGTTCATCCTTGGATTGGGTCAGTTGGGAGAGATATGACTCTCCTGCCCGCACTTGTAACATACAAACTTACCCTTCAGACACTCACCAGAGTGATTCTTCCAGCAATTTTTACACTGCACAATCTGTTTCTTCACACCTTCCTGCTTCACCTGAACATTCCCAAAATAATTCCCCTTTCTTTTCTCACCCCTATTCCCACTATTAGTTTCCACCTTCACAACTCCTACAGCCTTGCCTTTGTTCCTCTTCTCTTTGTTGTAGAGGCTTATGGCCTCACTCCCCTCCTCAGCTATGATAGCCTTTTCCATGAGTACTGCAAAAGTATTGATTTGCAACACTGTCACCTTGTTGTAGAGTCAGGGTTTTAATCCCAGCTCGAACCTTCTTGCCTTCCTAGCCTCCGTATCAACTTGATGTGGAGCAAACCTAGCCAACTCATTAAACTTTACGGCATACTCCGCAACAATCATGTTCTTCTGCTTTAACTCCAGAAATTTTACCTCCATCCTAGCCTACATGCTAGCTGAGAGGTAGTTTTCAAAAAACAAAGTCTTAAACCTAGCCCAAGTAACTACTCCCTCTCCTGCCCTTGCTTGATTTGCTTCCCACCAAAAGTTCGCCTCCCCTTTCATCATATAAGTGGAAAAAGATGTATTTTGCCGCACATCTACCCTAGCAACTACGAACGCCTTTTTTATCTCGTTAACCCATGTTTGGGCTTCAATAAGGTCAGCTGTTCCCCTGAATTCTGGTGGTCCTACTGCCTTGAAGTCTTTGAAGTTTGCCAAGTGATTGTTTGGTCGGTTCCCTGCGGCTGGTATTCCCTGCTGCATGGCCTAAGCTACCATGTTCGCAAAGTTTTGCATTGGGTCTTGCGGTTGTCCCTCAGCGTTGTTGACAGATTCCTCTGCCCTTTGATTTCGTGTTTGTCGTCTTGGCGGCATTATCTGATTACATAAAATCATAAATTTAACTTACATTCTAAACCTTATTGTATAAGTTTAACATGTAACACAAAGTTTTATACAAAACTTATTTCATTAATGAAACTAAGATTCGTAATCATCAATTCAAAGTGCTTTACATAACATAACACATACTACTATCCCTTTGTGACCACAAAAGTCGGGAATTACTATAATAACTTATACAAAAATTTGAGAATATTACATTACACCCATACATTATCAAACATACATAATCAACTACTAATCCTACTAATTTCCTAAGTCACGGTCTTTCCTCTTTCTTTTCCCTTTCTTGCTCGGAGCTGCACACGATTTGTTAATTCCGGCTCCCATTTGATCAATTTGGATTTTAAGCTTATCTTGTTCTTCCATAATTTCTATTAACGCCTTTCGCAATTGGTTATTTAATAGCTTTTCTATTTCCCATAACTTTTCTAAAGAAGAAACCTTGTTCTTAAGATTCTGTACTTCTGTTGATGCTTGATCAGCTCCAACTTTAGTGTCTGAATCACTATCTGTCAGTTCCACCATTTTTGGATCTAGTACTATGTTTTCCAATACCACCACCTCATCAAGGTTGTCTGCACTATGAGCCTCTATTTTAACTTTTAGCTTTGATATCGGATCCTTCTTTACGATCAGAGGGTATCCTAATTCTTTTCCACTTGACATCTACACACAACTTATCTTGATTAGTAAATATTATACACACAACAAACAATAGTTTTATAAAAGTTATCTTTTATTTTGTTTAACAATGAATTTATTCAATTCATCTCCTTTTAAACTCTATATGAGTTATTTGAATTTTCAACGTTTCCCTCTGTCTTAAGGTTATAACCTAACGTCAATCCCACCTAAGGTTTCTAACCCTAAAGCTTTGATACAAACCTGTGATGCCCCCAAATTCGGGTACTTGAAACCCAAACTCGGTGCTTCACGATACCATTTCTATAAGCTGAATAATGCTAATAATAATAACAATAATATAAAGTTTAAACTTAATTTATATATGCATCAAAGTTTACTCCCAGGTACGAGACCTTTAAACATTCATTACATCATAGATAATAAGTATCATTGTCTTAATAAACTATAACTATTACAAAACATATTATAAATCTCATTCGTACAGCTTTCCTTTCCCCTTGTTCTTGCCTGAGCCTTCAGGTTGATCATACTTAACTGAAAACATTTAAATTTAAAGCAAGAATGAGCATTGGATTGCCCAACAAGTAATAACAACAATATATATTAGCTGAAAGAATTAAATATTTTCTTTGAAAGACACTTCTACAACGAATCAACAGTTGTGAAGTAAGCTGAACCAATAATAACAACATATCACTTCCATATGTAATCTTTGAAACTACGTATAGTCTATAACCGGAGATCAGTCAACATACTATGAATATTATTTTCTATTTTCGAAAAGGGTAAACAAAAATTCATCTGTAAACCATCATAACTTACGGGCACGGGGGGTGATCAGCCCGTTATGCCCTGTATTGATCAATACTACATGCAAGAACGATATTATCGTTCACTTTAACCACCTTAGGTGCACTAAAGTTTTCCCATATTCGGGATGTTCATACTTAGTCGGGAACCCAAACCAAAATAATTTGGTTGGATACAATAACTTTTTATCTTGTTCAACAATATTTTTATGTCTAGCTGAATCAAATAGCTTAGACGGCTTTTAAGTCAACGTATACATACTTTAAATCAATAAGTATGTATCAACATATAATTAAATACAATGGTTATCCAAGTGGGGACACTTGTCTAACCCTATATACGAATTAACGAACATAATAATTATCTGAATTATACAATAATACAATGATCTGATAATGTAAGAACTTGTATAAATATAAAGATTGGATACATAATCAATAATACTAGAGTTAATAATCTGGCACAATAATAATATGATTCTGAAACTTTCTTACTCATGTCCATTGCATAAAGTAAATGAAAAAGTAGAATACTTGTACAATATAAAGAATAGTTCGGATACTTGTTCAATAATAATTGGAGTAAGTTTAGGAAACTTGCATAACATGATATACCTATCTGCACGAAATAAAAGTAGTGCATAAGGTTTAGATACTTGTCTGAGCTGCTGCTTACAATAACGTAACTTAGATTAATCTTTTATACAGCGACCTATCAATAATAAGATCAATCGTTCGATTAGAATAATATATCGTAACACAGAACACTGTCTATTGCAGTCAGCACATAACCTAATCACTTTGTCACATATATCTAACAATTATTGATTCACTAACAAACACATATCTAGTCAATTTATCTAAGTCCAGATCAATTTCTGAAATATTTCGGTGTACCGACGGCTTTATCGGGTAAATATCGAGTCTAAGACTCTATCGTGTAGTTCAATATTCGTTTAGATATTTTAAATATCAGTCATATTATTTTTCATAGCCTTATAATAATTTTTAAATAATTATTATACTTTAACATGAATTTTCAAACACTAAAATCATTATTAATTGATTTAAATATTAACTAATTCTATTATCATTAATATTTAATTAATATTAAACTATTAATGAAACTATTGCCAAAATATTAAAGTTATTTATAATAACTCAAAGTATTTTTAAAGTATTAATATTACCTTTAAATGATTTTTAAATCAATAAAATCATTTTGAAACTATTTATTTAATATAATTATTAAATGAATCTAATATCCTTGATATTAAAATATTAATATTTTTCATGACAAAATATCAAAAGTTATATTTTATAACTTAAAATATTTTTATAATCTCTAAATCATTTTTATAAAAATTTTAAATCATTAATTCTATTTTTCATCATTTATTTAATATCTTTATTAAATAACTTAATCATCATTAATATCTAATTAATAATGAAAATCATCACAAAATATTAAAAATTATAGAAAATAACTTAAAATATATTTTTATATCATAACCTATTTTTAAATGATTTTTTATGTATTAAAATCATTTTTAAATAATTTATTTAATATTATACTTAAATAAATTAAATACTTTTTATATCCCAAAAATATTAAATATTCATGAAATATACTTAAAATAATTAAAAACTAATTTTCAGACTTTAAAATATTTTTTAGTAATTTATTTGGTATTTTTAATAATTAAAACTAATTTTTTTTCTATTTTTAATCATTCTCCAAAATTTAGTAAAATAAAATTATTATAACCGTCGCTATAGGCTATAACGATACTTATCTGTCATGTTATGTTTTCTTGGCCTCAAGAACACTGACAAGTCAGTGGTCGAGGTGCCCTGTTTGGCCGAGTCTAATTCTTATCTCGAAATGTTTCTGGGCTACCTAATGGTCAGATCTTGTAGTGTTAATGTAACACTACATGAAACAACAAATATCCAGGTCATACTTCATCACAATCAAAATTTATTAAGCCTTGAATAAGCTGTCAAGCGTGTTCATCATATTCTGGGCTGCCCAGAAAATTATAGTCATGGTCGATCAACGCCCTTTGTGGCCTTAAATCTGTCAATCTGTTCATGTTACAAGTTTTCTGCTCCTCGGGCTATGTAGACAAACTATCAGACAACATGTTTCAATACATGGTCAAGTCTGACAATACTTAATGAAACCGGGTTAAGCTAGCAAACATGTTGTCAGAGTGTTTCTGGGTTTTTCCCAGAAACTCAACAGTTCAACCTATCAATTTCATGCTCGAATTACTTTATGTTCTGGTCATGGTTTTTATCGTTTAATGGGTCAAATCTTTAGTACACACTACAAGGAACAATAACATATCCTCAGATCGTCACAACATCAACAAAAACAAGATATATGGGCCGGTCAAAGTACCCTCCCGGAACTGTTCTTGAACATTTCTGGGAAACCCTGAAATGTTCTTGAGCAGTTTCGGCTAGCTACGTTTGACCATCATTCAGATCAATTCTGTTAAGTGTCTAGGTGATATAGAAGTTTTAACATTTAGTATTCATGCCATTCTACAACAAAAAAACAACAATATGGCAAAAAATTAAGATTACAAGGAGCAAGATCAGAGGCCATCAAAATGCCTGTCAGACTTTCTGGGCAAATTCTGGGCTTCAAGAACAACCAGTCAATGCCGATCAACCCACTTTGACCTTAAATAACTTTTAATCTACAACGGATATGAACGTGATTCAAGTTCCAGATCCAAGATCTTACATCATACTACAAGATCCAACACTTAACACACAAAACTCAAACACCTACAGAGATCTACAAGGTCTGACATTCACTGTCATACATCAAAAAAAAATGTTTTCCAGATTTTTTAAAACTTCAAATTCGAGCCTCTAGATGTTATGGATCTAACATCTAGCAACCCAGATCATCATTATATACTACATACTACATGTTTAACTCAAAAAAACTAACATCTAACACTTTGATCAAGGTCAGATTTCTTCTAGGGTTCTTACCTCTTTGTGAACAAAATCTGATTTCAATGCTTCTGATTTGTTAAGTGTGATCGTGGGGCTTGATTGGGGACTGATCTAGCAAGTAAATTTCGTGGGTTTTAGAGAGAGGAGTTCTAGGATGAAGTTGTGAATAATTATGCACTTTCTCTCTCTTGAATTCTATATAATCCATCTATGCTATGTATGGCATGGATGATCATGTAATGTGCCATAGCTTGTAGGCTCATATTTAGGTTTAGGGTGGCTGGCCAGATTTTTGCTAGATCTTGTCTAACCAATAATTCAACTAATGGGACAAAAGGGTATTTTGGTAATTATTTTAAATTTCAAGGGTATTCTTGTCCAATATTATTGAATCTAGGGTTTAATCACTAGATTTTACATCTTAAAGTTTTCCAAATAATTTCTAGGATTTGGACAATTAAAAATTAAAGTGAAATAAAATTTTGATTTAAAACATACTAATTAATTAAGGTTTTTTAATAGAAATTAGGGCTTTTAAATTAGGGTTCCTTAATACCATTACGGTTCCCAAATTAACAATTAGGGTTTCCTAATTATCATTATAATTTATAAAAATAATAATTAGGGTTTCTAAAATTTGCAATTAGGGGTTTCAAATAAATAATTAGGATTTCTCCTAATTACAGAAAGTATATAATACACAGTAAAATTCATCTGACACAATTACTGCTCAGTCTTAAACTCATAACCGAGTTTAACAATTAGGGTTTAATAATACGACATGAGGATTATGACCTAATTTACCATATTTGGCGCACCATTATCAGACTACAGATATACAGTACATATTTATAGCATTGAAAAATCAAAATATAATTAATATTATATTATTATTCTCATCCATTGATCAATACCCAAATTTAGGGTTTGGATTCCATATCTGATTTATTTTTCATATCTAACATTATTAATTAAGTTAAAATAATTAACATAATAATCTGAGCTAAAATTCATATAATAAAATAGTGATTATAATAATTCAAATAATCATTTCATATATTATCTAAATAATATAAAAATCACATTTTCATAGAAAATAAATAATAAAGGCATTTCTACTATAAAATTAATTATTATAAGTATATACTTTATAATGATCAATAAATTCTAAAATAAAATTATTTGAAATTATTCATGTAATAATTTTTTTTTATTTATTACATATATACATACACATTACTTCTCAAATATTACCATCTTTTAAAAAAAAATTTATATCCATAATTTCTTATTTATTTACATAGGAAATATCGGGTTATTAAAGTAGATATTATGTTCTACTTGACTCTTCTAATGGATTTGCTTGTTCCACTGCAGTTAAACTTGATGTTTATTATATTTTATCAGTTTAACACTGTTGAAGGCTAACGATAAATTATTCTGCATTATCTTAGTCATAATATTTCTTACTAGGCTAGTTGAGCTCACCCTTTGCTTTCATTGTTGTCTTCAGGAAATGATAATATAGCTAAGACTAGTCGGAGAATGGAGTGACGGTCCATATATTTGCATTAGTAGTCCTCACTATTCTGTGAAATAGTGTGATAATAAATGTATTGAGGAATTATTTTGAGTTTGAATACTGTTTAGAAGACATTATTTATATTAAAACTCACAGCTCATGTTGTATATTTAAGTTTGTATTTGTATTCTGTACCATGTATTTAACGACTTAAAATGAGTGATGTATACCTATTTTGGGGGCGTCACAATAATCCTTTCATCAACTTCCTGAAATTTCTTAATAAACAAATTAGTCCATAATATCAAGTCATCATCAAAACAATAAGGTTAGAATATTAACAAGTCATCATTCTCCCCTTTTTTGACGATGACAACACCAAACAACCCATAAAGTTGTTAGCTTCAAAAAATATTAGATAAAATAAAATTAGCAACATAAAATCTAATACTGGCTTTAGCCAAATCATTTTAAACAACCAATCAAAAACTTAAACAAACATTGATGCAAACCAAAATCTCCAAAATCAGTCCAATACTTTTTCACCAGCAGCTTACTTCTTCAACTTATCTCCCCCTTTGTCATCACCAAAAAGATTATCAGATATCAATATCGTAAACATGTATCACAGGCAGAGGATGAGAAGTGAAATAAGGGCGGTGGAGAAGACGATGAAGCTTTTCTTCCAAAGAAAAGTCGTGAGCAAATCTAGGCGGTCGAGGAATAAAAGTCTCATTTGGTAGAGGAAGGTCTAGAAAATCTCCAACATACTCATCCATCCAATTGCATTGAGGCCATTCTAGAGCTGGAGAGTGCATCCTACCAAAATATAGCTACTTACCAACATCATTCATACGATGAGCCATAAAATCAGCAAATTCTCCAATTTGGTAACTAACAAACTTAAGCTCTTGGCTTAATTGACAAGAATTTCTGTTGATTTTCCTGTGAAGAGTTCAACCATGGCCATTGTGTTCAACTCAAATCCTGCTTGTAAATCGATAAACACATCTTCTATTTGAGAAAAACACTTGTTCAAATCATTGGCCCGAATAGGCAATTTTCCTTTTTCTAAAACCAAAAGCCTTTGTTTAACATCAAGAATATCAGAACGCATAAGCTCTTGATTTTTGAGAATTTGATTCAACAAATCAACTACTTCTGGATATGAAATTGATGAAGTAGGATTATTAGATGGTAAATCAGACGAGATAGAACTTGGTGGATGAGGAATAGGATCAGGAACAATTCGAGCAAACAGACCATCAACAAACGTGATATGGGATTGTTTTAAATTAGCAGAATTAGTGAATTCATCGTGTGACACCACAATTTCATCATCAAGATAGATTTTAAAATTCTGAAACATTTTTTCAAAAATAAACCATAGGGCAGACACTTTTTAGCTTGCCGAATACAACTAAGCATGTGGGACAACATCATGAGGGAGTAATTAAAACTAACACATTTCAAAATCACAGAAACAACCACAAGATCTTGATAAGTAAAATCTGCTCCACCACCTACTCGTGGAAACAGATTGTAACGAAGTAGTTTATGCAAGACACATGCAAGTGGACACACGTCAACAGTTTTGGGGGTAAACATAGTAGTCAAAGATGAATCATTCATCACTCTGTGAAGTTGTTCAAGAGGAGGAAAGGGTATATTAGCAGCACCCTTAAGAGTAAAAGGACAAAGACCAGAAGAAGAAATATCAAAAATACTTCCAAAATCAACAACTGTGAAAACAGAGACTTTCCCTTCACAAAGAACGTATAACAATCCCAATTACACTCTAAATTTGTGTAAAATTATTGCACCAATCAGGGATATGCCCTAGTGGGGGAAAAAAGCATAGCAGAAATTCCACAAGAAGTAAAAAGTTTTTCCAAAGAAGAATTTTTGAAATAAAATAGATTCAGAATTTTTTCATAAATAATCTGTTTTGTAGCAATGGAAGTTTTGAAGCGAGCTGAATTAGCAGAGAAATTTTTAGGAAGAAAGAAATTTGACCCCGAAAGAAATTTTCTGGCAAATCTGAATTAGCAGAGAAAGGGTTTACCAGATTAGATGGCGAGTCTGTTTGAGAAGGAGGAGGCTCCGAACTAGGAGATTATGGGGATGTCTTTAGGAAGGAAAAGCTTGAATCAGGGCCATCAGAATCGTCTGAAGAAACATGAACATATGTCTAGCGAGGTTATCTTTTTGACTTTTTTGGTGATCGCATTGAATAAGGAGATCGTGGATGGTTCCCTTCTGTAATGGTGATTCCGGAAGATCTTTTGTTGGCCCGAGTCTTCATTATCGTTGAGAAAACTAGAACAACACAGAAAATTTTGATTGAATATGAAAAGAGAAGGCGCTCTGTGTTTAATAGGGAAGTGTTGGAAGCCGAAAAGACTCCTTGAAAAAATAAAACACTCCTCATCTCTTGTCTTTTCAAAATTCAATACCAATAATGATATCTTCTGAGAATTTTGCCAAATAGATACGTGTCCCTTAGTCTCCAGTTATGAAAAGATAATGTTGATCAATAATAACATGCAAATATATTGTAAATATGAGATATTTTATGCATGAACTATTTTAGTACGTGATCATTTTATATCATGCACATTCTAAGTTCTTTTCTTAACATGCAAAACCTTTCTTCACTTAATGGTTTGGTAAAAATGTCAGCTAATTGTTTTTCTATTGGAATAAAAATTTATTTTATTAAATCTTTTGAAACATTATCCCTCAGAAAATGATGTCTTACTTCTATGTATTTTGTACGTGAGTGTAACACAGGATTTTTAGAGATATCCATAGCACTAAAATTATCACAATATATGGGCACACATTCACATAATATATCAAAATCACATAGGGTTTGCTTCATCCATAAAATCTAAGAGCAACAACTTCCTGCAGCTAGATATTCACCCTTAGTAGTTGAAAGAGCCACTGAGGTTTGCTTTTTACTATGCCATGATATGAGACTTTGTCCCAAGAAAGTACAAGCACCACTCATACTTTTTCTATCGATTTGACACCCTGCATAGTCAGCATCTGAATAACCTATTAGTTCAAAGTGATTGAAAATAGGATAAAATAACCATATGTTAATAGTACCACTTAAATGTTTCAAAATTCTTTTAACAACATTTAAGTGTGATTATTTGGGTTTAGCCTAAAATCTTGCACACAAACACTATACATTATATCGGGTCTAGAAGCAGTTAAATATAATAAGCATCAAATCATACCTCAATATTTTGTTATATCAACATCAATACCTTTCTCATCAGTGGTGAGCTTTATTGATGTGCTCATCGGTGTACCTTTCGAGTTAGATCCTTCAAAACCAAACCTTTTGAGTAGCTCTTTTGTATATGTGGTTTGATGGATATATATACCTTCCTTAGTTTGATTGATTTGGAGTCCCAAAAATTAGTTAAGTTCTCCCATTAGATTCATATCGAAGTCTTTGTGCTTACACTTAGAAAACCACTCACAAAGGAAATCATTAGTAGCACCAAAAATTATATCATCTATATATATTTGTACAATAATAATATTTTTATTTTAACGATTAATAAATAATGTAGAATTAATTTTTCCTCTAATAAAACCATTTGAAAGTAAATACTTACTCAACCTTTCGTACCAAGCCTTTGGAGCTTGCTTTAGTCTATAGAGAGCTTTCTTCAACTTATAGACATAGTTTGACTACCTCTCATGTTCAAATCCAGGAGGCTGTTTTACATATACCTCTTTATTGATGTATCCATTGAGGAAGGCGTTCTTTACGTCCATTTGATAAAGCTTGAACTTTTTGTAACATGCAAATGCTAACAAGATTGGGATGTACTCTAGTCTAACAACTGAGGTGTAAGTTTCTTCATAGTCGATCCCTTCTTGTTGATTATATCGTTGAGCCACTAGTCTTGCTTTGTTACGAGTGATTGTGCCATGCTCATCAAGCCTAATCTTGAACACCCACTTTGTTCCAATGATAGAAACATCTTTAGGAGGGGCATAAGTTCCTAGACTTATCCAACATACATCTAGTATAGCTTCCTTAGCATTCTTTGGCTCAACTTGTGATAGGAATGCAGAAAATGCACATTATTTTTGCAATCCTCTCCTGGTAGTAATCCCTTTGTTTATATCTCCAATGATGTTTTCAGGTGGATGATTCTTGAGATATCTCGCAGTCTTTGGCATTTGGAAATAATGTATTTCCTCTTCTTGTTGAGGGAAATCTACAATTTATTGTGTTGTTTCTTCTTGTGAGTTTTCCAATTTAGCTTGCTGGATTCGTCCATTCGGCTTATTGAATAGATTTTTTCGGTTTGCTGGATTCACTGAGATCTCCAAATTTCATGCATTCTCATCTCTTTCTTTTGGAAGATCATTGTGAGTTTCATTAAAAGTAATATGAATAGATTCTTCAACACATAACTTGTTGATATTGATCATACGACAAGCTTTACTATTTTGTGAATAACCAATGAAAATTCCTTCATAAGATTTAGTATCAAATTTTCCTAAGTTATCACTAGTGTTTAGAATAAAACATTTAGATCCAAAAACTTTGAAATAACCTATATTAGGAATCTTATTATTTAAAAGTTCATAAGGAGTTTTCAAAATGATTGGACGAATAAGTACTCTATTTAAAACATAACAAGAGGTATTTACAGCTTCGGCCCAAAACTTTTTAGGAAATTTACTTTCTTGTAATAAAGTTCTAGCTGTTTCTTGTAATGTCCTATTCTTTCTTTCCACAACTCCATTTTGTTGAGGGGTTCTAGGGGATGAAAATTCATGACTAATTCCTTTTTTATCACAAAATATTATAAAGTCTTTTTGAAATTCAGTACCATGATCACTGCTTATCTTTATAAGTTTGAGACTATACTTTATTTCCAAATTTCTTATTAATTTCTCAAATTCATTAAATGCTTCATCTTTAGTTCTCAAAAATAATACCAATGTATATCTAGAGAAATCATCTACAATTAAAAATGGATAAAACTTACCATTTATACTAACATGTCTTTTTGGTCCAAATAAATCAAGATGAAGTAGCTGTAAAGGAGAAGAAGTTGATACCATGTTCATTGCCATAAACGATGTTCTTACTTGTTTCCCGAGTTGACAAGGAACACATATTCCCTTCTTTTCATACTTTATTTTCGGCAATCCTTTGACAAGATTTTTTTGAGGATAGTTTCTTGATTAAATCCATGTGAAAATGTCTTATCCTTTTATACTATAAATTAGCCTCATCTTGTACAGATGCAAGACACAGTTCTTCATCATGTTGCTCAAAATCAATAGTATACATATTTCCTTCTCTTTGTGCAACTAAAGTAATATTGTTAGTACCATAAGAAATAGTGCATTTTTCTTCTTCAAAACTAACTTGATGACCATTATCTATTAATTGACTAATACTAATAAGATTAAATTCAAGTCCACTCACAAGATGTACATTATCAATATTGACCTTACCATTTCCTATTTTACCTTTTCCGATTATTTCACATGTTCGATTATCTCCAAATGTAACTGTACCATTTTTCTTCTTGACTTTTAGCTCCACGAACTTTGATTTGTCACCGGTCATGTGACGAGAGAATCTACTATCAAGAATCCATTTTTGAGATGGAACCTTGGTCTTGAGACATACCTGTCAAGAAATGATAATTCATCATTTTGGTACCCACATCTTTTTGGGTCCTTTAATATTAGTTGCACATAAATCATCCTTTTTGACCCATACCATTTTAATCTTATTCTTCTTAACACAATTTATATCCAAGTGACCTTTAATACCACAATTTCTACATGTTATAAAAGGAGAGCAATAATTTAAACTAAAATGTGATTTTGATTTTAGTATTTTCATATCTCCCTTTTTATGCATAAACATATAATCAATTCCTTGTTTTTCAAAACTAGGTCCTTGTTTACCCAATATGACATTTAAATTTTCTTCACCTTGAACAAATTTAGCAAGAGATGATTTTAGTGGATCTATTTCTTTTTGAAGTTCGTTATTAGGAAAGGTTTTAACAAGTGATTTATCACTAAATGCATCAATACACACATCTCTCATTTTAAGTTCATTAGTCAATTTTTGGACTTCATTACTAAAAAAATTTACCTTATAGAAAATTATTTTGTTATAATTATCTAAATAATCAATGTTAGAAATCAAAACCTTTTCTTCTTTACATGTAGATTCCTTTTCAATATCTTTCTTTTCATCAATTAAAGAGTCTACTTCACCCATTAATATATGGGTTAAGTTCAGATGACCACCTGGGGTTTGGGCGGTTTCCCACTTAACCACCTGTAGTCAGTAAAGCTACATTTAAACACCCAACTTTTTGAGTTAAAGTGAAAACGTCACCTTTTTCATCCAATTTAACTATGCGTGTATGTTAGACGCCAAAAAGCACGTGAGAAGAGCTATAACGATCAAAAAAAGATAGTAAATGTCTAAAAGACCCTCTTCTTCCTCATTCTCTTCCTTATTCTGTACGAGAGAGAGAGAGAAGAACATATGAGGAACATGTTTGGTATTATTTGACGCGTAAGGCTTGTGGGAAGCCCTTTAGATTTCAAGCTGTTTCTGAAATCGATGTTTACAAATCTGAGCCTTGGGAACTTAAAGGTAAATCCTCTCTGTTTCTTTATTTTATGTGCATATATATATATACACATCTATATACCCTTGGGTTTCAGGATACCCCTTTTGATTTTGTTGAGTTAGATCATGAATTTTGTGTTTGTTTCGCTGATTTTTAGATTTTTTGTACGAATATTTTATTTTGTTGAATTGGGTGTACTTGTACAAACTTAATTTTTAACTATAATGTTTTCCAATTTAATTAGTACTAGTCATATCTGTGATTTCTGTAGATTTCTGTTGGAATTTGGGCGAAAGTTTGGATTTTTACAATTAATCGGAGGTTGCGAAAATTGGGTTGTATTTTTTTTTAGAAAACGGGAAAGGGAAAGAGATGTGGGGATTTGGGGGAAGATGTTACTGGGAAGAAATGATAGGGAAAAAATTAGAAGGGATAGGGTATTTGGCACATATCGTAAGAGAAGGGACCTTCAAAAACTGAGATCTGAACTTACCCATATGAGAATAAGTTGAAATGCTTTGCTCAAATCTATAGATACCCAAAAAGGAACAGAGTGTGAAATCAGATTTAGTGGGTGCTATTTAGCTTCCCTGTTTTTTGACTTGTGCTCTGTTTCAAGCTAGAAATAGCAATTAAAGTGCCATTAATTGTTTCATTATTGAAATTGGCGGTGATTATATGTTTAGTTATGGAATTGATGTTGGTGTGGACGACACATTGAAAGCTCTAGAGATGGGTGCTGTTGAAATTCTTGTTGTATGGGAAAATCTAGAAATTAATAGATATGTGATTAAACATAACACTACAGTTGAAATAATCATAAAACATTTGAACAAAGATTTCTCGCACTGAGCCTGCACCAGGGCACGAGTTCTCGCATTGATGTTCCTGTGTAGTTCACCAAAATATTTCAAGGAGTTCCTATTTTAAGGTCAGCCCCTGCTCTGCCATTTTACTTGGCTCATAATAACTTAAACTAGTAATCTTGAACTAGAAATCATGTATACATATACATAATTACTATTCTCGTCTCTGTTTTCTCTAAATTTTGAAGTGCATTGAAGTTTAACGTGGTGATTGGTTGTGCTTTATATGATGGCCCAGTTGGATGAATAATCTGGATGGAAGTCTGCCAATCCTTTTTCTTGTTGCAATTGCTTTCTAAGTTTCCCCCAATTCAATTTTTAACTGTATTTTTCTTATGGTATGCTTGAATTGAATTTGGAATGGAGGAGATGAGAGAGCCTATTTTTCTTTCTTTTCTTTTTTTTTCTTTGGGTCAAATGAAAGGGAGCACCGGAGTAGGGGCTGGTTCTTTTTTCTTTCTCTCTTTGGAACGAAATATAAGCTGGCAAGGAATATAAAGGAGCAGGGACTATTTCGTTCCACTCCTTTTTCTTTCATGTTTGGAACGGATGGGCAGGGAGTATATAATGAGAGTGCTCTGTTTGTGAAATTGGAGGGTAAATAAGTCATTAGCCAACTCATAGTTAAGTTAGATGGAAAAAGTGACGTTTTCACTTCACTTCAAAAAGTCAGGTGTTTAAATGTAGCTTTACTGACTACAGGTGGTTAAGTGGGAAACCGCCCAAACTCCAGGTGGTCATATGAACTTAACCCTTAATGTATTTACCAAGTCTTTCAAATATGCATTCTTTTCTTTTAATTTATCATTTTCTTATTTCAAAGAATTAAACTCAAAATTAGATACCTCGTTTGATTCACCTTCTATTCCCATAAAGCATACTTGAGCTATTTCATCCTTGGCATCGACCTCAATTTCAGATTCTTCTTCATCACTCGAAGTGACAAGTGCCTTGTTTCTCTTATTATCCTTGAAGCCTGTTTTTCCTTTGTTTTTTAGTTGAAAGCAGTCCTTCTTAAAGTACCCTGGACGTCCACATTCAAAACATGTCTCCTCGATTTGCTTTCCTTTGGCTTTATTCGAGTTGAAGGTATTCTTTTGTTTATTCTTCCTTTGTAGAAGTCCTTTGAGTCTCCGTAACATCATGGCTATCTCTTCATCCGAATCATCATCAAAATCTTCTTCATTTCCTACATTAAGAGCTAAAACCTTTCTTCGAGGAGTTTCCCCTTCATCATCATATCTCTTTAACTGATGTTCATATTCCTCAAGTTCACCAAAAAGAGTTAGTGTATCCATAGTAGAAATAGTAGAGAAATCTTGAAGAGTAGTAATTTTAGAAGAAAACCTCTTGGGCTATAAGTTAATCTCACTTTGTGGAATGGATTTGTCCAGTAGCTTTAAGGAGTTCAGAAGAACAAGGAACCTTGCTTGAGCCATCTTTATAGTTTCATCTTTCTCAAGTTTGAACATTTCACAATCATGCATGAGCATGCTTAGTTTAACTTCTCGAACCTTTGATGTTCCTTCGTGGCTCACCACTAGAGTGTCCCAAATTTCCTTAGATGTGTTGCATGAGTAAACTTTGTCAATCTCGGATTGTACCATGCCACTCAGTAGTGTGTTCATAGCCCTTGAATCATAGGAAACCATGAAAGTTTCAGTTGAGTCCATCTCTAGCAAAGTCTTTGGAGTACCGTCATCTTTCCTTGGAATAACTGGTCCGTTTTTTACAACCCACCATTCCCAAGGATCTCTTTTAAGGAAGATCCTCATTCGGAATTTCCAAAAGTTATAATTTTCTGTTCCATACAGCAAATGAGGTCTATTGGTTGATTGACCTTCTTGATTGTTGTTTTTGAACTGTGCCATGTCAGAATCTTTCCCTATAAGTCACTTTTAAGACCAAGTAAATAGAGCCAAGCTCTGATACCAAATGAAATTTAGATAAGGCACACTTAGAAGGGGGGGTTGAATAAGTGTGGGAATAAACTATGACCAAATTTTATTTTTAAACTAAACTATCGAATATAGTCTGCTATATTGATGAATGCAGCTTGCTGAATGAATATAGTCTACTGAATTAACTATTTAATTTTATACAAATATCTTGCTAAAATTATAACTTAGAGAAAAATACTTGGTGTTAAAGAATTATACTAAGATAATGCAAATATTTTAATTATTAAGTTAATTAACAAGCTTTTGTGAGTAATTAAAGTAAAGTAAGTAATTAAATCAACACCAAGATTTTTTACGTGGTTCAGCTATTACCCTCTATAATAATAGCCTAGTCCACGTCCAATACCAACTAGTATTGGAGACTCACTTTTATTTCTTTAAAAATGACCCTTGTTACAAAATAGATTCTATCAAATTTGAATTACAATAATTCACTTGAGAACACTTGCTTCTTGTGCACCAATGCACTCCTTAAGCACCTATGTTTCCTTGAACCTGTTTTTAAACAAACCTTAATCTACCTAGATTAAATTCCTTTAGACAACACTTAGTCTAAAAAATATAAGATTACAAATATAGAGGTCTAATGATCAAAGCAAATAAACTATTTAACAATGCAAGGCCCAACTAATGAATGCAATGATCATTTAGTAAAAGTGATATCACCAATATGAAGCTCACGAAAATAGATGAGAAATAATCTGAAAATTAATTGCACAACAACTGAGAATTTGCACCAAGAATAATGGAATAACTTTTCAAGTATACGAGTGCAAAGATTAATTCAAGTGTTGTATCTCTATATCACTGATATCAGTTCTTTTTATAGACCAAATATTTCCGTTTCTCTACAACACAGTTCCACTGCATAGAAAATATTTACGTTGCCAACAAATAAGTAACGTTCCAAAAATTCATCAGTTAATGGTTAAGGAATGACAAATCCAATTATCTTTGGTAGTTACAAATATATGCTGGACTCTTTCAACAGTAATCCAAAAAGAAATTGAGTCAGATACAAAACACTTAGAGTTTAGACCTTTTCAATTCCACTTAATAAAGTCTGCCGCCATATATAGGGTTGGTATATCAATTCCGAAATAAAAGATATCATGGCATTAATGTAGGAGTGTAAAAGTCTAACAAATCATGATATACAAGATATGAAAGTACCAAGGTTATAACAATCATGACTCGTGATCATTTTTCAAAAACAACCTTTAAGTTTCCTACATCAACTTGCACTTGCATCATTATTTTAAATAATAAGGACTCTTGGCAGTAAATCATTTAAACCGGACAATAAGATAATTTAATTTTTATGCATGCATAATATATAAATACTAACTATATATAATAACAATTAGCATAAAAATTCTTCGGCATGTACAAAATATTTAATCACATTTTAATGCACACTTAAAATGTCCTAGAGCCTTGTATTAAAAAATTAAATATTTGCAATGACCTTACATAATTTTATTAGGTCTCAAATCTTCAAAGTCTTTAGCCAATAATCCTTTCATCAACTTCCTGAAATTTCATAATAAACAAATTAGTCCAAAATATCAAGTCATCATCAAAATAATAAGGTTAGAATATTAACAAGCTATTTCAAAAGAGTCTAACTAGTTAAGCTAGATCATGGTATACCAGATTAGACAACTCCAAGATTCATAGTTGGGAGGAGCTAGCTCATGCGTTCCTTAATCAATACAGTTTCCAAACTCAAATGGCTCCTGACCGGTATCAAATTACCAAGGTCAAGAAATAAGCTAGTGAGTCTTTCAGAGAGTATACCCAAAGATGGAGGCGTCTGGCTGCTTAAGTTATTCCCTCTATGATTGAGTCTGAGATGGTGATGACCTTCATAGACATTCAAGAGGCTCCCTTCTATGAGAGAGTTTTAGCTGGCATTGGCAAACAATTATCCGAAATGATCAAACATGGAGAAATGGTCGAGATGGGATTGAAGTCAGGGAAGATTCAAGACCTTTCCGCTCTCAAAGCTGTAGCTGAGCACATCCAGTCTTGAAGTTATGGAAACAACTCCCGGAGGGTCCATAAGAAGAAAGAGGAAGATGTTTCCTTGATACTACAAGGGAAAAAAGGCAGTCAAAACCTGCCTATTCAAAGGAGAAACTACTCCCCTTTTCTAACTCAGTCTTCAAACCCTCCATTGCGAAAAGGTGTAGAAGTCAGATGCACTCGAGTGTTCACACCCTTAGGGGACTAGCTCGAGAACATTCTCAATCTTCTGACAACTCAGAAGAAAATTACCCATCTTCTTCCACCAGCCAACCCGAGTGGGAAGAGTTTCAATGCTAGCAAAAAAATGTGCATATCATGCTAGAGCTCCCGACCATGATACTCAGGATTGCTGGGCCTTAAAGCACAAAATCCAGGATTTGATTGACAATGGTGAGATCCTGGTGACTAAACCCGACCAACCCCATGTGCAAGACAACCCTCTTCCTCAACACAAAGAAGAGGAGGTTAACATGATTAATTGGGGTAGTGACAGACTTCCCACTTCATTGGTGTATCTTCCCAAACCAGCAAGGATAGTGCTGACAAGTGGGATTATACACAGTTCCAGTTTATGGTGGAACGGAAAATGAAGGCTATGCATGAGCAAGTTAATCAATTGGTAGAACTGGTGGCCCATTAGCACCAAGTCACACGTCAATTGTGACAACCCGATATTTTCAATATAAATAAATCTTAAATTTTTCGTATAATTTTTTTTTATTTTAAGGATGAGGATTTGTACAAGATTATGTGTATATGTATTTATGTGGTAAATAAAAATATATTTATTACATGAATATTTACAAGCAAATTTATTTTAGAATTATTGATTATTGTAAAGAATATTTTTATAATAATTAATATTAAGATAGAAATGTTCTTATTAATTATTTTCCATGAATATATAATCATATATTATTTAAATAATATATGAAGTGATTTTTTAAAATAAATATAATAATTATTTTATTATATGAATTTTTGTACAGATTATTAAGTTTAATATTTTACCTTAATTATCAAGGTTAAATATGACAGGATAATCAGATATGGAATCCAAACCCTAATTTTGAATTATTGTCAAGGTATTAGAATAATAATATAATATTAATTATATTTTGATTTTTCAGTGCTATGAATATGTACGGTAAGACCGTATTGAAAATGGTTGGTCAATTACGGTGTATTTTTGACCAAACCCTAGTAATCATGTTAAACCCTAATTTGAGATCCAAATTAGAGTATAAGGTTATTTTATAAGTGTATAATATTAATTATGTCATGTATTTAATGTATTAATTAGGTAAACCCTAATTAAAAATTCTGGAAACCCTAATTGCTATAATTAGTAACCCTAGGTTGTTGGGTATTGTATTAATATGATCAATTATCAAGTATTAAGACTATAATTGTTAATTTTAGCAACCCTAAATTACTAAAACCCTAATTTAGCAATTTAAAAACCCTAATTGTAATTTGGTAACCTAATTACCAAAAGAGTAAACCCTAATTGCTAAATTAGCAAAGTCAACAATAATTATATGTTCTAAACCCTAATGTCAATTTGTTAGATAATTACAAACTTACTTTAATTAATAAAGTAATTATTTTAAAAATTTAGAAATTAAAATTTAGTTATTTTATTTTATTTAATTTTACTTTTGTGCAAACCCTAATTGCTAAATCCTAGTTGCCAAATCTTTAAGGGTTAAATGCTAAACCCTAAACACTAAAATATCTAAACCCTAAACCTAAGACAATTTTCTAGAACAAAAGGGAAATGGCAAAAATGCCCATTTTAGGCATTTAAGAAGCTAGCTTTTAGGTTTTGACAATTAGGGGAGGTTGTTCACCTAATCCAACAACCCCACATGCACCAAAACTCCAGCAACAAGCCAGCAAATCAGCTCATTCATGCACCATGATAGCCTATTTAAGGATTGAGAGAGAGAGAAAATATTATTTTGGTTGCTCAAATTTTCACTACACTCATCCTAGACCCTCTCTCTCTAAAAGCCACGAAAATATCCAGCAATTCAGTCACAAAAACAAGCCCCACGTCCATCCCTAATGAATCAGAAACACCAGATCAAGAAATCGATCAAGAAGGTATAAAACCCTAATTTAAATTCTGTCCAAAATTTGTTGTTAGATGTTGGTTTTTGTTGTTGTAATATGTTGAATCTAGTGTATAATCATGATCTGGGTTGTTAGAAACTAGACCCATAACATCTAAATGATCAGATTCACGTTTTCACAAAAATCTGGAAAATTTTTCTGGTGATTTTCAGTCAAATGTCAGACCCTATAACTCTCGGGTTGTTTATTATTTATGTTGTTTTTAAGTTGTAGTATGTAGTCTGTAAGGTTATCTTTAATATACAAAAGGAATAAAGATCATATCTGTTATAGATTGCAAGTTATTCACGGTCAAAAGTCGTTGACCGATCTGCTAAAACTGCGAACCCAGAAAACGTAAAAGCAGTGTTCGTGTCCTACTTTGACCGGACAGATCTTGCTCATTATATGTATTTTTGTGTTATTTTTCCTTATAGTTGTAGTACTACATGTTATCTACAACTTGTAATTTATAGATCGCATAAAGGTTACACGATCACCAAGTTATAAAATGTCAAAGGAGGTACCCTGACTGTTCTTCATTTTCTGGGTAACCCAGAAAATGAAGAACACGTCTGTCAGAACTTTTGGAAGCTTAGATCTTGCTATTCTGTTGTTGTTTGGCCATAAATTTTGTTTCATGTTGTAGTACTGCAAAAGTACTACAATCTAAGAGTCTTAGCAAGCCAGAAAAACGTAAGGATCACAGATTAAATCATGGTCAAACCAGCAACTTAACCCTGTCGGAAAATTCTGGGCAAGCCCTCAAGAACACCTATAGCGACAGACAAGTGTCGCTATAGGCCTTTAGCGACAGATTTATTTATAATTTCCAGAAAATGAATTAAAAATAGAAAAAAATAGTTTTTAATTATTAAAAATACACAATAAATTATAAAAAAATATTTTAAATTCTGAAAATTAGTTTTTAATTATTTTAGATATATTTCATAAATATTTAATATTTTTGGAATATTAAAAGTAATAAATTATAATATTAAATAAATTATTTAAAAATGATTTTAATTCTTGAAAAATCATGAAAAATTATATTATTGTGTTAGAAAATAATTTTGAGTTATTTTGATAACTTTTAATATTATGTGATAATTTTTATTAATAAATTAATATTAATGATAATTAAGTTATTTATTAAATGAATTAAATAAATGAATTAAAAATGATTTTATTATATTAAAAATCATTTTAAATAATAATAAGGTATTTAAAAATATTTTAAGTTATAAAATATAACTTTTAATATTTAAAGGTAAATTTCATTAATTAATTATGATTAATGATAATAAAGTTATTTAATAATTATATTAAATAATTTAGTTTGAAATTGATTTTATTATTATAATAATCATTTTAAATAAAAATAAAGTGTTTAAAGATATTTTAAGTTATAAAATATAACTTTTAATATTTAAAGGATAATTTCTTTAATAATTTAATATTAATGATTATTAAATTATTATTAATGATATTAAATTTATTTAATAATTATATTAAATAAATAGTTTAAAAATGGTTTTATTTATTTAAAAATCATTTAAAAAGGATATTAATGATTTAAAAATATTTTAAGTTATAATTAATGACTTTTAATATTTGGATAAATAGTTCATTAATATTTACATATTAATGGTAATTATTTAATAGTGATGTTTTAAAAATCATTTAAGGGTAATATAAATACTTTAAAAATATTTTGAGTTATTATACATAACTTTAATATTTTGGCAATGGATTCATTAATAGTTTAATATTAATTAAATATTAATGATAATAGAATCGTTTAATATTTAAAGCATTTCATAATGATTCTGATATTTCAAAAATTATAATAAATGATAATATTAATAATTATTATAAGGCCATGAAAAATAGTGCGGCTGATGTTTAAGTTATCCAAATGGATATTGAACTACGGTTTAGAGTCTTAGACTCGATATTTACCCGATAAAGCTGTCAGTAGACCGACATAGATCAGAAATTGATCCGGACTTAGATATTTTAGTTAGTTAACTGTTTATTTGTGATTCAATGGTTTATTTAGGTTGTATGACAATGTGAATAGGAAATGTGCTGACTGCAATAAGCAGTGTTATGTGTACGATATGTTGTACTAATCAGTAAAATGATCTGATTAATGATAGGTTGTGATAAAAAAGGGTAGATCTAAATTACGTAAGTGTAAGCAGCGCATCAGGCAAGTATCCTAACTTTGCATTTTCTTTATGCAATGAACAGAAGTGAGAAGTTCAGAATTATTGTTATTATTGTACAGATTGTTAAACTTATATTATATACGCCCATTGACTATCAACATGCTAGTATATGATAATTCAGTTATATATATTCTGTTCGTTAATTTCTAGAAATGATTATACAAGTGTCCCCACTTGGATAATCATTATATTTAATCGCATGTTGATATACCTTTGATATACATATATGTTGAATTATATAAGACCTTTGTTATGAAAACCCGACAGGTATGAACATCCCGATAATGGGAAAATTTTTATGCGCCCAAGGCGGACAGAGTGAACGATAACATCGTTCTTATACATGTAGTATTGATCAATACAGGGTACAACGGGGCTGATCACCCTCCGTGCCCGTAAGTCATGACGGTTTACAGATGAATTTCTGTTCAAACCTTTTCGAAAATGAAAAACAATGTTCATAGTATGTCACAGAAACCCCATGTATAGTCAATACGTAGTTTCAAAAATTTGAAAGAGGGTTGTTATGTTATTATTATTGGTACAGATTACTTCACAACTACTTACTAGTTGTAGAAGAATATTATAAAGAAAACATTTAAATTCCTTCAGCCTATATATATATATAATACTTGCTGGGCACTCAAATGCTCATTCTTGCTTAATTTAAATGTTTTCAGCTAAGTATGAAGGATCAGAAGGAACTGTCAAGAACAAGGGAAAAGGGAAAGTTGCTGAATGACTCTTTATACTACTGTTTGTAATAGTTTTAGATTATGAAGACTATGATATATATAATTATATATGTTATGACATGTAATGAATGTTTAAAGGTTACGTACTTGGGAGAAAGACTCTGATGAAATTATAAATTTAAGTTTAAGTTTTATATTATTGTTACTATTATTAGTATTATTCCGCTCATAGAAATGGTATCGTGAAGTACCGAGTTCGGGTTTCAAGTATCCGGGTTCGGGGACCTCACAGAATGGTATCAGAGCTATAGGGTTAGAAACCTTAGGTGGGTTAGACCTTAGGCTATAACCTTAGAACAGAGGGAAACGTTGAAAATATAAATAACTCATATAGAGTTTAAAGAAAGATGAATCGGATAAATTCATCGTCAAACAAAATAAAAGATAACTTATAAAACCTTTATGTGTTATGTGTATATAATTTATGCTAATCAAAATAATTTTTGTGTGTAGTTGTCGGGTGGAAAAGGCTTGTTATATGCTTATAACATGAAGAAGAATCAAACCCATACTCCTAAGCTGATATCGAAGCCAATAGCTGAAATAGAAGCTCACAATGAAACCAACTCGGATGAGGTGGTCATCATAGAAAACATATTACCAGATCCAGAAATAGTGGAGCTGACAGATAGTGATTCAGACACTAAAGTTAAAGCCGAACAAGCATCAACGGAGGTACAGAATCTGAGGAACAAGGTTTCTTCTCTGGAAAGGCTATGGGAGATAGAAAAGCTATTAAATAGTCAACTGCGTCAGGCATTAATAGAAACAATGGAAGAACAGGATAAGCTTAAAATCCAAATTGACCAGATAGGAGCCTCAAACAACATCTCGTGTGCAGCTCTGAGAGATAAGGGAAAAAGAAAGATAGAAGACCCTGAGGTAGGAAAACCTGATAAGAAGAAAGGGAAGAAGATATGTTATATTTGCGGCCGAGAGGGACATACCTCTCCTCGTTGCCCCGACTATAAGAAAGGTGGATGTTTTAATTGTGGGATGGAAGGACATCGAGCGTATGAATGTCCAAGAAGAAGACTTAGTAAATAGGTAGTATAAGTTATGTTGTGTAAGCGTGTTTAATATTATGTGTGTGCTTAGTATGTCTGTGTAATGCATTATTATAAGACTTTTGTATAAGTGGTGATGTAAATCCCGACTTTTGCAGTCACAAAGGGATAACTGATGTTTAAAGCACTATGTGCTATGATATGTAAAATATTTTGAAAGCAATGAATGAATATGAATCAAAGTTTGAGTTATGAAACAAGTTTAATAAGTTTAAACTTATATGATAAAGTTTAGAATGTAAGTTAATTTATGGTTTTTACTTAACCAGATAATGCCGCCAAGACGTCAAACTCGGAATCAAAGGGCAGAAGAGTCTGTCAACAATGTTGAAGGACAACAACAAGCGGACCCGATGCAGCATTTTGCGAATATGGTAGCCCAGGCTATGCAACAAGGAAACCAGCCGGATAATCACTTGGCAAATTTTAAAGATTTTAAGGCTGTAGGACCACCAGAATTTAAAGGTACGACTGACCTTGTAGAAGCCCAAAATTGGGTTAGGGAAATTGAGAAGGCATTTATAATAGCTAGGGTAGCTGAGGGGCAAAAGACCTCTTTTGCCACCTATATGATGAAGGGTGAGGCAAATTTCTGGTGGGAAGCAAATCAGGTGAGGGCAGGAGCAAGTGTGATAGCATGGGATAGATTTAAGACGTTATTTTTCGAAAATTATTTTTCAGCCAGTATGCAGTCTAGAATGGAGGTAAAATTTCTGGAGTTGAAGCAAGGGGATATGTCAGTGGCAGAATATGCCGCTAAATTTAATGAGTTAGCTAGGTTTGCTCCGCATCAAGTCGATACGGAGGCTAGGAAGGCGAGGAGATTTGAGTTGGGATTAAAACCCTGGCTCTATAACAAGGTGGCAGTGTTGCAGATTCCAACATTTGCATCACTCTTGGAGAAGGCGATAATTGCGGAGGAAGGAAGTGAGGCTATGAGCCTCTACAATAAGGAGAAGAAGAACAAGGCCAAGGTCGAGGGAGTTGAGAAGATGAGGACAAATAGTGGAAGCAGAAGTGTTGACGGAAAAAGGAAGGGGAACTATTCTGGCAATGTCCAGGTTAAACAAGAAGGTGTTAAGAAGCCAGGGGTGCAGTGTGGAAAATGTGGAAAGAACCACTCCGGGGAGTGTTTAAAAGGGAAATTTGTGTGTTATAAGTGTGGGCAGGAGGGCCATATCTCTCCCAACTGCCCCAATCCCAGAATGAATAGTGGATGTTTTATTTGCGGATCAATGGAGCACAGGGTGAAGGATTGTCCAAACAGGAGGGTAGAGGCTGGTAGTGTGAATACTGGGAAGGGTAGTGGAACATTAGCAATCGCAGGACCGACATCATCAAACAAACCAACAAAGTCAACATCAAGAATCTTCAACATGACGGTTCAAGACACGGTGGCAGCTGGCAATGCAGTTCCAGGTAATATTCGAATAACTTTTATTTGCGTATTTATAATTATTCTATGTATAGTAAATTATTTTATAAAGAAATTTTGAGGGAGGAATTTGAGTTCTTTTAGAAATCAAATTTCCGTTTAATCAGAAAGACAAGCTTTATGTGATTAGTTAAAGATCAGTTCGATCAAATTTGATCGAGATCTACTTGTGAAGAATATGTATGCTATGTACCCGGTTATGTGTAGGTTTTAAAGTGGTGATTCCGGGGACGGAATCCTTATAAGGGAGGGTGAATGTGACAACCCGATATTTTCAATATAAATAAATCTTAAATTTTTCGTATAATTTTTTTTTTATTTTAAGGATGAGGATTTGTACAAGATTATGTGTATATGTATTTATGTGGTAAATAAAAATATATTAATTACATGAATATTTACAAGAAAATTTATTTTAGAATTATTGATTATTGTAAAGAATATTTTTATAATAATTAATATTAAGATAGAAATGTTCTTATTAATTATTTTCCATGAATATATAATCATATATTATTTAAATAATATATGAAGTGATTTTTTAAAATAAATATAATAATTATTTTATTATATGAATTTTTGTACAGATTATTAATTTTAATATTTTACCTTAATTATCAAGGTTAAATATGAAAGGATAATCAGATATGGAATCCAAACCCTAATTTTGGATTATTGTCAAGGTATTAGAATAATAATATAATATTAATTATATTTTGATTTTTCAGTGCTATGAATATGTACGGTAAGACCGTATTGAAAATGGTTGGTCAATTACGGTGTATTTTTGACCAAACCCTAGTAATCATGTTAAACCCTAATTTGAGATCCAAATTAGAGTATAAGGTTATTTTATAAGTGTATAATATTAATTATGTCATGTATTTAATGTATTAATTAGGTAAACCCTAATTAAAAATTCTGGAAACCCTAATTGCTATAATTAGTAACCCTAGGTTGTTGGGTATTGTATTAATATGATCAATTATCAAGTATTAAGATTATAATTGTTAATTTTAGCAACCCTAAATTACTAAAACCCTAATTTAGTAATTTAAAAACCCTAATTATAATTTGGTAACCTAATTACCAAAAGAGTAAACCCTAATTGCTAAATTAGCAAAGTCAACAATAATTATATGTTCTAAACCCTAATGTCCATTTGTTAGATAATTACAAACTTACTTTAATTAATAAAGTAATTATTTTAAAAATTTAGAAATTAAAATTTAGTTATTTTATTTTATTTAATTTTATTTTTGTGCAAACCCTAATTGCTAAATCCTAGTTGCTAAATCTTTAAGGGTTAAATGCTAAATCCCTAAACACTAAAATATCTAAACCCTAAACCTAAGACAATTTTCTAGAACAAAAGGGAAATGGCAAAAATGCCCATTTTAGGCATTTAAGAAGCTAGCTTTTAGGTTTTGACAATTAGGGGAGGTTGTTCACCTAATCCAACAACCCCACATGCACCAAAACTCCAGCAACAAGCCAGCAAATCAGCTCATTCATGCACCATGATAGCCTATTTAAGGATTGAGAGAGAGAAAATATTATTTTGGTTGCTCAAATTTTCACTACACTCATCCTAGACCCTCTCTCTCTAAAAGCCACGAAAATATCCAGCAATTCAGTCACAAAAACAAGCCCCACGTCCATCCCTAACGAATCAGAAACACCAGATCAAGAAATCGATCAAGAAGGTATAAAACCCTAATTTAAATTCTGTCCAAAATTTGTTGTTAGATGTTGGTTTTTGTTGTTGTAATATGTTGAATCTAGTGTATAATCATGATCTGGGTTGTTAGAAACTAGACCCATAACATCTAAATGATCAGATTCACGTTTTTCCAAAAATCTGGAAAATTTTTCTGGTGATTTTCAGTCAAATGTCAGGCCCTATAACTCTCGGGTTGTTTATGATTTATGTTGTTTTTAAGTTGTAGTATGTAGTCTGTAAGGTTATCTTTAATATACAAAAGGAATAAAGATCATATCTGTTATAGATTGCAAGTTATTCACGGTCAAAAGTCGTTGACCGATCTGCTAAAACTGCGAACCCAGAAAACGTAAAAGCAGTGTCCGTGTCCTACTTTGACCGGACAGATCTTGCTCATTATATGATTTTTTTGTGTTATTTTTCTTTATAGTTGTAGTACTACATGTTATCTACAACTTGTAATTTATAGATCGCATAAAGGTTACACGATCACCAAGTTATAAAATGTCAAAGGAGGTACCCTGACTGTTCTTCATTTTCTGGGTAACCCAGAAAATGAAGAACACGTCTGTCAGAACTTTTGGAAGCTTAGATCTTGCTATTCTGTTGTTGTTTGGCCATGAATTTGGTTTCATGTTGTAGTACTGCAAAAGTACTACAATCTAAGAGTCTTAGCAAGCCAGAAAAACGTAAGGATCACAGATTAAATCATGGTCAAACCAGCAACCTAGCCCTGCCGGAAAATTCTGGGCAAGCCCTCAAGAACACCTATAGCGACAGACAAGTGTCGCTATAGGCCTTTAGCGACAGATTTATTTATAATTTCCGGAAAATGAATTAAAAATAGAAAAAAATAGTTTTTAATTATTAAAAATACACAATAAATTATAAAAAATTATTTTAAATTCTGAAAATTAGTTTTTAATTATTTTAGATATATTTCATAAATATTTAATATTTTTGGAATATTAAAAGTAATTAATTATAATATTAAATAAATTATTTAAAAATGATTTTAATTCATGAAAAATCATGAAAAATTATATTATTGTGTTAGAAAATATTTTTGAGTTATTTTGATAACTTTTAATATTATGTGATAATTTTCATTAATAAATTAATATTAATGATAATTAAGTTATTTATTAAATGAATTAAATAAATGAATTAAAAATGATTTTATTATATTAAAAATCATTTTAAATAATAATAAGGTATTTAAAAATATTTTAAGTTATAAAATATAACTTTTAATATTTAAAGGTAAATTTCATTAATTAATTATGATTAATGATAATAAAGTTATTTAATAATTATATTAAATAATTTAGTTTGAAAATGATTTTATTATTATAATAATCATTTTAAATAAAAATAAAGTGTTTAAAGATATTTTAAGTTATAAAATATAACTTTTAATATTTAAAGGATAATTTCTTTAATAATTTAATATTAATGATTATTAAATTATTATTAATGATATTAAATTTATTTAATAATTATATTAAATAAATAGTTTAAAAATGGTTTTATTTATTTAAAAATCATTTAAAAAGGATATTAATGATTTAAAAATATTTTAAGTTATAATTAATGACTTTTAATATTTGGATAAATAGTTCATTAATATTTACATATTAATGGTAATTATTTAATAGTGATGTTTTAAAAATCATTTAAGGGTAATATAAATACTTTAAAAATATTTTGAGTTATTATACATAACTTTAATATTTTGGCAATGGATTCATTAATAGTTTAATATTAATTAAATATTAATGATAATAGAATCGTTTAATATTTAAAGCATTTCATAATGATTCTGATATTTCAAAAATTATAATAAATGATAATAATTATTTAATAATTATTATAAGGCCATGAAAAATAGTGCGGCTGATGTTTAAGTTATCCAAATGGATATTGAACTACGGTTTAGAGTCTTAGACTCGATATTTACCCGATAAAGCTGTCAGTAGACCGACATAGATCAGAAATTGATCCGGACTTAGATATTTTAGTTAGTTAACTGTTTATTTGTGATTCAATGGTTTATTTAGGTTGTATGACAATGTGAATAGGAAATGTGCTGACTGCAATAAGCAGTGTTATGTGTACGATATGTTGTACTAATCAGTAAAATGATCTGATTAATGATAGGTTGTGATAAAAAAGGGTAGATCTAAATTACGTAAGTGTAAGCAGCGCATCAGGCAAGTATCCTAACTTTGCATTTTCTTTATGCAATGAACAGAAGTGAGAAGTTCAGAATTATTGTTATTATTGTACAGATTGTTAAACTTATATTATATACGCCCATTGACTATCAACATGCTAGTATATGATAATTCAGTTATATATATTCTGTTCGTTAATTTCTAGAAATGATTATACAAGTGTCCCCACTTGGATAATCATTATATTTAATCGCATGTTGATATACCTTTGATATACATATATGTTGAATTATATAAGACCTTTGTTATGAAAACCCGACAGGTATGAACATCCCGATAATGGGAAAATTTTTATGCGCCCAAGGCGGACAGAGTGAACGATAACATCAGTTCTTATACATGTAGTATTGATCAATACAGGGTACAACGGGGCTGATCACCCTCCGTGCCCGTAAGTCATGATGGTTTACAGATGAATTTCTGTTCAAACCTTTTCGAAAATGAAAAACAATGTTCATAGTATGTCACAGAAGCCCCATGTATAGTCAATACGTAGTTTCAAAAATTTGAAAGAGGGTTGTTATGTTATTATTATTGGTACAGATTACTTCACAACTACTTACTAGTTGTAGAAGAATATTATAAAGAAAACATTTAAATTCCTTCAGCCTATATATATATAATACTTGCTGGGCACTCAAATGCTCATTCTTGCTTAATTTAAATGTTTTCAGCTAAATATGAAGGATCAGAAGGAACTGTCAAGAACAAGGGAAAAAGGGAAAGTTGCTGAATGACTCTTTATGCTACTGTTTGTAATAGTTTTAGATTATGAAGACTATGATATATATAATTATATATGTTATGACATGTAATGAATGTTTAAAGGTTACGTACTTGGGAGAAAGACTCTGATGAAATTATAAATTTAAGTTTAAGTTTTATATTATTGTTACTATTATTAGTATTATTCCGCTCATAGAAATGGTATCGTGAAGTACCGAGTTCGGGTTTCAAGTATCCGGGTTCGGGGACCTCACATCAATTATTCAGCCATTAGCATGCTAGCCTCCTTCCTCTTGATACAAACACGCCACCGCATACTCCAGAAAATGAAACACTGGAGGATAAAATTGCAAAAAGAGCAAATGCCAAAGCCCGTCAGGACTTAGACAACAAAATAGAGTTTACCTATTTATGAAAACCGATGGAAGAGATATTTCAGATGCTGATTAATGAAGAAAGAATCACAGCTCTGCTACCTCCAATCAGTTCGTGTTCAAGACGATTTGATTTCAATGGAGTGTGCTAATATCACTCCTATTCTCGCGGTCACAACACTGAAGAATGCTAGGCACTCCGCCACCTTATTCAGAATCTAATTGACAACGGTGTCCTGCAAATGACAAACAATGACGTTGTATTACTGGAGAGTGGGGACATATTTCCTACAAAGTGGAAGGAAGTCATAGCAGTTATATCTTCTGAGATAGATTCAGCTACCCCCTAACATACAATTCAACCTATTCAACTCAAAGGTGTTGAGAATCCTTTGCAAGTGGCTGTGCAAAAGCCAATCATCTTACCACTCAGACCACAATATCCTTTTGTCAGCCTACAGAAAGTTCCATAGAATTATGGAGAGGTTGAAGGATCCACATCCCACACAACTGCTGTAGTGTTGAAAGAGAATCCACTGTATCTTCTCCATGGAGAAGATTTAAAAATTACTCTGTACTGTGGGACATAATGAAGCCAAGGTGGTTTTAAGCTTGGAAGAAGCTCCACAATAGGTTTCCATACTGGACTTGGTATTCTCCCCAGAGGATCACCAGAAGGTATTACTAAGAGTTTTAGAAGAAGCTCACTTGCCAAAATTAGTGGATGTTGAAAAGTTTCGTCACCTAGTTGATCACATTCTTAACAACAATGTGATATCTTTCACTGATGATGACATACCTCCTGAAGGTATTGGTCATTGTAAGCTATTGCACATAGCGGTTATGTCCTCCGGATACGAAGTTGCAGGAGTATTGATAGATGGAGGGTCCTCCTTGAATATCTGCCCTTATGCCACCTTGGAGAAGATGAGTATCAATCTCAATAGAATCCGAAGAAGCCATACAATTATCAAAGCTTTCAATGGATCCTGACGAAATGCTGTCGGGGAGATTGAATTACCTGTGGAGATTGGTCCACATACATTCTGCTCCTTTCATGTGCTCAAAATAGCTACATGATACAACCTACTCTTGGGAATACCGTGGATTCATATGGTTGGAGCCGTCCCGTCCACCCTTCATCAACAACTTAAATACATCATTAACAATAACCTAGTCACTGTTAATGCTGAGCCAGAATGTCCTGAACAAGGTGACATCCCGCTCATCAATTTTAATTCAGAAGTTGAGCCTATCAGCTTTCATGCCCTGGAGATGAGCAACACTCACTACCATCCCATTGGGGCACCACCTCTGATACCCAGAGTTTTCGCCGAGGTAATGTCGGTAAGCCAAGAAATGTTATCTTTGGGTTATCAACCTGGAAAAGGGTTAGGCAAAGACCATCAGGGCATTAAGAGCCCAATTCAAGTTCCAAGTCAAACAGGGACAACCGAACTAGGCTATTCTTCTAGCAATACTCACAGGAATTCTCACAAACACGGATATGTTCCTTCATCTTCAGCCATACGATGATTGCATGACCTACATGGGCTGAATCTATACAAACTTCACTAAAGGTTCCTACACATTTGATGACTATGTTATTTCCTAAGCCGATACCGGTCCAAGGAAAAGAATTCTTGATACCGGATCCAAAGGCGGAGAAAAAGGACCGGAGGCGTAAGCAGGACATTGCAAGGCGCTTATCAAACATACACATCATAGTCCACATAGAAAATACAAATAAGGTCACCCCAGACGATGATTGTCCAGATATCATGGTCATCATTTGGGAGAAGGAGGATGACAACAACCCCTTCATCATAGCCGTCCACTAGGACTTCACCCTTGGCAATTGGAGCAACACTCCTTTCATTTTCCGACGAGGGTAAAAAGGGCAGAAACTCCCTCTGCCACGTTGATAACAATAACTACTTACTTTTTCTGTACAATATTAGCAGTTATTTTGTCATTACATGCTAACACTTTGTATGATTGAACAGTTTCATATACTAAGTGAAAGCATTTTGTTTCAAGACTCTAAAGTTAGATGTGCCTATACTTGCTGATGATGTTCCTTTTCTCCATAAGGACTGCAACTTTGATGTAAAGTTGGACTCAGACTTGATGGAAATACAAGAGGACTATGAGATACCTCATGAGATCAAAGAATGGGTTGAAGACAAACCCAAGCCAACTCTTGATCAAACCACCTCTTTTAACCTCAGAACCTCAGAAAACCCCAAACAAATCCAGATTGGTACGGACCTCACTCCAAACCAAAGGAATGACATGGTTACAATATTGACCCAATTCCAAGATATGTTTGCATGGTCTCATGAAGACATGGTCGGTTTGTCTACTGACATTGTTATTCATTGCCTCCCCCATCAAAGAGGGATTCAAGCCAGTCAGGCAGAAGCTCAGGCGATTAAAAACTAAGTGGAGTTTAAAAGTTAAAGAAGAAATTATGAAACAATTTTAAGCCGGCATCATCATGGTGTCAACATACCTTGAATGGCTATCTAACATAGTCCCCGTGCCCAAACCGGGAGGGAAGGTACGAGTATGCATGGATTACCGGGACCTGAACAAAGCTTGTCTCAAAGATAGCTTTCTCATGCCATTCATCCACATACTCATTGATAATACAGCTCAATACGACATGTACTCTTTTGCTGATTGCTTTGCGGGGTACCATCAAATCATGGTTGCTGAAGAGGATCGTGAGAAAACTGCATTCATCACTCCTTGGGGAACTTTTTACTATAGACAGATGTCATTCAGCCTCATTAATGCCAGAGCTACCTACTAGTGAGCTATGATGGCTCTTTTCCACGATTTAATGCACAAAGAGATAGAGATCTATGTGAATGACATCATTGTCAAGTCCCAAAGGGAGGAAGACTACCTAGACCATCTTACAAAGCTCTTCAACAGGTTGCGTAAGTATAACTTAAAGTTTAATCCAGCCAAATGCGCTTTTGGCGTTAAATTAGGCAAGTTTATAGGTTTCCTAGTCAGCCACAAGGGAATTGAGCTAGATCCCACCAAAATCCAGGCCATCACGAAAATGACCATTCCTCAGACAGAGAAGGAAATACGGGGATTTTTTAGGAAGAATCAATTTCATCAGCAGATTCATCTCCCAACTCACAGTAACCTGTGAGCCTATCTTCAAGTTGTTAAGGAAGAACTCCTCCATGAAATGGAATGATGAGTGTCAGAAAGCCTTCCTTACAATCAAAGAGCAGCTAGTTAAAGCTCTTGTTTTGGTACCACCTAGGGGTGATGTTCCCCTGTTCATGTACCTATCCATCAATGACAATGCCATGGGCTGCATGCTGGGATAGAAAGACGATAGAGGCCAAGAGCGAGCTATCTATTACCTCAGTAAAAGATTCAGTAGCAGTGAACACAAGTACACTTTGATTGAAAAAACTTGTTGTGCTTTAGCATGGGCTTCCATAAGGTTACAACATTACCTCTATGGTCACACAACCCATCTTATATCCCGCGTGGATCCTCTCAAGTACGTGTTCAGAAAACCCATGCTGAATTGCCGACTGTCCAAATGGCAGTTGATCCTATAATAATTTGACATCGTCTACATGACGCAAAAGGCTATCAAAGGTCAAGGAATTGCAGATCAACTGGCATCCGCACCTTCAGGGGATTTCAAACCTTTGGAAACATACTTCCCTGATGAAGGGGTAATGATAGTTCAGTAACACCATCATGACGATACACACCGATCATGAAAGATGTATTTTGATGGAGCTGTAAACATAAAAGTTTCTGGAACCGGAGCAGTTCTAGTATCCGTTACGGAGGAGTAGCATCCCATCGCCGTCAAATTGCAGTTTGCCAACACTAACAACATAACTGAGTATGAAGGATGTATCATGGGGCTAAAACTTGCTCAATCAATGGGCATCAGACGGTTTGCTGTCTTTGGGGATTCCGAATTGGTAATCAGATAAACCACATGAATCTATCACACCAAAGAGCTATATTTGCTGCCTTACCATCGGCAGGTTCTACAGATGGCCTCGGAGTTTGTAGAAACATCCTTCCTTTATATTCCTTAGAATAGGAATGACTTTACGGATGTGCTAGCAACCTTTGCCTCCTTGATCAACATACTTGACAAGGAAAACATGTCAACCATCACATTTGCCCAAAAAAGGCACCAACCTATGTGAACTACATTGGAGAAGTATCGGATGTGCTACCTCCCATCCAACACCCTTGGTATCAGCATATCAATGATTACTTACAAGATGGATCTACACCTGCTAAGGCGAGCCCGACTAAAAGAAGGCGGATCCATCGACTGGTTATGAAATTCTACCTGAGCAGAGATGCACTCCACAAAAGAGATGCATGACTAGGTCTCCACAGATGTCTGGAAAATAACCAAGCTCAGAGGCTCATGGATGAAATCCATGGTGGAGTATGTGGCCCACACATGAGCGGCCCCCTACTTGTAAAGACGATCCTAAAAATAGGGCATTAATGGCTCTCTCTCTCTCAAAGCTGACTGTGATGATCACGTCAAGATATTTTACCAATGCCAAATTCATAGGAATGCTATCCACTCCCCTCCAAGGGAGCTCCATAATATGAGTTCACCCTGACCCTTCTCAATGTGGGGAATGGACGTAATCGAGCCCATCGAGCCCAAAGCCAATAATGGGCATCAGTTTATCTTCACCATGATCGACTACTTCACCAAATGGGTAGAAGCAGCCTCCTTCCCTAGGGTTACAAAAGAAAATATCATTGCTTTCATCAGAAACAATGTCATTTGTCGATATGGACAACCAGAGGTAATTGTATCAGACAATGCTAAGAACCTCAACAAAAAAATGATGGAGGATTTATGTAGTAAATTCTACATCAAACATCTCAACTCCGTCATCTACCATCCAAAGATGAATGGTGCTATTGAAGCGGCTAACAAAAACATAAAGAAGATCATGCAAAAGATGTCTACCAATCACAAAGGATGGATTGACTGCTTGCCTCTGACTTTGTTAGCCTACAGAACATCAATGCGCACTTCCACTGGGGCAACTCCCTACTCATTAACCTATGAGATGGAAGCAGTGCTCCCCATAGAGGTGGAAATGGAATCCCTCAGAGTGTTGATAGACGCTCAGCTGGATGAAGACCAATGGTTATAAGATAGGTATCACCAATTGTCTCTAATAGACGAAAGGCGAACCGCTGCTATCTTCCACGGTCAATTATATCAACAAAGGATTGCCAGATCCTATAATAGAAAAGTCCAGCTACGACAGTTTAAACAACATGACTTGGTTTTGAAGAAGATTATTGAAAACCAAGATCAATCCAAAGAAGAATTCTCCCCAAACTGGGAAGGCCCATTTGTTGTCAAGGAGGTATTAACAGGAGGCGCTCTCAGATTAAAGGAGATGGATGACGATGAATTTTCGCAACTCATTAACTCGGACACTGTGAAACAGTACTATGTTTGAAGTTACCATCAAGCAAACATCCTGATTATGAATCACCAGATCCCCAGTTAATTCAGGTTTTCTAAACCTTCACTACATACAACTTTCCTCACACCCAACCCCATCAGGGACAAACACACTTTCCAACCAGCAGCTTGGTTTTAGATAACCAGATCCTTCACTCCTCGCAGGTTTTCAAAACCTTTCACACCTTCAGGTTATCCCACCAGGGATTAAACCCTTCACACCTTTAGTTTATCCCACCAGGGATTAAACTTTTTCACACCTTCAGTTTATCATGTACATGGGATTAAACGTTTTAGCTACAAACTGCCCTTTACATGGGGAAAACTATGCCGACATGATCTCCCCAATACACGGGAGTGCGTAGGTAGCCATTTTATATGGTCCAGTCGCAATAAAACAAAAACAACAAAAAACATTTCTACACCCTTCTTACTACAAAAATAAAAACAAAAAAAAACATCTTTACACCACTTTGCCACATACAACGTTGAACCTTTACACCAGATTCTAACTACGCAGCCCTGATCTCCTCTTCAATAGAAGTACGTAGGCAGCCATTCATGGTTTGGTTTTACCCCCTACCAAAACACAAAAACTTGTCAATGGTACTGGGTTCATCATTCAATACATCACATTTCATTGGTTTCAGACCAAAGGGATGGAACTACCTGACCTCCCCATGTAAACGGGAGAATCGGTGACCATCTAAGCTGCGGTTGAATCCTCAAAGAGAAACAATGTAAGACCCCAACTTTATGAAGAAAGAATAATTTTCTCAAATTATATTTTTGAATATTATGGTGTTGATTTGATATGATGTTATAGCTGTGGGTAATATTTACAAATTTTTCAAAGTAAGCAAGTGGTTATATAATATTCGATTGGTCGGGGAATATTCGTTTTAGCAGGGAATATTCATACGACGACACAATCATTGGTGGACCCCACAACAGAAGTATTGTCGTAGTTAGAAAACGACAAAAATAATTTATGAAAATAACGACGAAAGTTTTACAGTTAACTGTTGAAACACCCGGTGTTAAAAGTATAGTAATACGCGTAGTTGCACAGTAGCACACGGTATTGATTATTGATGCTTACGTGAGAAGTCACTCAGTTATACTCAATTATTGTTACAGTAATTGGTGCATCATATCTCTCATATTATTGATTCAATTATTGTTACAGTATCATCTGCATAATATGATATATTATTAAATCAATGATTGAGACGACAAAGTTATTCATATTATTATTTGCAATATTGACAATGTCTAGAAGTTCTGTTAAGGAGAGGTTTGGTCGCCTAATTGTGCGCCAATAAGGAGAAATCCTTATCGGAAAGTCCTCTCTTTCCCGGGAATGACCTAGTTGTTAAATATTGTGAATTATAATATTAATAATGAATAAATTCGTGTTAATTATAGATGAATTTTATAGTGTTGGAATTATTTGTGTTAGTGAGAATCGACATTTGTTTCAATAATAATTGATGTTTTGGAGGATATATTGTTCAATCGGGTATTCGGGACACTTTTCGTGTCGGAGTTACTATTCACAAGTTACTATTCACAGAGAACTATTCACCCGTAAAATATATTTCTTTTCGGTCCAAATTATTTTTGGGTACAATATTATTCCATGAGGAGATGTGCTAGTTTTTCAGACCGTTGGTTGAAGATATAATAGTAAATCAATATGGACCGCTGGTGGATAGTTATAATAGTAAATCAATATGGATCGCTGGTTTAAAGTTTTAATAGTAAATCAGTATGGACCGTTGCTTTAAGTTTTAATAGTAAACCAATATGGACCGTCCGTTTAAAAGTAAATTCATCTGAACCGTTAATGAATTAGTTACTATTCAGTCCATTCTCCTATAAATAGAAGCTCATTCCTTCATTATTTCTTACAAATTCACTGAAACTCTAGAGAGAGAATTTATAGAAAAACTATAGATAAGTATTCTGCTACTTTCCTACTCTTATTTTCAGTTTCTTTTACCGTAAGGGGTATTATTTCTTTTGTATTCATGAAGAGAACTTCTGTTATTCCATTATTTATTATTCTATTGGAATAACCTGTATACACAGGCTACCCTATACTTGATGAAATTCTTCTATTATTTCATTCTTTATTATTTTGTTGGAATATCCTGTCTGTGCATTTTACGCTGGACCAGTTGCATTCTTTATTATTCTGTTGGAATATCCTGTATGTGCGTTTTACGCCGGACTAAGTTCCAGTCTTTATTATTCTGTTGGAATATCCTGTCTGTGCGTTTTATGCAGGACCTGGTTCCATTTTTTATTATTCTGTTGGAATATCCTGTCCGTGCATTTTATGCCGGACCTGGTTCCATTATTTATTATTCTGTTGGAATAACCTGCCTGTGCGGTCTATCGCATGCATGGTTATTTCTTTTGTTATTCCATTCTTTATTATACTTAGTTGGTTAAAACTTTGACTTCTATACTCCATGAAATTAGTGGAATATCCTTGATATTTGCGCTTCATCCAGTATCTTTTCATGGAAATATTCTTCTGAGCATTCTTGAATTTTACTCTACAAAGAAGTATCATGTTGACAATTTGGACGTTATTAGTTCTTGTATAAATTAATTCTTGAACTTGTTTTATTGAATTCTTATATCATTGTCATCATCTTCATGTTTATATATTGTTGAAAGTCATCTGTGGTCTGTAATGCATAGATGGACTTGGTATGATTATGACCAGGTATTATTCGGTGTAATCATGATCGTAACGTTACAAATGATGTGATAAAAATCCTCATTGGCCCGTAGTGCATTGATGGACAGTTGTTGGCATGATCATGACCATTAATGAATTCACGAATGTCTTTGGCCCATAGTGCATGAATAATTTGTGGTCATGATACTAAAGAATATCCTTGGCCGTAGTGCAGGGGTGATTCGATGATGTGGATTATTTATTAAGCTGAGTCCCAGCGATAAAAGTGATGAAAAACCTTTTAAATAATAAAAGATAGTAGATTTTATTCTCTACTTCACTCTTCTAATGGATTGCTTGTTCCGCTGCAGTTAAACTTGATATTTATTATATTTTATCAGTTTAACATTGTTGAAGGCTAACGATAAATTATTCTGCATTATCTTAGTCATAATATTTTTTACTAGGCTAATTAAGCTCACCCTTTCTTTCACTATTCTCTTCAGGAAATGAGAACGTAGTTGGGACTAGTCGGGGAACAGAATGATGGTCCTAGATGGTGCATTAGTAGTCCTCAATATTGTGTGAAATAGTGTGATAATAATTTTAATGAGGACTCCTTTTGAGCTTTTATACTCTCTAGTAGACAATATTTGTATTCAAACTCACAAGTTATGTTTTGTCGTATTGTACACGACAATTGTATTATTAAGTTGTATTTGTATTTAGTACCTTGTATCTGGCGACTCAAGATCGGTGATGTAACCTGTTTTGGGGGCGTCACAGTTGGTATTGAAGCTTAGGGATATGATCCCTGACTAAGATGTGAGAATAGAACTAGGAGGGGTGAGACGGGGAATTCCTTCGCTAGTATGACCTACCTATGTTTTTTTTGGTATTTAATTGGTCGGTCAGAATATAGGGATAATATTATAAATGTCAATTAACCTTTTGGTTTATGGAAGTATCTGAAAATGACATCCGAGAATGTTGAGAATAGCAATGGAGCACAGGCGACCGTTGATTCACCACATATCAATAATCAGGATAATGTGCATCAGGAAGGCAACAATCCTCATGCAAACAACAACACTGACCAAATGATGAATGCTGGAATGTTCAGAGGCTTTATGCAATTCATGCAACAGCAAGCAAGAGTGGCTCCTATCCAAAATGTAGGTGGAAACACTGGAAACTCTTGGACGATCACCGCTAAACGGTTCAAGGAGCTGGGACCACCGGAGTTTATTGGAGAGCCAAAACCACTTAAGGCGGAAGCATGGATAAAGTAGATCACCAAGATATTTGATGTCTTGGGATGCTCCGAGGAGCAAAAGGTTTCCTTTGCTGCCTTTATGTTGCGAGGAGAGACATATTACTGGTGGGAGTCAGTAAAGCGTACTCAACCTGCCACATTGAAGATGTCTTGGGAAAAGTTCCAAGAACTATTCAATGACAAGTACTTTCCCGAAAGTATTCGTCACATAAAAGAGGTAGAATTCATCAAGTTGGAGCAAAATAATATGACCGTATCGCAGTACGAAGCCAAGTTTGCCGAGTTGTCCCGGTTTACGTCCCACTTGGTGGATAATGAAGAGAGAATGGCGCGGATGTTTTTAAGAGGTTTGAATCTGGAGATACGTCAACATCTTATTTCTCATAAAGCGTGTTTGTATTCATATGTTGTAAATAGGGCTCAATTAGTGGAGCACGATAACGAGTCAACGCAACCAAAGGAGAGCAGTCATCGAAGCGGTGATAAGAAGTGTGGAGGGAATCAACAGGCAGAAATGGTAACCACTTCGGTCGTAATTAGGGCCAAAACAATAAGAATGGACATTTCAAGAAGAGGAGATTCAACAATGATGGAAAGACGTCAGCACCAGCACCCGTTATTAAGGAAAGAGAACGACCACCTATCATATGCTTCAAATGCGGAGGGGAGGGACACATCAGTCCAAACTGCGGGATTCCGTCCAAAGCATGTTATAATTGTGGAAGAGAAAGTCACTTAGCCCGATTTTATCGTTCACCGAAGACAAGTTCAGCTAGGATGGAGGCACCAAAGACCGTCCTAGAAAAGTCAAAGCCGGTAGTGCAAGGGAGAGCATTTGTTGTGACCTCCCAGAAAGCAAGGAACCCGAATGAGGTCATCACGAGTAAGCTTATCATAAACTCTAGCGAAGTCTATACTTTATTTGATTATCGGGAGTTGAATCATGTCACCATCAAAAATAGGTACCCATTGCCACGTATTAATGACCTGTTTGACCAGTTGCAAGGACCCAAATTCTTTTCAAAGATTGATCTTCGTTCCGGATATCACCAATTGAAGATCAGAACCGATGACATTCCAAAGATGGCTTTCAGAACTTGGTACGGGCATTATGAATTCCTAGTCATGTCCTTTGGATTGGCTAATGCTCTTGCTGCCTTCATGGATATGATGAACTGAGTATTCAAGAAATATTTGGATCACTTTGTGGTCGTCTTTATTGATGACGTCCTTATTTATTCCAAAAGCCGTGAAGATCATGAGCAACACTTGAGGCTGACACTCCAAAAGCTTCGTGAATATAAGCTTTATGCCAAGTTGAAAAAATGTGAGTTCTGGCTTGAGGAAGTATCATTCCTTGGGCACGTAGTATCAAGTCATGGAATATCTGTTGACCCGACAAAGATAAAAGCAATTCAAAGCTGGGAGCAACCTAAATCAGTTATCGAAGTACGTAGCTTTCTCGGTTTAGCTGGTTATTATCAGAGATTCGTGGAAGGCGGAACAATATGAAGAGAGAGATAACGGAGTTTATCTCAAGGTGTTTAACTTGTCAACGAGTCAAGGCGGAGCATCAAGTACCAAAAGGTCCATTACAACCACTTAAAATTCTAGAATGGAAGTGGGAGCACATTACCATGGATTTCGTTACCGGTCTTCCTAAGGTTTCTCAAGGCAAAGATGCGATTTGGGTCATTGTTGATAGATTGACCAAGTTTGCAAATTTCTTACCGATACAAGAGACTTATACACTTGAACGTCTTGCTCGTATGTACATAAATGAGATTGTAAGACTGCATGGTATGCCGGTATCCATAGTTTCTGATCGAGACCCAAGATTCACTTCACGATTTTGGGTTAGTTTGCAAAAAGCTATGGGCACAGACTTACGATTTAGCTCGGCATACCATCCTCAGACGGACGGACAGTTGGAGAGGACTATTCAAACTCTTGGAGATCTATTAAGACTATGTGTCCTTGACTTCAAGAAAAGTTGGGACAAGTTCTTACCATTGGTGGAGTTTTCCTACAACAACAGTTATCAAGCAAGTATTGGCATGGCTCCATTTGAGGCGTTGTATGGAAGAAAGTGTCGTTCTCCAGTATGCTGGGATGAGGTTGGTGAAGCAACGTTGTTGGGACCGAAGTTGGTACGTATCACTACAGAAAAGATTCAAATGATCTGACAACGTATAAAAACTTCACAAGATCGACAAAAGAGTTATGCTGATCTTCATCGAAAGGACGTAGAATTTGATATTGGAGATCATGTGTTGTTACGTGTTTCTCCATGGAAAGGAGTTACAAGATTTGGAAAGAAAAGAAAGCTCAATCCTCGATTCATTGGCCCATTTTTTAATTCTCGAGCGAGTGGGAACTGTGGCATATAGACTCGCCTTACTGCCAAGTATGTCTCGTGTTCATAATGTTTTTCACATATCTATGTTACGTAAATATGTGAAAGACCTGAACCACATTATTGAGTTAGAACCAGATGAGATAGAGGAAGATTTAACGTATGAAGTGTTACCTGTTAAAATCTTGGATAAAAAGGATCATGTTCTACGCTCCAAGGTTATACCTCAAGTCAAAGTTTTGTAGAGAAACCACAATGTGGAGGAAATGACTTGGGAGTTAGAATCTGAGATGAATTCAAGGTATCCTCATCTCTTCGACATACCAGGTATGTACCCTAATTTCAAGGACGAAATTTCATAAGAAGGGGAGGTTGTAAGACCCCAACTTTTATGAATAAAGAATAATTTTCTCGAATTATATTTTTGAATATTATGGTGTTGATTTGATATAATATTATAGTTGTGGGTAATATTTACAAATTTTGCAAAGTAAGCAAGTGGTTATATAATATTCGATTGGTCGGGGAATATTCGTTTTAGCAGGGAATTATCGTACGACGACACAATCATTGGTGGACCCCACAACAAAAGTATTGTCGTACTTATAAAACGACAAAAATACTTTATAAAAATAACGACGAAAGTTTTACGGTTAACTGTTGAAACACCCGGTGTTAAAAGTACAGTAATACGCGTAGTTGCACAGTAGCACACGATATTGATTATTGATGCTTACGTGAGAAGTCACTCAGTTATACTCAATTATTGTTACAGTAATTGCTGCATCATATCTCTCATATTATTGATTCAATTATTGTTACAATATCATCTTCCTTATATGATATATTATTAAATCAATGATTGAGACGACAAAGTTATTCATATTATTATTTGCAATATTGACAATGTCTAGAAGTTCTGTCAAGGAGATGTTTGGTCACCTAATTGCGCGCCAATAAGGAGAAATCATTATCGAAAAGCCCCCTCTTTCCTGGGAACGACCTGATTGTTAAATATTGTGAATTATAATATTAATAATGAATAAGTTTGTGTTGATTATAGATGAATTTTATAGTGTTGGAATTATTTGTGTTAGTGGGAATCAACATTTATTTCGATAATAATTGATGTCTGGAGGATATATTGTTCAATCGGGTATTCTAGACACTTTTCGTGTCAGAGTTACTATTCATGAGTTACTATCCACGGAGTACTATTCACCTGTAAAATATATTTCTTTTCGATCCAAATTATTTTCGGGTACAATATTATTCCATGAGGAGATGTGCTAATTTTTCAGACCGTTGGTTGAAGATATAATAGTAAATCAATATAGACCGTTGGTGGATAGTTATAATAGTAAATCAATATGGATCGCTGGTTTAAAGTTTTAATAGTAAATCAGTATGGACCATTACTTTAAGTTTTAATAGTAAACCAATATGGACCGTCCGTTTAAAAGTAAATCCATCTGGACCGTTCATAAATTAGTTACTATTCAGTTCATTCTCCCATAAATAGAAGCTCATTCCTTCATTATTTCTTACGAATTCACTGAAACTCTAGAGAGAGAATTTATAAAAAAACTATAGAAAGTATTTTGCTACTTCCATACTCTTATATTCAGTTTCTTTTACAGTAAGGGGTATTATTTCTTTTATATTCATGAAGAGAACTTCTGTTATTTCATTATTTATTATTCTGTTGGAATAACCTGTATACGCAGGCTACCCTATACTTGGTGAAATTCTTCTGTTATTTCATTCTTTATTATTCTGTTGGAATATCCTATCTGTGCGTTTTACGCCAGACCTGGTTCCATTCTTTATTATTCTGTTGGAATATCCTGTCTGTGCGTTTTACGCCTGACTTGGTTTAAGTCTTTATTATTCTGTTAGAATATCTTGTCTGTGCGTTTTACGCCAGACCTGGTTCCATTCTTTATTATTTTGTTGGAATATCCTGTTTGTGCGTTTTACGCCGGACCTGGTTCCGTTATTTATTATTCTGTTGGAATAACCTGCCTGTGCGGTATATCGCATGCATGGTGATTTCTTTTGTTATTCCATTTTTTATTATACTCAATTGGTTAAAACTTTGACTTCTATACTCCATGAAATTAGTGGAATATCCTTGATATTTGTGCTTCATCCAGTATCTTTTCATGGAAATATTCTTCTGAGCATTCTTGAATTTTACTCTACAAAGAAGTATCATGTTGACAATTTGGACGTTATTAGTTCTTGGATAAATTAATTCTTGAACTTGTTTTATTGAATTCTTATATCATTGTCATCATCCTCATGTTTATATTTTGTTGAAATTCATCTGTGGCCTGTAGTGCATAGATGGACTTGGTATGATTATGACCAGGTATTATTTGGTGTAATCATGACCGTAACGTTACAAATGATGTGGTAAAATTCCTCATTGGCCCATAGTGCATTGATGGACAGTTGTTGGCATGATCATGACCATTAATGAATACACGAATGTCCTTGGCCCGTAGTGCATGGATAATTTGTGGTCGTGATACTAAAGAATATCCTTGGCCATAGTGCAGGGGTGATTCGATGATGTGGATTATTTATTAAGCTAAGTCCCAGCGATAAAAGTGATGAAAAACCTTTTAAATCATAGAAGATAATAGATTTTATTCTCTACTTGACTCTTCTAATGGATTTCTTATTCCGCAGCAGTTAAACTTGATATTTATTATATTTTATCAGTTTAACATTGTTGAAGGCTAACGATAAATTATTCTGCATTTTCTTAGTCATAATATTTCTTACTGGGCTAGTTGAGCTCACCCTTTCTTTCATTATTCTCTTCAGGAAATGAGAACGTAGCTGGGACTAGTCGGGGAACAGAGTGATGGTCCTTGATGGTGCATTAGTAGTCCTCACTATTCTGTGAAATAGTGTGATAATAATTGTAATGAGGACTCCTTTTGAGTTTTTATACTCTCTAGTAGACAATATTTGTATTCAAACTCACAAGTTATGTTTTGTCGTATTGTACACGACAGTTGTATTATTAAGATGTATTTGTATTCAGCACCTTGTATCTGGCGACTCAAGATGGGTGATGTAACCTGTTTTAGGGGCGTCACAAACACCGATCCACAAGAGATGGTACTAACTGGGCTCCCCTATACAAAGGAGTATCGGCGACCATCTGTGGTGCGGTCAACCTCAAAGAGGAAAGCCACACTCCTCTCTACATCTCCATACACCAATCCCAAGACACCAAAGAAGGTAGGGAATACAAACAGATCAACGATCCATTCTGAAATATCATGAGACATCTCAATGTCCATCTATCAAGGAGAAGTTCAGAATACATCAAGAACACAAGCCTTGGATAAACAGGAAAACATCAAGCAAGCAATACGGCATAACTAAAAGGGAAGCGATCAAAATATGTTTCCCTGCTATATATAATGCTATTTGATATATACAATATGTACTGTAAATGATAAAATGGCTAAGCTAGTATGTGCAGGAAAATACAAGCCAATCTATAAGTCAGTGTGTATGCGGGCTATCAAGCTTAACATGGCATCCCTCTCAGAAGAAGGAGGTAACGCTGTGATCTCCTACGCAAGGGTCTCTACACGAGTCAATAGATCTACAACCAGCTGCATGGTGGCACTATGCTCATCAATATATGTGTTCATCTTTGTAATGATGCCAGAAGTAAGGGACCTCACTACAATACTATCTGTAATAGCGATATCGCAGGCAGATATAACGCTATCCCGCTCAACAATCACTGCATCTCTAGATGATCTGGCTTCATCCTGCTCAGCAACATCGTCATCTCTTTGAGCTAATGCATCATCTCTCTCTAATAGAGCGTTGTGTCTCCCATCAAGAGCTATCAACATCAAGGACCTAGCCTGATCTCTCTCGAAGGTCATCAGATGAAGACTCTGCTCTAAATACTATGTTGAATGTTGGATCACAGTAGTACTCGTACTGGGAGATTCTACAAGAGTTTCTGGTAAGCCAGTGAATGGCTCCTCCTCGATGTGAGAATTAATGTCCTCCATGGGGTCTCCACCATTTGAATCAATCCCCGACACTGTGGATACTGCCACAACTGATGCAATCTCTGTTTCCTTCCATGCAGAATACTATGTCGAACAGCCCGGGTGGCTAACAGAAAACTCAGCACTCTCACGCTGATCCCAACAAGCATACACCCTGTATCTATCCTCTGCTGACAAATGGTGAGATGACAAACTCTGACCTAATGCCCCCTCAAAAGGATGCACATCTTGAAACTGGTCAAACTGTGACATCACGACCAATGGGTGATATGTGGTCATGCCCCTCAAACCAGCCAGAGGGAGATAATCCATGCCCAGTGCATGAGTAATGAAGCTGTAGGGAGACCTAAGCCCTGTACACGGCAAAATGTCAAATGGATCTCCAATCCCTGCCAAGAACATCGACCAAGATGCAACATCTACACACTCCGCTGACTGAAAGGAGTAAGACATGGCTATCTCATGGGAAAAATAATACCCATGCCATCAAAACGTGCCAATCGGTCTCAAGTGTGACATAAACCACACATACAACAAGACCGAGCTGCCTATAAACACCCCTGCAGGATAGGTGTGGCAATACGTGTCTGACCTCAGTGTCTCTACCACAATGGTATGACCCTCCCTGTATTAGTATTTGAATTTGTATGTTTAATGACATGATATGTAAGAGTGTGTAATGTATTATTCCTAACTTTTTAATAAGTTTTAGTATGAAATCCCGATTTTTGTGGTCATAAATGGATAACGGATGCTTATAACAATATGTGTTATCATGTGTAAAGTACTATGAATTAGTTGAATGAATATAAGTATATGTTTGTTTAATGAAATGAGTTTTTATGTATCTATCTGATAATTGATAATACAGTAAACCAAGTTTTCAAAAGTTAATATTTTGAGTATATGATTATTTGAGTTTGAAATCATGCGTTATATGTTAAACATATACGATAAGACATAAAATATAAGTCAATAAAAGGATAATTTATGATTTTATCAGATAATGTCGCCAAGAAGACAAAATCGAAACCGAAGAGTTGAAGAATCTGTCAACAATGCTGGAGGACAACAACAACCAGAACCAATACATAATTTTGCTAACATGATAGCTCAAGCTATGAAGAATGCAGTACCAGCCGGGGGAAATCAGTCGGACAATCGATTTGCAAACTTTAAAGACTTCAAAGCAGTAGGACCGCAAGAGTTTAGAGGAACAACTGACCCGGTAGAAGCTCAGACTTGGATAAAGGATATAGAAAAGGTATTTGTGATCGCTAGGGTAGTAGAAGGGCAAAAGACAACTTTTACCACTTATATGATGAAAGGGGAGGCAAATTTCTTATAGGAGGCTAATCAAACTAGAGCTGGAGTAGGAGAGGTGATGTGGACTAGGTTCAAAACACTGTTCTTTGAGAATTATTTTTCGACTAGTATGCAGGCTAGGATAGAAGTGAAATTTCTGGAGTTGAAGCAGAGGGACATGTCAGTTGCGGAGTATGCCACAAAATTTAATAAATTAGCTAGGTTCGCTCCACATCAAGTGGACACGGAAGCAAGGAAGGCACAAAGGTTTGAGCTAGGCTTAAAACCCTGGCTCTACAATAAGGTGGCGGTGTTACAGATTAGTACTTTTGTAGCACTGTTGGACAAGGATATCATAGCCGAAGAGGGAAGTGAAGTCATGACTCTTTACAATAAGGAGAAGAAGATTAAGGCTAAGATTGAAGGAGCTGTTAAAGTGGAAGGGAGTAGTGGAAGTAAGATGGGAAAGAGAAAAGGGGACAATTTAAGAAATATCAAAATTAAGCAAGAGGGTGTGAAGAAGCAGATGGTGCAATGTGGAAACCGTGGGAAGAATCATTCGGGTGAGTGCTTGAAGGGAAAGTCGGTGTGTTTCAAGTGTGGGCAGGAGGGACATATCTCTCCTAACTGTCCTAATCCAAGGATGAATAGTGGTTGTTTTATTTGTGGATTAATAGAACATAAGGTAAGGGAATGTCCGAAAAGGAGAGCTGATGGGGGAAATGCCAATACAGGGAAAAGCAGTGGAACGCTAGCAATAACTGGTCCAACTCCACCAAGAAAATCAACTGCAAGGACCTTCAATATGACAGTTCAAGATACAATCGCAACCGAAGATGGAGTTCTAGGTATGAACCCGATCAACGGTATTAATATATACACCTAATTCGGATTTAACCTATTTCTTATCATAAGTTTGATAAAACAATATAATAATTCGTTAATAGAAGAATTTTTGAAGGAAGAATTTGAGTTCCGGATTCGTAACACGAATCTTATAAGGAGGGGAAAATATAGTAATTCAATTTTTCATAATAATAAAAATCTAAGGAAAAAACCTTAATATTAAGGGTAAGGTAGTGGTGATTCCGGGGACAAAATCTTTATAAGGAGGGGATAATGTAAAGACCCAGAAATTTTCGAATAATTATATCTATATTTTTATGAATAATTTTTTTTATTTTACAAATTATTATGATTATAGTTATCAGTAATAATACTTTAAATATATGCGATATGGATTTAGTAGAATAGTCAATTTAAAATTTTAAGTTTAATGATAATGAAAGTTAAGTCAATTATGGTCTAGAACCCTAATTCATGGATTATGAACAAGGGATGAGAATATTAGTATATAATAATTATATTTCATTATGATATATATATATGTACTGTATGTGTGTATAGTTCAGTGTTGATCAGAAATAGCAGAGTATTAGAAAACCTTAAGTTTAAATCGATAAACCCTAATTCAAACCCAATATAGGAAACTAAGACTGATTATTATTCAGGTATATGTGATCAAGGAGGCATGTTAGTGATTATGAATCTAATTACGGAAAACCCTAACGATGATGTAGAAACCCTAATTTCATTACCGAGAAACCCTATACCCTAATTTTCAAACCCTAATTGGAAATTAGCAAGCCCTAATGGTAATTAGCAAATCTTAAGATTAAAAGTTATGGGAAATATATGAAATTACCAAACTACCCTTAAAATTTAGATGGAAAAGACCAAAATACCCTTTAGTGTGCAAAATGACCAAATTACCCTTTAATTATGTTTTAAGCAAATGTGGTGGCAAATCTTGTGACTCACCATGCTAAGATCTCCCATGTGTGTAAAATCCAAGCCAAATCTTATCTCCTTTGACACCTTGCAAGACTAGATACATGAATCAAACATAATAGATTTAAAGAGAGAAAAAAGTCTAAACTTAGTCTCATTTCTTACACAAATACTCAACCAACTCTTCTCTCTCTCCAAGCCATGAAATCTCTAAGTATTTTTGTGACGCCCCCAAAATTAGGTATACATCACCCATCTTGGGTCGTCAGATACATGGTACAAAATTCAAATACAACTTACTAATACAACTGTCGTGTACAATACGACAAAACATAACTGTGAGTTTGAATACAATTATTTTCTACTAGAGATTATACAAACTCAAAAGGAGTCCTCATTACAATTATTAACACACTATTTCACAGAATAGTGAAGACTACTAATGCTATCCTCTGGACCGTCACTCCGTTCCCCGACTAGTCCCTGCTATATTCTCATTTCCTGAAGAGAACAGTGAAAGAAAGGGTGAGCTCAACTAGCCCAGTAAGAAATATTATGACTAAGATAATGCAGAATAAATTATCGTTTGCCTTCAACAGTGTTAAAATTCAAATACAACTTACTAATACAACTGTCGTGTACAATACGACAAAACATAACTGTGAGTTTGAATACAATTATTTTCTACTAGAGATTATACAAACTCAAAAGGAGTCCTCATTACAATTATTAACACACTATTTCACAGAATAGTGAGGACTACTAATGCTATCCTCTGGACCGTCACTCCGTTCCCCGACTAGTCCCTGCTATATTCTCATTTCCTGAAGAGAACAGTGAAAGAAAGGGTGAGCTCAACTAGCCCAGTAAGAAATATTATGACTAAGATAATGCAGAATAAATTATCGTTTGCCTTCAACAGTGTTAAATTGATAAAATATAACAACATCAAGTTTAACTACAGCGAAATAAGCAATCCATTAAAAGAGTCAAGTAGAGAATAAAATCTACTATCTTTTATGATTTAAAAGGTTTTTCATGACTTTTATAGCTGGGACTCAGCTTAATAAATAATCCACATCATCGAATCACCCCTGCACTATGGCCAATGATATTCTTTAGTATCACGACCACAAATTATCCATGCACTACAGCCAAGGACATTCGTGTATTCATTAATGGTAATAATCATGCCAACAACTGTCCATCAATGCACTACGGGCCAATGATAACTTTTACCACATCATTTGTAACATTACGGTCATGATTACACCGAATAATTCTTGGTCATAATCATACCAAGTCCATCTATGCACTACAAGCCACATATGACTTTGAACATAATATAAACATGAGGATGATGACAATGATATAAGAATTCAATAAAACAAGTTCAAGAATTAATTTATCCAGGAACTAATAATGTCCAAATTGTCAACATGATACTGCTTTGTAGAATAAAATTCAAGAATGATCAGAAGAATATTTCCATGAAAAGATACTGGATGAAGCGCAAATATCAAGGACATTTTACTAATTTCATGGAGTATAGAAGTCAAAACTTTAACCAACTGAGTATAATAAAGAATTGAATAACAAAAAAAAATCACTATGCATGCGGTACTTCGCATAGATAGGTTATTCCAACAGAATAATAATAACGGAACCAGGTCATGAAAAATTTGCACCGATAGGATGTTCCAATAGAATAATAAAGACGGAACCAGGTTCGGTGTAAAACACATAGACAAGATGTTCCAACAGAATAATAATAAAGACAGAACCAGGTCCAGTGTAAAACACACAGACAGGATGTTCCAACAGAATAATAATAAAGACGGAACCAGGTCCTGTGTAAAACACACAGACAGGATGTTCCAACATAATAAAAGAAGAATGTCACCAAGTATAGGGTAAACCACGTATACAGGTTATTCCAACAGAATAATAAGCAATGGAATAACAAATGTTCTCTTCATGAATAAGAAAGAATAACACCCCTTACTGAAAAAGAACTGAATATAAGAGTAGTTAAGTAGCAGAATACTTTTCTTCTTTCTCTCTATAGTTTCTCTCTCTAAAGTTTCAATGAATTCGTAAGAAATAATGAAGGAATTAGATTCTATTTATAGAAGAATAGAATGAATAGTAATCAACCCATGAACGGTCCAGATTGATTTACTTTTAACGGACGGTCCAGATTGATTTACAATAAAATATAATATATTCTATTTTTTATATAAAACAAAACTTATTATAATATATATATATATATATATATATATATATATATATATATATATATATACACATATAAAATAAAAAAATGACCCCCCGTGTTCCCAGATTTCCCCCACCCCAAAATCATTAAGATTATATATATATATATATATATATATATTATATATATCAGAAAGCTTCAAGAACATAATTCTTAAATAGCATAATGCCTTAAATAGCATAATTTTATCAAAACGACGTCGTTTTCATGGGACGCAGTGGCATTTTTGTAAATACCATGCCACCGCGTATTTACAAAAATGCCACCGCGTCCCATGAAAACGACGTCATTTTGATAAAATTATGCTATTTAAGGCATTATGCTATTTAAGAATTATGCTCTTGAAGTTTCCCGTTATATATATATATATATATATATATATATATATATATATATATATATATATATATATATATATATATAACATATCTATACATGACTTTTGGAAAATCTTCCACGTGAATCACTTTGAAAAACCTTCCCCTGACAAACCCATTTTCAACATATGGGCCCCACAGTGGGCCCCCACCTATTTTATATTAAATAATTTTCTATCAATTATTTAAAAAAATGGGTAAATGGAAATCCAAATAATAAGCAAAATTTACAATAACTACTTCATAAAAAAAATAAAAAATAAAATCCTCTCAATATTTTTAACAACATTTATCATCATTATTATAATTCACAATATTAATCGATCAGGTCGTTCACAGGAAAGAGGGGGCTTTCCAATAAGGATTTCTCCCTATTAGCGCACAATTAGGTGACCAAACCTCTCCTTGACAGAACTTCTAGACATCGTTAATATTGCAAATAATAATATTAATAATTTTGTCGTCTCAATTATTGATTTTAACAATATAAAAAATATCGACAATAATTGAATCAAATAACGTGATATACTATGTAACAATTACTATAGCAATAATTAAACAAAACTGAATGACTTCTCACGTAAGCATCAATAATCAATACCGTGTGCTACTATGCAACCACGCGTATAAATGTACTTTTACTACCGGGTAGTTCAATAGTTTTAATGGTAACACCTCCGTCGTTATTTTCATAAAGTATTTTTGTCGTTTTCTCAATCCGACAATAATTCCGTTGTGGGGTCCACCAATGACTGTGCCGTCGTACGAATATTCCCCGACAAAAAGAATATTCCTCGACCAAACGAATATTTTATAACAACTTGCTTACTTTGCAAAATTTATAAATATTACCCACAACTATAATATTATATCAAATTTACTCCATAATATTCAAAAATAATATTTATAGAAAATTCATATTTATTTATAAAAGTTGGGGTCGTACAACCTCCCTTTCTTATGAAATTTCGCCCTCGAAATTATGGTACATACCTGGTATATCGAAGAGATAAGGATACTTTGATTTCATTTCTGATTCTAACTCCCAAGTCATTTCCTCAACATCGTGGTTTCTCCATAAAACTTTGACTTGAGGTATAACCTTCAAGCGTAGAATATATTCCTTCTTATCCAAGATTTGAACAGGAACCTTTTCATACGTCAAATCTTCCGCTATTTCGTCTGGTTCTAACTCAATAATGTGGTTCGGGTCTTTCACATATTTCCGTAACATGGATATATGAAAAACGTTATGAACACGAGACATACTTGGCGGTAAAGCGAGTCTATAGGCCACAGTTTCTACTCGATCGAGGATTAAAAATGGGCCGATGAATCGAGGATTGAGTTTTCCTCTATTTCCAAATCTCGTAACTCCTTTCCATGGAGCAACACGCAACAACACATGATCTCTTATATCGAATTCCACGTCCTTTCGATGAAGATCAGCATAACTCTTTTGTCGATCTTGTGAGGTTTTAATACGTTGTCGGATCGTTTGAATATTTTCCGTAGTCATACGTACCAACTCTGGTCCCAACAATGTTGCATCACCCACCTCATCCCAGTATACTGGAGAACGACACTTTCTTTCATACAACGCTTCGAATGGAGCCATGCCAATACTTGCTTGATAACTGTTATTGTAGGAAAACTCCACCAATGGTAAGAACTTGTCCCAACTTCCCTTGAAATCAAGGACACAGAGTCTTAATAGATCTTCAAGAGTTTGAATAGTCCTCTCCGACTGTCCGTCCGTCTGAGGATAATATGCCGAGCTAAATCGTAAGTCTGTGCCCATAGCTTTTTGCAAACTAACCCAAAATCGTGAAGTGAATCTTGGGTCTCGATCAGAAACTAAGGATACCGGCATACCATGCAGTCTTACAATCTCATTTATGTACATACGAGCAAGACATTCAAGTGTATAAGTTTCTCGTATTAGTAAGAAATGAGCAAACTTGGTCAATCTATCAAAAATGACCCAAATCGCATCTATGCCTTGAGAAACATTAGGAAGACCGGTAATGAAATCCATGGTAATGTGCTCCCACTTCCATTCTGGAATTTCAAGTGGTTGCAATGGACCTTTTGGTACTTGATGCTCTGCTTTAACTCGTTGACAAGTTAGACACCTTGAGATAAACAACGCTATCTCTCTCTTCATATTGCCCCACCAAAATGTATGATGAATATCATGATACATTTTGGTACTCCCATGATGGATTGCAAACGGTGTGTTGTGCGCCTCCATCATAATTTTATACTTTAATTCAGGGTCGTTAGGAACACAAAGTCTGGAGTTGACTCGAAGTATTCATTCTTCATCGATTCTTGCTTCCGGCATAACACCTTCTTGCACTTTCTTCCTCATACGCATCAGCTCCAGGTCTGTAACTTGAGCAGCTTTAACTTTATCGATTAAAGTCAGTTCTACTCGTATATTCTCCATCATCTCATGGGTCCCTGGAGTCTTTAACTCTATCTCCATCCTTTGCAAGTCACACAAAATGAGCCTTTGCATTGACAATATCGCACTCGTACTTGTATATGATCTTTTACTCAATGCGTCAGCTACCACGTTCGCTTTTCCAGGGTGGTATTGGATGGTATGATCATAATCTTTCAACAGTTCAAGCCAACGTCGTTGTCGCATGTTGAGTTCCTTTTGAGTAAAGAAATATTTGAGGCTTTTATGATCCGTAAAGATCTCCACCTTCTCTCCATACAAGTAATGAATCCAAATTTTAAGTGCAAAGATAACAGCTGCCAACTCTAGATCATGAGTAGGATAATTCCTCTCATATTCTTTGAGTTGTCTTGAGGCATAGGCTATGACTTTCCAATGTTGCATGAGAACACATCCCAACCCTTTGCCCAAAGCATCACTGTAGATGACAAATCCCTTCGAGCCAGATGGTATTGTCAGAACAGGTGCTGAAATGAGTCTCCTTTTGAGTTCTTGAAAACTCTTCTCACATTCTTCACTCCAACCGAACTTTGTATCTTTCCGAGTCAGCTAAGTTAATGGCGTAGCAATTCAAGAAAATCCTTCCACGAATCTCCGATAAAGACTAGCTAAGCCGAGAAAGCTACGTACTTCGGTCACTGATTTAGGTTGCTCCCAGCTTTGAATTGCTTCAATATTTGCTAGATCAACAGATATTCCATGACTTGATACTATATGCCCAAGGAATGCTACTTCCTCAAGCCAGAATTCACATTTCTTTAACTTGGCATAAAGCTTGTAATCACGAAGCTTTTGGAGTGTTAGCCTCAAGTGTTGCTCATGATCTTCACGGCTTTTGGAATAAATACAGATGTCATCAATAAAGACACCACAAAGTGATCCAAATATTCCTTGAATACTCGGTTCATCATATCCATGAAGGCAGCAAGAGCATTAGTCAATCCAAAGGACATGACTAGGAATTCATAATGCCCGTACCAAGTTCTGAAAGCTGTCTTTGGAATGTCATCATTTCTAATCTTCAATTGGTGATATCCGGAACGAAGATCAATCTTTAAAAAGAATTTGGCTCCTTGCAACTGGTTAAACAGGTCATCAATACGTGGCAATGGATACCTATTTTTGATGGTGACATGATTCAACTCCCGATAATCAATACGAAGACGCATACTCCCATCTTTCTTCTTCATGAATAGAACAGGAGCACCCCAAAGAGAAGTACTAGGACGAATAAAGCCAATGTCTAACAATTTCTGCAGTTGGGTCTTTAACTCTTGAAGTTCAATAGGAGCCATTCGATATGGGGCTTTGGAAATTGGTTTTGTACCGGGTTTAAGGTCGATACAAAATTCAATTTCACGCTCAGGGGGTAGGCCAGGAAGTTCTTCGGGAAAATACGTCAGGAAATTTATTAACAATAGAAATATCATTCAAAACTGACGTATTTTTGTTTAAATCTGTGACATGAGCTAAGAAAGCTTGACATCCGTTTTTCAATAAACGAATAGCTTTATGGCTTGAGATGATTGTGATTGATTTTAATGGTTTGGTCTCTTTAATTCGCATAATAGGTTGATTAGGAATATGAAAGCTAACAACCTTACGGAAAAAATCAATTTTTGCATGATGAGTTGTTAACCAATCAATCCCTAGAATCACGTTAAATGCAAGTATTTTTAATGAAATAAGATCTACATGTAATGTGAGGGTACCGATTTGAACCAAACAAGACTTATAAACAGTGGATGTAATGAAGGTTTCTCCCAATGGAGTTTTCACAGATAAGTCAAAGTCTAATTTCTCCGGAGTCAAATTTAATTGATGAACGCAAGTAGGAAAAATAAAAGAATGGGTAGAACCGGTATCAAATAAAGTATAGATTTCGTTAGAGTTTATGATAAGCTTACCCATGATGACCTCATTCGGGTTCCTTGCTTTCTGGGAGGTCACAACAAACGCTCTCCCTTGCACTACCTGTTTTGACTTTTCTGGGACGACCTTTGGTGCCTCCATCCTAGCTGAATTTGTCTTCGGTGAACGACAAAATCGGACTAAGTGACCTTCTCTTCCATAATTATAACATGCTTTGGACGGCATCGTGCAGTTTGGACTGATGTGCCCCTCCCCTCCGCATTTGAAACATATGATAGGTGGTCATTCTCCTTCCTTAACGACAGGTGCTGGTACTGACGTCTTTTCATCATTGTTGAATCTCCTCTTCTTGAAATGTCCATATCTTTTTGTTTTGGCCTAGATTACCACCGAAGTGGTTACCATTTCTGGCCTGTTGATTCCCTCCATGCTTGTTGTCACTGCTTCGATGACTGCTCTCCCTGGTATTATCATTTTTCCGACTGCTCTCTTTTAGTTGCGTTGACTCGTTATCGCGCTCCACTAACTGAACCCTATTTACAACATCTGAATATAAACACAGTTTATGAGAAATAAGATGTTGACGTATCTCCGGCTTCAAACCTCTTAAAAACATCTGTGTCATTCTCTCTTCATTATCCACCAAGTGGGATGCAAACCGGGATAATTTCGTAAATTTAGCCTCGCATTACGACACGGTCATATTGTTTTGTTCTAACTTGATAAACTCCACCTCCTTCATGTGACGAATACTTTCGGGAAAGTATTTTTCGTTGAACAACTCTTGGAACTTCTCCCAAGACATCTTCAGTACGGCAGGTTGAGTACGTTTTACCGATTCCCACCAGTAATCTGCCTCTCCGCCTAACATAAAGGCGGCAAAGGGAACCTTTTTCTCCTCGGAGCATCCCAAGACATCAAATATCTTGGTGATCTGCTTTATCCATGCTTCCGCCATAAGTGGTTTTGGCACTCCCTTAAACTCCGGTGGTCCCAACTCTTTAAACTGTTTACCGGTGACCGCCCGAGAGTTTCCAGTGTTTCCACCTGCATTTTGGACAGGAGCCGCTCTCGCCTGCTGTTGCATAAATTGAATAAAGCCCCTGAACATTTGATCATTCATCATTTTGTCAGTGTTATTGTTTGCATGAGGATTGTCGCCTTCCTGATGCACATTATCCTGATTATTGATATGTGGTGAATCAACGGTCGCCAGTGCTCCATTGCTATTCTCAACATTCTCGGATGTCATTATCAGATACTGCCACAAAACAAAGGTTAATTGACATGTAACATATTATCCCTAAATTTTGACTGACCTATTAAATACCACATAAACTTAGGTAGGTCATACTAGCAAAGGAATTTCCCGTCTCTCCCCTCCTAGTACTATTCTCACATCTTAGCCAGGGATCATATCTCTAAGCTTTGATACCAACTGTGACGCCCCCAAAATTAGGTATACATCACCCATCTTGGGTCGTCAGATACATGGTACAAAATTCAAATACAACTTACTAATACAACTGTCGTGTACAATACGACAAAATATAACTGTGAGTTTGAATACAATTATTTTTTACTAGAAATTATACAAACTCAAAAGGAGTCCTCATTACAATTATTAACACACTATTTCACAGAATAGTGAGGACTACTAATGCTAACCTCTAGACTGTCACTCCGTTCCCCGACTAGTCCCTGCTATGTTCTCATTTCCTGAAGAGAACAGTGAAAGAAAGGGTGATCTCAACTAGCCTAGTAAGAAATATTATGACTAAGATAATGCAGAATAAATTATCGTTAGCCTTCAACAGTGTTAAACTGATAAAATATAACAACATCAAGTTTAACTGCAGCGGAACAAGCAATCAATTAAAAGTGTCAAGTAGAGAATAAAATCTACTATCTTTTATGATTTAAAAGGTTTTTCATGATTTTTATCACTGGGACTCAGCTTAATAAATAATCCACATCATCGAATCACCCCTGCACTATGGCCAATGATATTCTTTAGTATCACGACCACAAATTATCCATGCACTACAGCCAAGGACATTCGTGTATTCATTAATGGTAATAATCATGCCAACAACTGTCCATCAATGCACTACGGGCCAATGATAACTTTTACCACATCATTTGTAACATTACGGTCATGATTACACCGAATAATTCGTGGTCATAATCATACCAAGTCCATCTATGCACTACAAGACACATATGACTTTTAACATAATATAAACATGAGGATGATGACAATGATATAAGAATTCAATAAAACAAGTTCAAGAATTAATTTATCCAGGGACTAATAATGTCCAAATTGTCAACATGATACCGCTTTGTAGAGTAAAATTCAAGAATGATCAGAAGAATATTTCTATGAAAAGATACTGGATGAAGCGCAAATATCAAGGATATTCTACTAATTTCATGGAGTATAGAAGTCAAAACTTTAAGCAACTGAGTATAATAAAGAATGGAATAACAAAAGAAATCACCATGCATGCGGTACTTCGCATAGATAGGTTATTCCAACAGAATAATAATAACAGAACCAGGTCAGGCAAAATTTGCACCGATAGGATGTTTCAGCAAGATAATAAAGACGGAACCAGGTCCGGTGTAAAACACACAGACAGGATGTTCCAACAGAATAATAATAAAGACGGAACCAGGTCCAGTGTAAAACACACAGACAGGATGTTCCAACATAATAATAGAAGAATGTCACCAAGTATAGGGTAAACCGTGTATACAGGTTATTCCAACAGGATAATAAGCAATGAAATAACAACAGTTCTCTTCATGAATAAGAAAGAATAACACCTCTTACCGTAAAAGAACTGAATATAAGAGTAGTTAAGTAGCAGAATACTTTTCTTCTTTCTCTGTATAATTTCTTTCTCTAGAGTTTCAATGAATTCGTAAGAAATAATGAAGGAATGAGCTTCTATTTATAGAAGAATAGAATGAATAGTAACCAACCCATGAACGGTCCAGATTGATTTACTTTTAACGGACGGTCCAGATTGATTTACAATAAAATATAATATATTCTATTTTTTATATAAAATAAAACTTGTTATAATATATATATATATATATATATATATATATATATATATATATACATATAAAATAAAAAAATGACCCCCCGTGTTCCCAGATTTCCCCCACCCCAAAATCATTAAGATTATATATATATATATATATATATATATATATATATATATATATATATATATATATATATATATATATATATAACATATCTATACATGACTTTTAGAAAATCTTTCACGTGAATCACTTTGAAAAACCTTCCCCTGACAAACCCATTTTCAATCTATGGGCCCCACAGTGGGCCCCCTCCTATTTTATATTAAATAATTTTCTATCAATTATTTAAAAAAATGGGTAAATGGAAATCCAAATAATAAGTAAAATTTACAACAACTACTTCATAAAAAAAATAAAAAATAAAATCCTCTCAATATTTTTAACAACATTTATCATCATTATTATAATTCACAATATTAATCAACCAAGTTGTTCCCAGGAAAGAGGGGATTTTCCAATAAGGATTTCTCCCTACTGGCGCACATTTAGGTGACCAAACCTCTCATTGACAGAACTTCTAGACATCATTAATATTGCAAATAATAATATTAATAATTTTGTCGTCTCAATTATTGATTTTAACAATATAAAAAATATCGACAATAATTGAATCAAATAACGTGATATACTATGCAACAATTACTATAGCAATAATTGAACAAAACTGAATGACTTCTCACGTAAGCATCAATAATCAATACTGTGTGCTACTATGCAACCACGCGTATTACTGTACTTTTACTGCCGGATAGTTCAACAGTTTTAATGGTAACACCTCCGCTGTTATTTTCATAAAGTATTTTTGTCGTTTTCTCAGTTTGACAATAATTCTTTTTTGGGGTCCACCAATGATTGTGCCGTCGTACGAATATTCCCTGACAAAAAGAATATTCCCCGACGAAACGAATATTTTATAACAACTTGCTACTATGCAAAATTTATAAATATTACCCACAACTATAACATTATATTAAATTTATTCCATAATATTCAAAAATAATATTTATAGAAAATTCATCTTTATTTATAAAAGTTGGGGTCTTATAATTTCAGTCCCTAAACAACCCTCTAGAACACCAAGATCAGTTGTATAGAACAAGATCAAAGCATCTTCAAGAGAGAGGTACAAAATCCTAGCCCTATTTGATCTTACAAGTTAGGATAAATTTTTTGTTTAAGTGTTTAGATGCATGCTGGAAGATATTATATAATGATCTATAATATTATATCATAGATCTATAGCCTTAAAGTGCTTTAAAATCAAAGTTTTCAAAACTACCTTTGAACTCTAAAATTTTGTCTGACAAGCAAAAGTCAGAGGCTGTAGATTATTTTATGTTAATGATTTTGTGTGTTTTCTGTTTTAGACTTGTAGTTTGCTATAAGGACTTAATCTGGACTTGAAATTATGGTTAGATCGTGTCTAGAATACAAGATATTCTTGGTCAAACCCAGTTGACCGAGCATGACCAAGAGTTTCTGGGCAACCCAGAAACTCAAAATCAGTGTCTAACATAATTTTCTAAGGCTAATATCTGTCAAATGTTAGGAGATTTGGAGATGTTATTGTATCTAGTATATAGCCTGTTAGATAGACTATAGATCCATGCCTTTATATCACTTAAACAATCAAAAGATTGTAAGTAATGGATGGTCAAAGTAGCCTGCTCGACCATGTCTTTCTAATTTCTAGGTAACCCAGAAATTGTTCATCAGTGTCTGACAACAAGTTCATGGACACAATTCTTGCTTGTGTTTGCTGTTTTGCTTGTGTCAGTGTATTTAGATTATACTCTTGTATGTGTACTACAGATTCATGCTCTTATATCACTTAGATAAACAACAGAATGAAAATAAATGATGGTCAAACTAGCTAGCTCATTCACGAACTCGGTTTTCTGGGAAACCCAGAAAACTCAAGGACATCCTTTCTGACAAGGTTTGGTCGTATGATATCTTTTGAATCTGATGTAGTTTGGCTGATCTGATGATTGATATATGTACCTTGACATGTGGACTACACACTGGAACCATTAGAACATATTAACATTAGCCTGAACCAATCATTAAATGAGCCACAAGGTGACCACTTGAGACTGTCTGGGTTTTTGGGTAACCCAGAAAACCCAGAACATGTCTGACAGTTAGTTTGAGTCTTTATAGTTTGCTGATATGTTACCATATGACCCTGTTAGTTGATGATTCATGTAGTATTACATCAATACCACATAATCATTACAAAACCTTGCCCAGAAACATAATGTACAACGAGTAATGAACGGTTAAAGTAAGCACCTTAGCAACTGAGTTTGAATGTTCTTGAGCCTCAAGAACACCTATTGTGACAGAAACTGTCCCTATAGCCTTTAGCAACGGATTTAATTATTTTAGTTTTCTAATTTCTGAAAAATTCATTTAGAATAGAAATAAATTTCTAAAAATTACAAAATTTGTTTTAAAAATTATTTTAAGTTATAAAAATTAACTTCTGATAAATTGACATTTTTTTCATTAATATTACTATTTATTTGAATATTAATGGTATTACATTTATTTAATAAATGTATTAAATAAATTGATTAAAAATGATTTTTATGTTATAAAAATTATTTTAAATAATAAAAAGGCGTTTTAAAATATTTTAAGTTATAAATCATGACTTTTAATATTTTGAGGTAATTTTCATTAATAATTTAATATTAATGATAATATATTTATTTAATAATTATATTAAATAAAATGTTTAAAAATGGTTTTATTGATTTAAAAATCATTTAAAAATAATATAAAAATATTTTAAGTTCTAATAAATGACTTTTAATATTTTTATGAATAATACATTAATATTTAAATATTAATGGTAATTATTAAAAAAGGATTTTAAATGGTTTAAAAATCATTTAAGGAGAAAATTAGTATTTTTAAAATATTTTGAGTTATTATATATAAGTTTGATATTTTGTTAAGTATTTCATTAATATTTTAATATTATTTAAATATTAATGATAATGGAATTATTCTGTATGTAAATCATTTATAAATGATTTCAGTATTTGAAAAATCATGACAAATTATAATAATTATTTAAAAATTATTATAATACCTTGGAAAATAATATGATTAATATTTTAAAGTATTGAAGTAACAGAATAGAGTTTAAATAAATATAAACTCGATTATTACCCGATAAAGCCGTCGGTACACCGGAATGAATCCGAAGTTGACCCAGAATTATATATATTAACCTGATATGTAATTATTTATTTTAGAATGACTGCTATAACTATGTGACAATGTGTTTAAGCTATATGTTGACTACAAATAGCAGTGTTATGTATTATGATATATTATTCTGATCAAAAGAATAATCTTATGAATGATAGGTCTCATTTTAAAAGATAAGACTAAATTGTGTAAGCCGTATGTCAGGCAAGTATCCTACTCTTTGTATCTACCTATTCAATAATCCTGTGTAAGTAAGTTAGTAAGCTATACTCCTGTTATATAGACTTTTTAACTTTACTGTTATTGATCATGAATCTAAACCATAATATTCATGCCAGTGATCGAACTCAATTCGTTTACCAGTACAGTAGTAATGTATGATCAATATATGTACCCTGTTTATAGATAGTTAAGTTAGATTATACAAGTGCCCTCACTTGGATAATAATTGTATTTAATCAACTGTTGACACACACCTACTAGTTTTCGGGTATGTATATGTTATTTAAAAGCTGTCTAAGCTATTTAGCTCAGTTAGACACAGATTTAAAAATATTATTGACCAGAATAGAACATTATTGTATCTCAGCTGAATTATTTTAGTTTAGATTCCAGACTAATTATGAACATCCCAAATATGGGAAACTTTTATGCGCCAAAGGTGGACCAGATATATCATTCGAACAAGTAGTATTGATCAATACATGGCATAACAGGCTGATCACCCTCCGTGTCTGTAAGACATGACAGTTTGCAGATGAAGTTCTGTTTAACCTTTTAAAAATTAAAAATAAAGTTCGTAGTTTGTAAACTGTTCCCCATTTATAGTCAATACGTAGTTTCAAAATTTGAGATAGAATTGATATGTAGTTCAGTATTATTTAAGATTACTTCATAACTATTGCTTCGTTGTAGGAGTTTCGTCCAAAGAAAACATTTAAATTCTTTTAGATAATCTTTATTCATTGTTATTACTTGCTGGGCACTCAAATGCTCATTCTTGCTTTAAATTTAAATATTTTCAGCTAAGCTAGCATGACCTGAAGGTTTCGGCAAGGACAAAGGGAAGGGGAAGCTGAAGGATTAGGTTATATAATGTTATTTGTTTTAACTGTTGGTAGTATGAAACACTAAACATTATGTAATGTATGACTTAAAGGTTCTCGAGACTGGGAAGGTAGATAACTTTGATATAATAATTTTATTTAATTAACACATTTAGTAGTTGAATGAATGTTATTGTGGAGCACCAACTACGCGTTTCAAGTACTTAGATTTGGGGGCGTCATAGGGTCAAGCTGTCAATCTGTGTCAAATGAGTCAGATCTCGGACATAGGTCATCCAATTCGTCATCATCACGGTTCCAGGAAGCATATCCCCCATAAACTGAGTTGCGCGGGTCTGGGCTCCGATGGTACAAGGGGACCACTAGCGGTATAATGCCTCCTAGGTAAACGGACCCTCTAACAAAGTAAAGCCGTCAACGCCCATCAACAGGATATCACTGATAGGCAACTGCGACACAGGCCATTAACGCCTGACAGGAGGCAAGATCGGTACATGAATCTCTCTTGTGGTGCTCCTAATAACACGTTCTCCTAAATAGAGCTCCCATCCTCCATCTGTGAAGAGAGGAATCCAGCGGGTGGACATCACATACTCAACACCAGTCGGGTATCCCTCCTCAAAGCCGATAGTTAAATGTTCCCCAGAATAGGGAACCTAAGTGAATGCATCAGCTGTTAACAACTCCAACTGTAGGCGACAATGGGTGAAACCTTCAGTTATAGGAACCTCTGCCAATATGGAGTGATGCCATCGTTGTCCTCGTGGATAGGTGTCTAAACCTAACACACTAATAGGATGTAAACATGGAAGCCTCTCATAGGCCGAAAACTGCCAACACAAAGGCAAACATCTGCGGTCAGTCAACACTCTTAACCTATACATGGGAAATCAAAAGAGAAATACTCACCAGTAGAAATGGGTAAAATTCTAACCAAGCCTCTGTCAAGCCCTGCGAACGCATGCGCATTCCCTTGAGGAAATAGGCAAAGGCGTGAGAGCCCCAATCATACTCTCCAATACGGTCCACCTCCCGAGTGGCACTGATCAAAGCGAATGACACCGTGGAAAAGTTGTCTGCTATGAAACAACCCTGATAATAACCAGGAACAATCACCGAAGAATGCGATCCCTGACTCTCACATCAGCGGGCATGGGCTCACTCAATAGCCCAATCATAGCATCTACGCTCAAAGGACCCGTACGGACGGTCCTTCCCTTGAACGCTGTCAATGTCAGGATTTTTAGTTATCCATTTTCGTTACTTGTTCTTTGGTGTTCTCATGTTAGGTGAGATTTATTTGAAAAAAATAAGTGAAAAAGGTCCGACATGTATAATATCGACGATGGACTGTTAAGAGTCGACAGTTGGTTTTTTAAATGGTTGTACCAACATAATCGAGAAAAGGTTTGCACATTGACCCAGTGATGTGACACTACTAAACAGGTCGGTGAAACCGAGATTTATTAGGGTCCGGGGACATGATTATGCGGAGGGAAGGTGTTAGGCACCCCCCGACATCCGTGTTACCACGGTGACTGCCACTTTTCAAGAAAACGTTATATGAATGTGTGTGTGTATTTGTGGGTCAATGTGCTGTAATTTGGAAGTAGTGCGAGGCCTCGTTCACACCTATATACACAGGGTTTAAATTTATGTAAAAATTCAATTTTAATCAAGATATGGCAGTGATGTTTTATAAAAGAGGTTTTTTAAACCCTTGTGCTCAATAGTAATTGAGACCTTTTACACTTTCATTTTATTTAGTGTCTGGCTTGATTGCTTTTATATTTGAGATGCGAAGCATCTATAAGAAAATAATGCACAAAATGATGCCGAACTCCTCGTGGGTATGAAAACCATCTGAGGAAATCTAGACATTGCAAATAAATTTACAAGCTACTTACAGCTAAAAATGTCTATCACGGGAACCGAATCTAGATCCAATAGACTGAATTTGTGATCACATGATTCCTAGGCTCACATGATGCCGTAATTTGTATGAAAGCAGTAAGCAGGTATATATATATATATATATATATATATATATATATATATATATATATATATATATAAGCTATAAATATATAAATACAAACATGATCAGCCACCACGAAGCACCTCCATGGGGGATCATAAAAATGTAAATAAAGCTGTAAAAGCCATCAACCGCCACGGAGGAAACTCCAGGTGGGACAAAACATAAAGAAAGCTGTAAAAACGATCAACCGCCATGAAGTAAACTCCAGGCGGGATGATATATATATATATATATATATATATATATATATATATATATATATATATATATATATATAAACGCTCTAGACCGAAGACTAGGCTCAATTGAGGCATAACTCGATAATGTTAGTCCATATATATATATATATAAATATATATGTATATACAAACTAAAATAAAACCATGGACCAAAGTCCGGGAAAACACACGCAACACGACTCTCAACGTGAAGAAGGGTGTGTACAAAGATGAAGAGAAATGCTTTAAAGTATGTGAGAAGGCTTACAGTGGGCTGCCAAAAAAGACTTCTATATCTTTAAAGTAGATGAACACTCAGCTCCCGCCGGTACAAAAGTAACTGTATGTGAGCTTACAAGTGTTTAAAATGATAAAGAACTCAGTATAGGGTGAGTACGAAGCAAATTTGATAAGGCTTCCTCGTCTTTTCTTTTTTTTAAAATGGCCACCCCAAGCCCTCTATTTATAGAGGGGGGAACCACAGGTGTACTTGCGGCTAGGCCGCAGATGTACATGCGGCTACCCGGGTTGCCCCGGGCTTCGCGGGTCACGTCGTCTCAAAGTACGTACACGCATGCACTGTAATTGTAACAACCCCAAAATAGGTCCATTCCATCCAACCCATTCTAAGTTGCCAAATACATGGTACAGAAAACAACTACAACTCTATTACAACAATTGTCGTGCAAAATACAACAACACATATGCTGTGAGTTTGTATACAAATATATATCAACTGTGACTCACGTCCCAACCGTGGACAGCACCTCATACTGACACCTTACATAAAGGTAAAGTCGAAAACTGTTTTAGAAATTAGAATCTTTGGGAAGTGCTCAAGGAAACCTTCGTACATGGGAGGCCATGCGTCCAGGTTATTATAGATATCATATGGCCACAAAATTATCCTTGGTTGACCCAATAGACCCCAAAGAAAAACTAGAAGGTTACTATCATATTCTTCCCAATGGTGAGTCTTCTCTTGACATATCATTATCTCCATTGTCTCTAATTGAGAATTATATTTCAAATATACTCCAAGATCATATAAATAGTGCTGGTAGATATACTCAGCAAGTGGATGAGCACATCCATGTCTTATGATGACACGAGATGGTATGTCATTAGACATCTTGTATGACAGTGGCAAAACACACTTCCAACGTTGGTTTCGCTTCACCCTAGTTGATTCGCCAAGTATAACTACTAAATGATGACCACCGTTCTATTCCCCTGTTATCCCCCGCTCGACCCAGCTACACTCGTATTACCTGAAAGGAATTGTGAAGCAAAAGGGTGAGCACAACTAGCTCAGTAAAGAATGTCATAACTAAAGATAATTAAATTATCAATAGCCTTCATCAATAATAAATGAGAGATTTAGAACATATGGTAGATGATAAAAAATTTCAACCATAGTTGCAGCGGAACGAGCAATCCATTAGAAGAGTCAAATAGACTATAAAGTCTATTATCTTCTCCATGTTAAAAGTCCACCAACAATGTTTTATCCCTATAACATCAATCAACAATTCCTGTCCACCATCACATATATAACTCATAATCGTAATTGTTGTTCTAAATTCCTTTTCTCATCTAGGACAAAGATAATTTTTATCACCTGAAACATCAAAGATCATGGTTATACCAAATCATAGTTCATGTTCATAATCATACTAATACATTTATCTTTGCACTACGGCCAAAGATATACATCAATAAGTCATCTTTGCACTACAGGCCAAAGATATTCATCAACAAGTCATCTTTGCACTACAGGCCAAAGATATTCATCAACAAGTCATCTTTGCACTACAGGCCAAAGATATTCATATCTCAAAGAAATACATAATCATTTCAGAATTTATATAAACCATAATTATAACCATATATGTTGATCAATTCACCTTTGCACTTAAGCTAAAGATATTCAATTATAAATTCAATGGTCATGATCATACCAGTCACAATTCAACTTTTCACTACTGGCCAAAGAGAACCCTAGTCATGATCATACCAATAATCTACCCATCTTTACACTCCAGTGAAAGAGAATTTCAACATCAGGTTATAAAAATGTTATATATGATAATAAAATCAATATAATCAATATATAGTTTTAATCTATAGAGTAATATTCATAAATCAACTATAATTTGGTTAGAAAAAGAAACCAATTTTGTCATGAATAGTAACTCGTGAATAGTAACTCATGAATAGTAAACCCGACTCAAAAAGGTAGAAATCCCACAATAAAATTCATACCAATATTTTGGTATAATGATATTGAAAGAATAATATTTTTTTAAACTTATAAACAATTTATTTTAATTGTTTACACTTTACTAAATAATGCATTTAATCATTCTAAAATGCCAAACTCATAAGATTTCATCACCAATAAGCAAAACCCTCATCAAAAATCTGCATATACCTCATATATGATTCTCAAGCCATAAAATTATATTTTCCAATTTTCTTACTTCACATAACATATTTAATTCATTTACTCATAACTAGAATATTTTCATGAAAAATACTAAATCAGTTCCAAAAATATTTCTTTTCTGGGATTTAACAGAATATAGTCCTATATTGAACATATATTTTTCTCAGAATTTTTAAAAGTCATTTACTATTTTTCACATGGCCAAAACCACCGAATATTTAAACATTTATCATAAATTGTACTTTTATCCAAAAATTCCGAAATTCACAGGGTATACTGATATCATATAGATGTACTCCCAATAAAAATTTCATCAATTTTGGAGTTATTCACAAGGAGTTATAAGCGATTACTTTTAAAATAGTCTTTCCTCATAAAATTCATAACTCTTAATCTATACATCTAAAAATCACCATTTTTGGACACAATCTACAAAACTCATCAAAATATCATTTCAAATTTTTCCAGAATTTTTGAAGGTTCAGAAGAATTTCGAAATAATAACCCTTAAAATCCCTTATTATCCTTTACCTCAAAAGAGCAGTACCTCTGACTGGAATAACGCTGAACGAACTTGCACCGTATAGCAATACTCAAAGTATACTCAAAATACTCACAAGAATACGCTCGATAATATAGAGAGAGAAAACTTCAGTTTCTGGTGTGATTTTCAATTCTAACCTAAGCACCTATTTATAGGAAATTGCTTAGAACACCAAAGCAGAAAATTTAATATAATAATAATATATATAACAAATTCTATACGCACACTTTCTAGATTTTGAATTCAGCATTTACATCACATGCTAGGCTGCCCACAAACAAAAAAAACGTTTTTGTAAATAAACATATTTTAAACTTCCAAAAATCAATTATTTCGGAGCTTCGAAACTTCAATAATTCATAATAAATAGCCCTTTTATCAGAAAATTCAAATCTCGCGAGTTTTTATAGGAAATTCAATTCTCTACAACTTTGCAGAAGAAATTTTTCCAAATTCCAAACAGAAATTGACAGAAATCCACAAACGGCCGATTTTACAGGCTATAATCAAATTTTCAGTCAATAAATAGGTCTACCGACACACAAAATCTGTTTTTTATGTTTATTGCAACAAAAATACTCTTTCTCCTCATAAACTCATATATCCCACATTCATTGTAAAAATATCACCATTATTATATTATTAAAAATATAATAATATATTAAAATGAATTATTTTATCAGAAAAAGATAAAATATTAATTTTCAACAATTATCACATTAAAAAGTTTCTCCATCTATATCCACATAAAATCAATATTTTTCTCATCATATAAATCAATAAGTAATTATTCACAAATAATATTACAGAATCACAATATTGACAACCAGGCAGTTCCCAGGAAAGAGGGGGCTTTCCAATAAGAATTTCTCCTTACTGGCGCGCAATTAGGTGACCAAACCTCTCCTTAGACAGAACTTTCTAGACATTGTCAATAATGTTATCTAATAATATTATTCAGATAATATGAATTATTGCTTCGATAATGAAAAAAAAAACTGTGTAATGACAACAACAGCAATATAAAATATCAAAGCAGCAATTATTGAATCAATAAAATAAAATACTGAACAGTAATTACTGTAACCATTATTGAGTAGTGCCTTCTTACGTAAGAATCAATAATTGGTGCAATACCGTGTCCTACTGTGCAACAACGCGTATTACTTTACTCTACCCACCGGGTATTCCAACAGTGTTAACAGTAACGATTACGCCGTTATTTATAAAAAAAACTTTAATTTGTCGTTTTCTTCATCCGACAGTTATTTTGTTACGGGGCCCACAAAAGGCTGCGCCGTCGTACAAATATTCCCCGACAGAAAGAATATTCCACGACCAAACGAATATTCCCCAACAACAATGAGTATTTTATAACCACTTACTTATTTTGAAGAAAAAATCATATATCACCCTTAACTTTAACCTTTTATCAATTTTAACCATTTACTGAATTGTAAATATAAGAAAAATTGAATACTTTTATTTCATAAAATTCAGGGTCTTTCAGTAATATCCTTTTGAACTTTCAGAACTGCAATCCGGGCATCCGATTGAGGTATGTAAGACCTATTTCGGACCGCCGTTGTTGAGAGTTACGCAATGACATGGGATTAGAGGTTGTACAAAGTCAGGAAGATGGGACGATGCCCTCAGGTCTTCAAGCTTCAAATTCTATCCGTTACTATGCGTAATAGTCACCGGGGATTGGGTTTTCTTGATTCTTGTGTGACATTGCTGTGTAGAAATGTATGTATGGAATATTGAGACGTTGTGATGTGGTGTCAAGGCGAAAAGATGATGACTTTGTCCCTCACCGAGGTTATCTCTGGTTTGGGCTGATAAAGTAGACGTTGCTCAGGGTTATCATTGAGATTGGACTGCTGCAAGTGTTTGAAGGTCCTCAGTGTCATCTTTGAGATGTGCATGTCTTCCTAGAGTTATGTTCGTGTCTTTTACTGAGTGCCTCGGTGTGAGCGCCGAGGTAGAAGTTGATTGCATACATTTGAAACAAGTATTTTCGGGGTTATCTCTGGAACTGCAACTGCCTTCCTTGGTGTTATCACCAAGGTTGGTAAATGCTACTCCCAGTGTTGGGACTTAGACTGAATACCTCGGGGTTATCTCTGAGATGGACCGGTCTTCTTCGGTGGAATTTTCGGTATTAGAACTGTATGCCTTGGGGCCATCTCCGAGGTTGGAACTGTTACTCCCAGTGTGTGTTCTGGGGTTGAGACTGAACTTCTGGTAGTATCCGAACTTGACATGAACTGTCTTCTAGGGTTATCTCTGAAAGACGAATCTGCCCTCCTGCAATTTCAGTGACAGGTGTGTAGAAAATTTCGAGTGTCTACAAGCGCCTCAGTCAAAACTCCTATCAAGGATCTAACGGCAGTCGGGGTAATGTTTGTCGTACATGGCATTGACACCCCTCCAACATCCATACCGGTGATAAACCGCTAATCCATCGACGTCATCATCACCTCACAATCCAACAAATAGAGAGAGACTGAGTCTGGTGAAACCAACGCTCAGACAATGCCCTGAGGTAACCCCAGGGACAACAGCGGGGAAGAATGGAAAAGAACGCCCCAAAGCCCCAACCATGCACAATACCTCGGTAATCTGGATGTAGAACCTGATACAGAGAGTGTATGCTGAACTAGTTCCCTCGAGGCTGTGTAAAGCCGGGAACCTACATCAAATTCAAATCAACATAAGAATCATTGATCCTCGTCAATAGGAAAATGGAAGATTCAAACCCATATTTTACCTCGTTTACCTGCTAGTAAACTGTAATAACCCAGGATTTTGAATAATCCAAATTTTATGAATAATTTCTTATTTATTAATATTTACTGTTAATATTGTACTATATACATGTGATGCGAGTTTCGAGAAGTGGTCAATTTATGTATTGACTGATAAATTAGAGTAGAGTTGTGCTTAACAGCTTTAAAAACCCTAACCCTAATTTCTGGATAGGGATTCGATAGAAAATATAATTAAAATAATCATATTGATGAGTTTGTGTTTGTACTGAAGAAAAATTTTGATCAATGATTGATCGGATAAGGTTTAAAATTTATAAACCCTAATAAGAGATTAGAAACCCTAATCTCAGATTTAGAAAACCTAATGTACAGTTAGAAACCCTAATCGAAAGCCGAAAAACCCTAATTATAAATCTGGGAATCCTAAACCCTAATTAGGAAACCCTAATCCTAATTAGTAAGCTGAATATGTTTAGTAAATGTTAATATGATTAGGAAACCCTAATTTAATTAGAAAACCCTAATTGTAATTTAGAAATTTTAATTTTTAATTTTTCTAACTAAAAACCTTAATTAGAAATTTTTAGAAACTAAATATTTAAAACCTAAGGGTTAGAACCTTAGGGTTAAACCCTAAGGGTTTGGACAATGTCAAGTATGACATGAAAAATATAATGCTAAAGACCAAAATGCCCTTTTTCATTTTCTTTAAATGGTAACTTGGAAAAATAGAAAGACCTTTAGTAGGTAACTTAATTGCTTGACTTTGTGGTATTAAAATATCACCAAATTAACCTCCCTTTGACAGAAACATCAGATCATTCATGCATATAAACAATATATATAGAATAAGAGAGAGAAAGTTCTCATATTTTGCTTATTTTGATATAAAGCTTTCACCAACTATATCTCACACAAAACCTCTGAATTTTTTAAGTTACTCAATCCTAAAAACAGCCCCTTGATCAACCAAGATCAATTAGGAAGATCAATATCAAGAATTTAAAGCTAAGAGGTATAAACCTAATTTGATTTTTGATCCTTATTGTTAAGAAAATTTTTGTGTTTAAGTGTTTATATTTGTGTTAAAAGATATTTTTAGATGATCTATGTTGATCCATCATGGATCCATAGCATCAAAGTGCCTTAAAATGGTGTTTTTCAAAAACTATTCTTGAGCTTGAAATGTGGTGTGACAACCGAATGTCAGTGGCCACAGATCCTTGCTCGTTTATGATTTTTGTTGTTTTAAAGTTGTAATTTGTAGCTTGTCATGTGTTCTTTAATCTGCAAGTGGAATCAGTGTCATTGGATGTCTAGATCATGTGTTATTAACGGTCAAAACCCGTTGACCGGGTCAAAATTTGGAAAAACCCAGAAATTTAAAAAACTGAGTCTGACAACATTTCTCGAAGCTCAGATCTGTTAGGTATTAAGTGATTTGATGTTTTTGTTATGAACATCTTGTAGATGGTAATATGGACTGTAGACCCATGCCTTAAGATCCCATAAAAAAATCAACATATCGATCGTAGCAAGTGGTCAAAGTAGGTCGCTTGAACTGATTTGCATTTTTGGGATTTTCCAGAAACATGAAGAACGAACTTTCTGACAGCCTTTGATCAAACTGTAACTTGTGATGTTGTTGTTGTTGTTTATTCGATCTGTTCTTGTAGTGTTGTTCTTTGATGCAAGGAGTATAGATTTGGACCATGAGACCACTTAATTAATGATCAGAGCACTAACTTAATCGAGCTTGAAAGTGTTAACTCGACACTGTCTGGGTTTCTGGGTTACCCATAAAACCCAGATTCGGTCTGACAGAAAGTTTGAGGAGCTGGATCTTCTCATTATGTGATTGTATGACATAAATGATTATTGATTCGTGTAGTGTTACTATAACACCCGAGAAAATCGGATTTTTGAGATTTAAATTTTTATTTTTATTAAATGAATTTAATGGATTATTCATGGAGCAAGCTAATCGAAGGTCGTTCTATGACCTAGAAATGTCAGAACATCGTAGGATTTTGTCTACGTGGTAGAATTAAAGTTTTTGAATTTCCAAAACGAAAATATAAGATTTTCGAGAAATTTTCTGAAAAACACTATTCACGTATTTCTGCTTGGGAATTATTTTTGAACTTCCGAGAAATACGTAATGATAGAATATCGAGGTGAGATGTAATATCCAATAATATTTCAGTTATGGAAAACGTAATATTTCGCCTGTGGACTTAATTTGAGAACGTTAAGAAAATCAAGCGTTAAGAAGTTAGGGTAATAATTGTTTGATAAGTAAATTATGCGAGGTAGAGTATACGAGTATGATACGAGGTATTATACGAGTATGTATAAATGATGGTATATCGTATATCATGAATTAGTATAGGAGTTAGAATACAATAATTATACGTATAATACGTTATAAGGCTTTAAGCCAAATGTAATGGATTTGTTGAATTGTGTAGGAAATATATGTTTTGTCCAATGGGATTAATGACAAGGCCCAAATGTAGGAGATGATTAAGTCCAATATGAATTAATATGAAAGTCTAAAGTAATTTAATGTGCAAGCCCAAGTGTTTGTTATGTAAAGCCTAAAGATTTATTAATGCAAGCCCAATGTTTGTTTAATTACAAGCCCAAAGTAAAAATTATGCTAGAATCCCAAAGTAATTATCCAATAGGTAAGAACTATGGAGCAACCCATGGATGATCCAATGTGATGAACAAGTAAACTTAGAGGCTAAGTTAGTGTGGTGAGCACACAAAGTGATTAATGTGATAATCAAGTATACTTAATGATTAAGTAAGTGTGGTGAACAAGTGTTGTGGGGAACAAGTTTACTTAATCCTTAACCTATGAATAGTAAGGAGCTGGAAGGTCCTAATGGCCCTTATGCCCTCACTTTAGAAATCCTATAAATAGCAAGCTTTGTTTTCATTTGTTGGTTGTTAGTTTTTCATCCAATAAACACATAAGTTGAGAGCTTATTTGGTTGAGAGAATAAGCTAGAAAAGCTAGAAAGCTAGAGTTCATATTTTAAGAAGCAAGAAGAAGAGTGGGGACATGTTAGCTTATTTGTTGTTGATTAATTTTCATCCAACCCCTTCCATCTAGCAAAGTGCTTATTGGTTAGAGTTAATAATTTAGTAAAAGTTATACTTTGAGCAAGAAGTAAGCACAAGAAAGAATCAAGTGATCATCAAAGAGTAAGTGTTCTTGAACCATGTTTCTCTTTCTCTTCCATTGTTAGAGAAGGGGGTATTGGTAGAAATAGCATGCTAAGAAATGATGAGAATGATTAATAAATTGACTTAAGACGTAATAAGTCATGAATAAGTTATTTATACTTATATAAGTTATGAATTAAGAGAAACTTGTAAAAGCTTGTAACATATTCACATTAATGGAATTGGTATGAAGGTAAGAAGCAAGAATGGTGGTTAAATATTAAGATCATGATAAGTCATGGAATCATAGTAAGTAGTCTATATTTTCATAAGTTACAAACTTATAATGAACTAATAATAACTTATCATGTTTATAAGTTAATAAAGCATGCATGTCAAGATGTTAGTATAATGGATTGAATCCAATTGAAACGGTTTAAAAATCTTAAGTAACGAAGTTTTGCCGGAATTCACACGATTAGAAGACGATCGTCGAATTCGTAAAATTCTCGGAATGGAAGTCGAATTTTGATATTGAGCTTGGAAACATTGGTTTTCAATGGAGACAAGTCGTATTTGTCATTATAGAGTTGCGAACTTGAAAATGGCCAGATTCCGACTTAGAACGAAGAAACGAGCATTGAACGTTCACGAACGTTTATCGTTTTCGTTAAAAATGGACTAATAGGTGAAATTTTAGCAAACAAAGTCGAATAGATAAAATTCTTACATGAACACGTAGAGTACGAGATTTTTGAACCGTAGGCTCTTGAATGAGCCAATTCAGACTTATAACAAAGAAGTTACGAAGCCAAAAATCTCACATAATGAAAAATCTGTCAACATTATCTGTGGCACAGAGTCCTCGCCGCGGCGCCACTCCAAGCCTAAATGACTGGCGCCGCGGCACCAAAATGGCCTGTGTCCCCTGCAAACTCGCGCTGCAGCGCGACAAATAACGAAGGGACTCGCGCCACAGCACCGAGTCCGGTCTTCAAGCCCTAATAGGCGACGCCGCAACCCGGCACAGAGTGTAATAGCCGGCGCCGCAGCGCCAGACTTAAAGCTTAGACAATGAAAACTGTTTACAAGTGGAACATGAAGGGAAATTGTTAGCAATGAACTAAGGAACTTAATCAAACATTGTTCAGTCATGATTAAAACCAAGTAAGATCACTTATGGTTAAAATAAGTCAATTGAAGATAAATGCTAACGCTGTGAAATAAGTCCTAAACCAATGACGATCGAACTTCAATTAATAATAAAGTTAGTAAGCCGCGATGAAGGGCACTTAACTCGAACCGAGTTGTATTAATGAAATAATTTCAATTAAGTTATAGAAGAGAACGAAGTTGGTAAGAATGATGTAAAGAATGATGAAAAGCCCGAACCAATAATAACAAATATAATAAGGGATTAAATTGAGAAGTAGGGTAAGATTATTTAAGAACCAAATATGTTCATTCATGACCTAATGTGGTATGTTATGTGATTATGTGTTGTAGAGACTGTAAAGACACAAAGGAAACGTAATTATACTATAGCAGATGCAGAAGGCAAGTTTTCTTAAACGCTTGTCTAACCTTCGTGTTAGCCAGGTTTTCAAATGATTCAAATTATGAGATGCGTGTATGGTTTTGAAGAAAGAGTCGATGCCAGTTTTAGCTCGGCTAGACTAATCTTGATAGATTGATTGAACTATTTACAAGTCTTTTAATATAGAATTGCTAACACTATCCTACGCCAACTAAGTGGTACAGATTCAAGGTAAGCCTGATTATGAATAAACAAATGTATTTTCATTGAGTATTCAATGGGCACGTGAGGTTGCCATAACTTAAACGTATACACGTTTAATGGATGTAGTGTTGATCCACATAGAGTACTGTAGGCTTATCACCTAGAAGTGCTCGTAAGATATTCCGGACTTACGGACTTCGTGCCGGGTTGTCCTTTTCAAAGAAACTATAAGACGTTCACATCTTGAACCAGAATTGATGAATATTGTTATTGTAAAATGTTTTGAAGGAAAAGGAAAGCTATTTTGAATTATTGATAGTACTTCATAACTATCATCCAGTTATTGAAGATATACGATTCCTATGTTTCAAGCATGCTTTTAAAAATGAAATTGTTGTACTTGCTGAGCTTGTTATGCTCACACTTGCTTGAACCATATGATTGCAGCTTAGATGATATGACCAAAGGATTCGACAAGGATAAAGTGAAGGTTAAAGTGAACTTTTAGCGTACCTATGTAATAGTATAGGTTTGTAATGATAATATTTGATATTATGACAAGAACAAATGTAACGGTTATAAAGAACCTGGGGAATGGTAGTATTGATTTGGAATATATATAAGACAAATTTGTTCTTTTGAGGCTTTTTCAATTGAATGTTTGTGTGAACTGTAGAACCTTGGAGCACCATCTGTCGGGTTGAAAGAGACCCAGATTTGGGGGCGTCATAGGTTGGTATCAAAGCATTAGGTTATAAAACTTAAGGGGGGAAGAACCTTAAGCTAATAACCTCGTTAAGGAAGAGAAGTCCGAAAGAAGTAAACTCGAGATTTACTTAAGTTGAATGAGTCAATAAGGTATTGAGGAAACTCAGTACCTAACGATTTAAAAGATGGAAAGTAACCCTAAATAAATTAAATGTGATTTGTGCTTATACTATTGTGTATTATGTACTAATCAACATGTTATGTGTTATTGTAGGATGTCGATCGATAGCTTGATGTATAGATACATACACGCGGTGAGCAAAGAGCTTGTGAACTGAGTAGAGCTTGTACCTATGCCAGTGGCGGAGGTACCATTAGTGATTCTAACGGAGTCAGAGGCAGAGGAGTACTTTTCCGAGGAAGACTACTCAGAGGGAGAGATGGATATATCGTCATACCTTAGTATGATGAATGATATGAAGGAAGAAAGAGAGGTAACATCGGTTACTACGGTGGTACCTACATTGGAGTCATCACCTCCAGATGCAATGTAAGCATTGTATCTGGCAGCGCTTGACAAGAATGTGCAACTGGGTACAGTTGTACAGAATCTGAGTGAAGAGATTAGTTATCTCTATGAAGCTAAGATGTCTACAGAAGCAGATTTTGAGTTAGAGCACGATAAAAAGGTGTTTATGGCAGAGCAGGCTAGGAATTTTAAGGTAGAGGCCGATGAGCTTCGTAGAGAACTGGGGGAGAAGGACCGGAAGATAACACGGATGTCTTACATCCATGAGAGTGCACATAAGTATTTCAAGCTGAAGGTTGCTTGTTATTCCATTGAGTCAGGACAAACCCGTCATATGATTAGTCGGGATACTGTAGCAATGATTGCGAATGAGAAACACGATGACGCTGTTATGCATTATTAGAAATCTAAAGTTATAAGTATGTGTTTAGTGACATAAAACCCTCTTTTGTATAACAGGGTAGTCTTTTGTAAACCTCAACTTTTGTGATGTACTATTTTGGAATAAAAATGTAATAACTTTTGGCTATGAACGCAAATTGTAAATAGTTTTAAACTATGAAGAAGCATATGATTATAATGAAGTTTTCATGAAAATGATTTGTTATGATGCGATTTGGTATGTGGTGAATAATAACGAAGTAAGTAAATAGATAATAATGATATTTTATTTACTTAATCTGAATAATGCCGCCTAGGAGAAGATAACGTAATCAGGAAGTGGATTCATGTAAGGATAATCAAGGGGGGGGGGGTTTGAACAACCCTATGCAAGAGTTCGTTAAGTTATTAACGACTGCATTTAACCACACCGGGGTTAGAGTACCGCAGAACCTAAGGTAGCTAGAACGATTACCTTTAAAGAGTTTAAAAGCATAGGTCCGCCTGAGTTCAAAGGAACGACGGACCCATTAGAAGCCAAATATGTGTAAAGGATAGATAGAATGCGTTTGTTATTACAAGCGTAGGTGAGGCGCAAAAGACTTCTTTTGCGACTTACATGAGGAAGAGTGAAGCCAACTTTTGGTAGAAGGCTCACCAGGGTGGGGTTAGAACAGATGCTGTAACGTGGAAAGAATTCAAGAAGGTTTTCTTTGAGAATTATTTCCCTACAAATATGTGAGGGAGGATAGAGATTGAATTCTTTGAAATTAAGCAAGGGGATATGATATTTCCCCAGTACGCGCCAAATTCAAATGAATTGGCAAGATTTGTTTTACATTAAGTGGACACGGAGGAGGTGAAGGCTCGTAGGTTGGAGCAGGGCCTGAAGCCCTAGCTCTATAGTGGGATTTTGGTGATCTAGAGTGTTTCCTATGGGATCATTCTGGAGAAGGTGATTATAGAATAAGGTAATAGTGAGTTGTAGACTCAATACCACAAAGAGGGAAAAGATGAGAGCAAGAGGGAGGGAGGAACCAAGGTAGAGAATGGTAGTGGCAGTATGCCAAAGAGACAGAAATTTTTAACTCCGGGAATACTGAAGTGGGACAAGGGGATCCTAAGTGAAGGATCGAGGTGAGTAAGACGTGTGGAAAGACTTATCTAGGAGTCTGTCTGGAAGGGATTATAAATACCTTTAAAACATTAAGATAGAGGAGGAGGAATTAATTTTTGTTAATTATATTCGTGGAAATGGTTTCATGAATAATAGAAGTAAGCAAGTATCGGTAGATAAGTTTCGATTAATGTCGAGAGAATTTGAGGAAATTCTCGGTATGAATGGGTTGATTAACCATAGAACTATAATAAATTGTTATAAGAAAAGTGTGAACCCTTAGTTTTCTCAGAAAATCTAAGGTAATAAATTACGGTAATAAAATACCGCGACATTATTATTGTCGAACCATGACGCAAGTTAGGTTGGTAATAAGAAAGAGGAGGAGTCGTTACGGTTGCGTATCGACTATCGTAGGGGGGAATAAGTTAGCAGTTAATAATAAATACCCATGGCCCAGGATCGATGATCTATTTTGTCAGTTGAGAGGGGGCAAAGAATTTTTCCAAAGATAGATTTGTGTACGGGGTATAGTCGGTTGGAAGTAATAAAGAAAGAGGAGGTACCATTAACGTCATAGGATTTAAGAGAAAGGTTAATTGTGGCACCTGTATTGTCTTTATCAGATGATACAGGGAATTTTGTAGTGTATCTCGATGTTCGCATAGATGACATGATTGCGTGCTCTTATAGCATGGCAATGTCATTGTGTATGCCTCACGCCAGTTAGAGGATTATGAGGAGGTCTATCCTACTTATGATCTAGAATTGGCAGTTGTAGTTTTTGAATTAACAATCTGAAGATAGTATTTATACGGGGAGAAGTCTGAGATATACACGGACTTTAAGAGTCTGAAATATATCTTCACATAGGAAAAGTTAAACATGCAGTAGGGGGAGGACTATGATATCTTATATCATTCAAGGAAGGTAGATGTAGAAACCGACACGTTAAGTATGAAGGGTAAGGAAAAGCTATCGATGTTAGCGACTCAGAATGAGTTCATAATGGAGATGGCGGGAGTGGAGTTAGAATTTAAATTACAGAATGAAATGATAGAAATGTTATTCAAAACATTGTCTCAATCCACAATAATGGACCGAGTCAATTAAGTACAATTAGGTAACGAGGAGTACGAGTTAATGAAGAAGATGATGCAGGATAAGTAAAAGACTAAGTATAGTCTTATTTTGAGGGAGAAATTTGAGTTCCATATAAGTCCGAGTTAAAAGGATAACTGAGATGATATAAAGATAGCGAAATGTGGTAGTAAGTGTTTAACTTCCAAATCAAATTGTTAGCAGGAAGTGATAAGTCATGTGTGAAAAGATAATACCTTCGATGAAGGTTAAATGGAAGAACCCCAATGTCGAAGAAGCATTATGGGAACTCGAGATTAAAATATAGGAAAATTATCCTCTGTGGTGTAGGTATTATTAGCGAGATTCTGGGGACAAAATCCTTATAAGGAGGGAAGAATGTAATGCCCGAGAAAATCGGATTTTTGAGAATTAAAATTTTATTTTTATTAAATGAATTTAATGGATTATTTATGGAGCAAGCTAATTGAAGGTCGTTCTATGACCTAGAAATGTCAGAACATCGTAGGATTTTGGCTACGTGGTAGAATTAAAGTGTTTGAATTTCCAAGACGAAAATATAAAATTTCCGAGAAATTTTCTGAAAAACACTATTCACGCATTTCTGCTCGGGAATTATTTTTGAACTTCCGAGAAATACATAATGATAGAATATCGAGGTGAGATGTAATATCCAATAATATTTCAGTTATTGAAAACGTAATATTTTGCCTGTGGACTTAATTTGAGAACGTTAGGAAAATCAAGCGTTAAGAAGTTAGGGTAATAATTGTATGATAAGTAAATTGTGCGAGGTAGAGTATACGAGTATGATACGAGGTATTATACGAGTATGTATAAATGATGGTATATCGTATATCATGAATTAATATATGCGTTAGAATACAATAATTATACGTATAATACGTTATAAGGCTTTAAGCCAAATGTAATGGATTTGTTGAATTGTGTAGGAAATATATGTTTTGTCCAATGGGATTAATAACAAGGCCCAAATGTAGGAGATGGTTTAGTCCAATATGAATTAATATGAAAGTCCAAAGTAATTTAATGTGCAAGCCTAAGTGTTTGTAATGTAAAGCCCAAAGATTTATTAATGTAAGCCCAATGTTTGTTTAATTACAAGCCCAAAGTAAAAATTATGCTAGAAGCCCAAAGTAATTATCCAATGGGTAAGAACCATGGAGAAACCCATGGATGATCCAATGTGATGAACAAGTAAACTTAGAGGCTAAGTTAGTGTGGTGAGCACACAAAGTGATTAATGTGATAATCAAGCATACTTAATGATTAAGTAAGTGTGGTGAGCAAGTGTTGTGGGGAACAAGTTTACTTAATCCTTAAGCGATGAATAGTAAGGAGGTGGAAGGTCCTAATTACCCTTATACCCTCACTTTAGAAATCCTATAAATAACAAGCTTTGTTTTCATTTGTTGGTTGTTAGTTTTTCATCCAATAAACACATAAGTTGAGAGCTTATTTTGTTAAGAGAATAAGCTAGAAAAGCTAGAAAGCTAGAGTTCATATTTTAAGAAGCAAGAAGAAGAGTGGGGACATGTTAGCTTATTTGTTGTTGATTAATTTCGATCCAACCCCTTCCATCTAGCAAAGTGCTTATTGGTTAGAGATAATAAGTTAGCAAAAGTAATACTTTGAGCAAGAAGTAAGCACAAGAAAGAATCAAGTGATCATCAAAGAGTAAGTGTTCTTGAACCATGTTTCTCTTTCTTTTCCATTGTTAGAGAAGGGGGTATTGGTAGAACTTGCATGCTAAGAAATGATGAGAATGATTAATAAATGGACTTAAGCCGTAATATGTCATGAATAAGATGTTTATACTTATATAAGTTATGAATTAAGAAAAACTTATTAAAGCTGGTAACATGTTCACATTAATGGAATTGGTATGAAGGTAAGAAGCAAGAATGATGGTTAAAGATTAAGATCATGATAAGTCATGGAATCATAGTAAGTAGTCTATATTTTCATAAGTTACAAACTCATAATGAACTAATAATAACTTATCATGTTTATAAGTTAATGAAACATGTATGTCAAGATGTTAATATAATGGATTGAATCCAATTGAAACAGTTTAAAAATCTTAAGTAACGAAGTTTTGTTGGAATTCACACGATTAGATGACGATCGTCGAATTCGTGAAATTCTCGGAATGGAAGTCAAATTTTGAAATTGAGCTTGGAAACATTGGTTTTCAATGGAGACAAGTCGTATATGTCATTATAGAGTTGCTGACTCAAAAATAGCCAGATTCTGACTTAGAACGAAGAAATGAGCGTTGAACGTTCACGAACGTTTATCGTTTTCGTTAAAAATGGACTAATAGGTGAAATTTTAGCAAACAAAGTCGAATAGATAAAATTCTTGCATGAACACGTAGACTACGTGATTTGTGAACCGTGGGCTCTTGAATGAGCCAATTCAGAATTATAACGAAGAAGTCACGAAGTCGAAAATCTCACATAATGAAAAATCTATCAAAATTGTATGTGGCACAGAGTCCGCGCCGCGGTGCGACTCCAAGCCTAAATGACCGGCACCACGGCGCCAAAGTGGCCTGTGTCCCCTGCAAACTTGCCCTGCAGCACGACAAATAACGAAGGGACTCGCGCCACAGCGCAGAGTCCGGTCTTCAAGCCATAATAAGCGACACCGCAGCGTGGCACAGAGTGTAATAGCCGGCGCCGCAGCGCCAGATTTAAAGCTTAGACAATGAAAAATGTTTACAAGTGGAACATGAAGGGAAATTGTTAGCAATGAACTAAGTAACTTAATCAAACATTGTTAAGTCATGATTAAACCCAAGTAAGATCACTTAGGGTTAAAATAAGTCAATTGCAGATAAATGCAAACGCTGTGAAATAAGTCCTAAACCAATGACGATCGAACTTTGATTAATAATAAAGTTAGTAAGCCGCGATGAAGGACACTTAACTCGAACCGAGTTGTATTAATGAAATAATTTCAGTTAAGTTATAGAAGAGAATGAAGTTGGTAAGAATGATGTAAAAAATGACGGAAAGCCCGAACTAATAATAACAAATCTAATAAGGGATTAGATTGAGAAGTAGGGTAAGATTCTTTAAGAACCAAATATGTTCATTCATGACCTAATGTGGTATGTTATGTGATTATGTGTTGTAGAGACTGTAAAGACTCAAAGGAAACGTAATTATACTGTAGCAGACGCTGAGGACAAGTTTTCTTAAATGCTTGTCTAACCTTCGTGTTAGCCAGGTTTTCAAATGATTCAAATTATGAGATGCGTGTATGGTTTTGAAGAAAGAGTCGATGCCAGTTTTAGGTCGGCTAGACTAATCTTGATAGATTGATTGAACTGTTTACAAGTCTTTCAATATAGATTTGCTAACGCTATCCTACGCCAACTAAGTGGTACGGAATCAAGGTAAGCCTGATTATGAATAAACAAATGTATTTTCATCGAGTAAACGATGGGCACGTGAGGTTGCCACAACTTAAACGTATACACGTTTAATGGATGTAGTGTTGATTAACATAGAGTACTATAGCTTGATCACCTAGATGTGCTCGTAAGATATGTCGGACTTACGGACTTCGTGCCGGGTTGTCCTTTTCAAAGAAACTATAAGACGTTCACGTCTTGAACCAGAATTGATGAATATTGTTATTGTAAAATGTTTTAAAGGAAAAGGAAAGCTATTTTAAATTATTGATATTACTTCATAACTATCATCCAGTTATTGAAGATATACGATTCCTATGTTTCAAGCATGCTTTTAAAAATGAAATTGTTGTACTTACTGAGCTTGTTATGCTCACACTTGCTTGAACCATATGATTGCAGCTTAAACGATATGACTAAAGGATTCGACAAGGATAAAGTGAAGGCTAAAGCGAACTTGTAGCATACCTATGTAATAGTATAGGTTTGTAATGATAATATTTGATATTATGACAAGAATAAATTAACGGTTATAAAGAACCTGGGGAATGGTAGTATTGTTTTGGAATATATATATATAAGACAGATTCGTTCTTTTGAGGCTTTTTCAATTGAAAGTTTGTGTGAACTTTAGCATCGTGGAGCACCATCTATCGGGTTGAAAGAGACCCGGATTTGGGGGTGTCATAGTTACATAAACACTACATTATCAATGTTTAACATGGCCTAGAAATAATTATAGAAGAGAATTACATTCAGTCAAACAGGGCACCTTGAACACTGGGTTGTCAGTGTTCTTGATGCCAAGAACACCTAAGACGACAGACAAGTGTCGCTATAGGCTTCAACGATGGTTTCTATTTATTTTAATTTTAATTTTCTAGAAATTAATTAAAAATAGAAAATAAATTCTAAAAATAACAAAAATGGTTTTAAAAATCATTTTAAATTCTAAAAAATAACTTTTAATTATTTGAGACATTTTTCATTAATATTTATAATTATTTGGATATTAATGATATTTAATTAGTGTGTTAAATAAATTAGAGAAATATGATTTAATAATATGAAAAATAATTTTAAATAAGAATAAAGTATTTAAAATATTTTGAGTTATAAAATGTGACTTTCAATATTTTTAGAGAATTTTCATTAATAATTTAATATTAATGATATTAGATTTATTTAATTGTTAATGCCATGTACGACATATCCACAATGCCATGCCATGTAGATTTATTTAATAGTTTAGGTTGGAGTGCAAGGCTGATGTCATGTACGATAATTTGGGCACATTTGCGACGGGACTCATAAGGGTTTTAGCCGAAGCGTTTGCGCAATAAGGAACAACACAAGAATGGCCTCAGTTTGGAACCGCAACACCATATCCACCACCGGATTCACCACCCGAGGAGGGTGGCACCGCCGATAATTAGGGGAGTTTTCGTACCATTTACCTTCATTCAATTGGGACATTGAATATTTTAAGTTTGGGGGTATTGGGTAGTAGTTAGTATTTTTAGTTTTGTATATAGTTTTGCATGATTCATATAGTTTTGTATGATTAGTTTAATTTTTATGTGCATGTTTAGATTACATTTTAGCATATAGTTGCATGTTTATAATTGTATACCTCACAGTTCTTATGAATCTAATACGACAATTGAAAGATGAAAGATGAAACTATCAAACCCAATTGCGGAATACGAATCACAATTCAAATCCTCATACGATTCCAGCAAAACTTATAATATTAATCCCACTCTGGTAGAAAATCCCAAGAAAGAACAAAAAGATAGAGTTGTGGCCTCCTCCTACGTTGGAATCTCCCCCAGAGAGTAAAACCCTAATTATGATGTAAAGATACGTGAAAAAACTAATAGAATGTCAAGTGATACCCCTGACACCTGTCAGGAATCGTTTTAAATCAATTACAACCTTTAAAAATTTGGAAATAAAATAAAACAAGTCAGCAGCTTCAGGCCTCGCGCGCAGCCGCGCGCTCCTCCAGCTTGATATTCTCGCGGCCGCGAGACTTGTAGTAGGTTTGTATGTTTGGCCGGTCTCACGCGCGGGCGTGCGCTCCCTAGGCTCGTCTTTCTCGCGGCCGTGAAACTTGCAGTAGGTTGTCCTGGTTTGGTTAGGAACTCGAGCGGGCGCGCGCTTCCAAGCTATCTTTGTCGCACGGCTTGCAGATGCTGTCTTCTGTTTCTACTCCTTAGCTTGGTTCTGCAACGTTGCTGCTGCTACTGACATTTCCTATATAAATCCATGCTTGTCCATCCATGCCCCACTCACTCCCATGCACATCCTATCTTTTGCCTCCCCTTACGCTTTCATTAGCCTCGTACCCGATATCACCACCAAATTAGGCCACTTCCTGCACTTATTCACCAAAAGGAGTTTTAAGTATGCGAAATGCAATTTAACATAAAATGAAGCTAAAACAAACTAAAATGTCCTTGAGATGGGCATAGTTCGCGTGAATTGGTACTCTATAAGTAGGTGTAAATTCTACTTATCAATGATCCCTGGCTAAGATGGGAAAATAGAAATAGGAGAGGAGAGACGGGGAATTCCTTCGCTAGTATGACCTACCTAAGTTTATTTGGTATTTAATTGGTCGGTCAGAATATAGGGATAATATGTTACATGTCAATTAACCTTTGTTTTGTGGCAATATTTAAAAATAACATTCGAGAATGTTGAGAATAATAATGGAGCACAGGAGACCGTTGATTCACCACATATCAATAATCAAGATAATGTGCATCAGGAAGGCGACAATCCTCATGCAAACAACAACACTGACCAAATGAGGAATGATGGAATGTTTAGAGGCTTTATACAATTTATGCAGTAGCAGGCGAGAGTGGCTCTTGTCCAAAATATAGGTTGAAACACTGGAAACTCTCGGACGGTTACCGCTAAATAGTTCAAGGAGCTAGGACCACCGGAGTTTATTTGAGAGCCAAAACCACTTAAGGCGGAAACGTGGATAAAGCAGATAACCAAGATATTTGATGTCTTGGGATGCGCAGAGGAGCAAAAGGTTCCCTTTGCCACCTTTATGTTGCGAGGAGAGGCAGATTACTGGTGGGAATAGATAAAGCATACTCAACCTACCGCACTAAAGATGTCTTGGGAGAAGTTCCAAGAACTGTTCAATGACAAGTACTTTCCCAAAAGTATTCGTCACATGAAGGAGGTAGAGTTCATCAAATTGGAGTAGAATAATATGGCTGTGTCGCAGTACGAAGCTAAGTTTACCGAGTTGTCCCGGTTTACATCCCACTTAGTTGATAATGAAGAGAGAATGACGCGGATGTTTTTAAGAGGTTTGAAGCCGGAGATACGTCAATATCTTATTTCTCATAAACTATGTTTGTATTCAGATGTTATAAATAGGGTTCAGTTAGTGGAGCGCGATAACGAGTCAACGCAACCAAAAGAGAGTAACCTGTAAAATAATAATATCAGTGAGAACAGTCATCGAAGCGGTGACAACAAGCGTGGAGGGAATCAACATGCCAAAAATGGTAACCACTTCGGTGGTAATCAGGGCCAAAATAATAAGAATGCATATTTCAAGAAGAGGAGATTCAACAATGATGGAAAGATGTCAACACCAGCACCCGTTGTTAAGGAAGGAGAACGACCACCTATCATACGCTTCAAATGCGGAGGGGAGGGACACATCAGTCCAAACTGCGCGATGCTGTCCAAATCATGTTACAATTGTGGAAGAGAAGGTCACTTAGCCCGATTTTGTTGTTCACTGAAGACAAGTTCAGCTAGGATGGAGGCACCAAAGGCCGTTCCAGATAAGTCAAAACCAGTAGTTTAAGGGAGAGAGTTTGTTGTGACCTCCCAGAAAGTAAGGAACCCAAACGAGGTCATCACGGGTAAGCTTATCATAAACTCTAGCGAAGTCTATACCTTATTTGATACCATTCTACCAATTCTTTTATTTCTCCTACTTGCGCTCAACGATTAAATTTAACTCCAGAGAAATTAGACTTTGACTTATCTGTGGAAACTCCGTTGCGAGAAACCTTCATTACATCCACTGTTTATAAGTCTTGTTTGGTTCAAATCGGTACCCTCACATTACCTGTCGATCTTATTTCATTAACAATACTTGCATTTGATGTGATTCTAAGGATTGATTGGTTAACTACTCATCATGCAAAAATTGATTATTTTTGTAAGGTTGTTAGCTTTCATATTCCTAACCAACCTATTATGCGAATTCAAGCAACCAAAACATTAAAATCAATCACTGTCATCTCAAGCCATAAAGCTATTCGTTTATTAAAAAACGGATGTCAAGCTTTCTTAGCTCATGTCATGGATCTAAACAAAAATACGTCAGTTTTGAATGATATTTCAATTGTGATTAAATTTCCTGACGTATTCCCTGAAGAACTTCCTGGCCTACCCTCAGAGCGTGAAATTGAATTTTGTATCGACCTTGAACCTGGTACAAAACCTATTTCCAAAGTCCCATATCGAATGACTCCTATTTAACTTCAGGAGTTAAAGACCCAACTGCAGGAATTGTTAGACATTGACTTTATTCATCCTAGTACTTCTCCTTAGGGTGCTCCTGTTCTATTCGTGAAGAAGAAAGATGGGAGTATACGACTTTGTATTGATTATGGGGAGTTGAATCATGTCACCATCAAAAATAGGTACCCATTGCCACGTATTGATGACCTGTTTGACCAGTTGCAAGGAGCCAAATTCTTTTCAAAGATTGATCTTCGTTCTAGATATCACCAATTAAAGATTAGAACCAATGACAATCCAAAGATGGCTTTCAAAACTCGGTACAGACATTATGAATTCATAGTCATATCCTTTGGATTGACTACTGCTCCTACTGCCTTCATGGATATGATGAACCGAGTATTCAAGGAATATTTGGATCACTTTGTGGTCGTATTTATTGATGACATCCTTATTTATTCCAAAAGTTGTGAAGATCATGAACAACACTTGAAGCTGATAATCCAAAAGCTTCGTGAATATAAGCTTTATACCAAGTTGAAGAAATGCGAGTTTTGGCTTGAGGAGGTAGCATTCCTTGGGCACGTAGTATCAAGTCATGGAATATCTATTAACCCAGCAAAGATTGAAGCTATTCAAAGCTGAGAGCAACCTAAATCAGTGACCGTAATACGTAGCTTTCTTGGCTTAGCTGGTTATTATTGGAGATTCGTAAAAGGATTTTCTCGAATCGCTACTCCATTAACTTAGCTGACTCGAAAAGATACAAAATTCGATTGGAACGAGGAATGTGAGAAGAGTTTTCAAGAACTCAAGAGGAGACTCATTTCAGCACCTGTTCTGATAATACCATCTGGCTTGGAGGGATTTGTCATCTACATTGATGCTTCGGGCAAAGGGTTAGGATGTGTTCTCATGCAACATGAGAAAGTCATAGCTTATGCTTCTCAACAACTTAAAGAATATGAGAGGAATTATCATACTCATGATCTAGAGTTGGCAGCTGTTGTTTTTGTACATAAAATTTGGAGGCATTACTTGTATGGGGAGAAAGTGGAGATCTTTACGGATCATAAAAGCTTCAAATATTTCTTCACTCAAAAGGAAATCAATATACGACAACGACGTTGGCTTGAACTGTTGAAAGATTATGATCATACCATCCAATACCATCCTAGAAAAGCTAACGTGGTAGCTGACGCATTGAGTAGAAGATCATATGCGAGTACGAGTGAGATATTGTCAACGCAAAGGCCCATTTTGTATGACTTGCAAAGGATGGAGATAGAGTTAAAGACTCCAGGGATCTATGTAATGATGGAAAATATACGAGTAGAACTGACTTTAATCGATAAAGTTAAAGTTGCTCAAGCTACAGACCTGGAACTGATGCGTATGAGGAAGAAAGTGCAAGAAGGTGCTATGTCGGAAACAAGAATTGATGAAGAAGGAATACTTCGACTCAACTCTAGACTTTGTATTCCTAACGACCCTGATTTAAAGTATAAAATCATGATGGAGGCGCACAACACACCATTTTCAATCCATCTTGGGAGTACCAAAATGTATCATGATCTTCGTCATACATTTTGGTGGATTAATATGAAGAGAGAGATAGCGCTGTTTATGTGACGCCCCAAAAATTAGGTATACATCACCCATCTTGAGTCGCCAGATACATGGTATAGAATTCAAATACAACTTAATAATACAACTGTCGTGTACAATACGACAAAACATAAACTATGAGTTTGAATACAAATATTGTCTACTAGCGAGTATACAAACTCAAAAGGAGTCCTCATTATAATTTTTATCACACTATTTCACAGAATAGTGAGGACTACTAATGCACCATCTAGGACCATCACTCTGTTCCTCGACTAGTCCCAGCTACGTTCTCATTTCCTGAAGAGAATAGTGAAAGAAAGGGTGAGCTCAACTAGCCCAATAAGAAATATTATGACTAAGATAATGCAGAATAATTTATCGTTAGCCTTCAACAGTGTTAAACTGATAAAATATAATAACTATCAAGTTTAACTGTAGCGGAACAAGCAATCCATTAAAAGAGTCAAGTAGAGAATAAAATAGTACACGTTTATCGCTGTGACTCAGCTTAATAAATAATCCACATCATCGAATCACCCCTGCATTACGGCCAAGGATATTCTTTAGTATCATGACCACGAATTATCCATGCACTACGGGCCAAAGATAATCGTGTTTTCATCAACGGTCCTGATCATGCCATAAAATAATTCATCTTTGCACCCTTGGCCGAAGAGAATCCATAGCCATAATCATACCAAAAACTGTCCATCAATGCACTACAGGCCAATGAGGACTTTTTCCACATCATTTGTAATATTGCGGTCATGATTATACCGAATAATCCCTGGTCATAATTATACCAAGTCCATCTATGCACTACAGGCCACAGATGACTTTCAACAAAATATAAACATGAGAATGATGACAATGATATAAGAATTCAATAAAATAAGTTCAAGAATTAATTTATCTAGGAACTGATAACGTCCAAATTGTCAACATGATACTGCTTTGTAGAGTAAAATTCAAGAATGCTTAGAAGAATATTTCCATGAAAAGATACTGGTTGTAGCGCAAATATCAAGGATATTCCACTAATTTCATGGAGTATAGAAGTCAAAACTTTAACCAACTGAGTATAATAACGAATGGAATAACAAAAGAAATCACCATGCATGCGGTACTTCGCATAAACAGGTTATTCCAACAGAATAATAAGTAACGGAACCAGGTCAGGCGAAAATCACACCGACGGGATGTTCCAACAGAATAATAAAGAATAAAATAACAACAGAAATCACCATGCATGCGGTACTTCACATAGACAGGTTATTCCAACAGAATACCAATAAAGACGGAACCAGGTTCGGCGTAAAATGCACAGACAGGATATTAATAAAGACGGAAGTAGGTCCGGCGTAAAACGCACAGACAGAATATTCCAACAAAATAATAATAAAGACGGAATAATAGAAGAATGTCACCAAGTATAGGGTAGTCCGCGTATACAGGTTATTCCAACAGAATAATAAAGAATTGAATAACAGAAGTTCTCTTCATGAATAAGAAAGAAAGAATACCCCTTATGAGTACAACAAATAATATTCCCTACCTTAGAATGAAGAGTACTGGATATAGAAGTAGTGAAGTAACAGAACACTTTTCTTCTTTCTCTCTATAGTTTCTCTCTAGAGTTTCATTGAATTCGTAAGAAATAATGAATGAATGAGCTTCTATTTATAGAAAAATGGGCTGCATAGTAACTAACTCATGAACGATCCAGATTGATTTACTTTAATTTGACGATCAATATTTAAAGCAAAATCTTTTAAATAAAATATAATATATTCTATTTATAATCTAATAAAATGAATAACTTTATAAAAGATTTTACTATGCAAACACTATGCAGGCACTATGCAAACACTATGCATAATAAAATATAATATATTCTAATTATTGTCTAATAAAACAGATAACTTTATAAAAGTATTCTATTTTATATAAAAAGATTTTACTATGCAACACTATTCATAATAGAATATAATATATTCTATTTATAGAATAACTTTATAAAAGTATTCTGTTTTATTACATTAATAATACCAATAAAACAAAACTGAGTGACTTATCACGTAAGCATCAATAATCAATACCGTGTGCTACTATGCAACCATGTGTATTACTGTACTTTTAACACCGGGTGTTTCAACAGTTAACGGTAAAACTTTCGTCGTTATTGTCATAAACTCAATCCGACAATAATTCTGTTGTGGGGTCCACCAATGATTGTGCCGTTGTACGAATATTCTCTATTAAAATGAATATTCCCCGACCAACCTAATATTATATAACAACTTGCGTACTTTGAAAAATTTATAAATATTACCCACACCTATAACATTATATCAAATCCACACCATAATATTCAAAAAAATTATTTCGAGAAAATTAAATATTTATTCATAAAATCTGGGGTCTCACAATTTATCTCAAGGTGTCTAACTTGTCAACGAGTTAAAGCAGAGCATCAAGTGCCAAAAGGTCCATTGGAACCACTTGAAATTCCAGAATGAAAGTGGGAGCACATTACCATGGATTTTGTTACTAGTTTTCCCAAGGTTTCTCAAGGCAAAGATGTAATTTGGGTCATTGTTGATAGATTGACCAAGTCTTCTCACTTCTTACCTATACGAGAAACTTATACACTTGAACGTCTTGCTCGTATGTATATAAACGAGGTTGTAAGATTGCATGGTATGCCAGTATCCATAGTGTCTGATCGAGACCCAAGATTCACTTCATAATTTTGGGTTAGTTTGCAAAAAGCTATGGGCACGGATTTACAATTTAACTCGGCATATCATCCTCAGACGGATGGACAGTCGGAGAGGACTATTCAAACTCTTGAAGATCTATTAAGTCTCTGTGTTCTTGATTTCAAGGGAAGTTGGGACAAGTTCTTACCATTAGTGGAGTTTTCCTATAACAACAGTTATCAAGAAAGTATTGGCATGGCTCCATTCGAAGCATTGTATAGAAGGAATTGTCGTTCTCCAGTGTGCTGGGATGAGGTGGGTGAAGCAATGTTGTTAGGACCAGAGTTGGTACATATGACTACGGAAAAGATTCAAACGATCCGGCAACATATAAAAACCTCACAAGATCGACAAAAGAGTTATACCGATCTTCATCGAAAGGACGTGGAATTCGATATTGGAGATCATGTGTTGTTACGTGTTGCTCCATGGAAAGGAGTTATGAGATTTGGAAAGAGAAGAAAGCTCAATCCTCGATTCATTGGCCCATTTTTAATCCTCAATCGAGTAGGAACTGTGGCGTATAGACTCGCTTTACCGCCAAGTATGTCTCGTGTTCATAACATTTTTCACATATCCATGTTACGTAAATATGTGGAAGACCCGAACCACATTATTGAGTTAGAAACGGACGAAATAGAGGAAGATTTAACGTATGAAGAGGTTCCTGTTAAAATCTTGGACAAGAAGGAACATGTTCTATGCTCCAAGGTTATACCTCAAGTCAAAGTTTTGTGGAGGAACCACGATGTTGAGAAAATGACCTGGGAGTTAGAATCTGAGATGAAATCAAGGTATCCTTACCTCTTCGACATACCAGGTACGTACCCTAATTTCGAGGGTAAAATTTCATAAGGGGAGGTTGTAAGACCCCAACTTTTATGAATAAAGATGAATTTTCTATAAATATCATTTTTGAATATTATGGAATGAATTTGATATAATGTTATAGTTGTGGGTAATATTTATAAATTTTGCAAAGTACGCAAGTTGCTATATAATATTCGATTCGTCGGGGAATATTCATTTTAACAGGGAATATTCGTACAACGACAGAATCATTGTTGGACCTAATAACGGAATTATTGTCGGATTGGGAAAACAACAAAAATACTTTATGAAAATAACGGCGGAAGCTTTACTGTTAACTGTTAAACACCCGGTGTTAAAAGTACAGTAATACGCGTGGCTACATAGTAGCACACAGTATTGATTATTGATGCTTACATGAGAAGTCACTCAGTTTTGTTCAATTATTGTTATAGTAATTGTTGCATAGTATCTCACGTTATTTGATTCAATTATTGTCAATATTTTATAATCAATAATTGAGGTGACAAAGTTATTAATATTATTATTTGTAATATTAGCGATGTCTAGAAATTTTGTCAGGGAGAGGTTTAGTCACCTAATTGCGCCCCAATGAGGAGAAATCCTTATTGGAAAGCTCCCTCTTTCCTGGGAACGACCTAGTCGATTAATATTGCGAATTATAATAATGATGATGAGTTTTGTTTTATTAGTATTATTAATGTAATAAAATAGAAAAGCTTTTTATATAAAACAGAATACTTTTATAAAGTTATTCTTTTTATTAGACTATAAATAGAATATATAATATTCTATTATGCATAGTGTTTTGCATAGTAAAATCTTTTTATATAAAACAGGATACTTTTATAAAGTCATTTGTTTTATTAGACAATAATTAAAATATATTATATTTTATTATGCATAGTGTTGCATAGTGCCTGCATAGTGTTTTGCATAGTAAAATCTTTTTATATAAAACAGAATACTGTTATAAAGTTATTTGTTTTATTAGATTTTAAATAATATATATATATATATATATATATATATTTAGAATATATTATATTTTATTGCATAGTGCATCATAGTATCCTTTCTATTTTCCTATAAATAGGATGCTTAGTTAGAATTGAAAACCACACCAGAAGTTAAGAGAATTCTTCTATAATCTTGAGCGTATTTCTTTAGAGTTTTAAGAAGCTTTAGCGTAGTGTAAGTTTTATTCAAGAATATCCTCACCCTACCAGTCGAAATACTATTCTTTTACGGTAAAGGATATTATTTGTTGTACTCGTAAGATGTATTCTTTCTTTCTTATTCATGAAGAGAACTTTTGTTATTCTATTCTTTATTATTCGGTTGGATTAACCTGTATACGCGGGCTACCCTATGCTCTGTCAAATTCTTATGTTATTCCAATTTTTTTATTACTATGTTGGAACATCCTATCTGTGCTTTACGAATTACCTGGTTCCATTATTTATCATTCTGTTGAAACATCCTGTCTATGATTTACGCATGACCTGGTTCCGTTAATTATTATTCTGTTGGAATATCCTGTCTGTGCGTCTACGCATGACCTGGTTCCATTATTTATTATTCTATTAGAATATCCTATCTGTGCGTTTACGCATGACCTGGTTCCGTTATTTATTATTCTGTTGGAATAACCTATCTGTGCGGTCTATCGCATGCCTGGTGATTTCTTTTGTTATTCCATTCTTTATTATACTCAGTTGGTTAAAAGTTTTGACTTCTATATTCCATGAAATTAGTGGAATATCCTTCATATTTGCGCTTCATCCAGTATCTTTTCATGGAAATATTCTTCTTAACAATCTTGAGTGTTAGACAAAGAAGTATCATGTTGATTATTTGGACATTATTAGTTCCTGTATAAATTAATTCTTGAACTTATTTTATTGAATTCTTATATCCTTGTCATTATCCTCATATTTATATTATGTTGAAAGTCATCTGTGGCATGTAGTGCATAGATGATCTTGGTATGATTATGAACAGGGTATATTCGGTGTAATCATGACCGAAATGTTACAAATGATGTGGAAAAAGTCCTCAATTGCCCGTAGTGCATTGATGGACAATTGTTGGCATGATCATGACCATTGATGAATACACTAATATCCTTGGCATGTAGTGCATGGATAATTTGTGATCGTGATACTAATGAATATCCTTGGTCGTAGTGCAGGGATGATGTGGATTATTTATTAAGCTGAGTCTTAGTGATAAAAAGTAATGAAAAACCTTTTAAATCATAGAAGATAGTAGATTTTATTCTCTACTTGACTCTTCTAATGGATTGCTTGTTCCGCTGCAGTTAAACTTGATGTTTGTTATATTTTATCAGTTTAACACTGTTGAAGGCTAATGATAATTTATTCTGCATTATCTTAGTCATAATATTTCTTACTGGGCTAGTTGAGTTCACCCTTTTACTTTCATTATTCTCTTCAGAAAATGAGAACGTAGCAGGGACTAGTCGGAGAACAGAGTTATGGTCCTAGATGGTGCATTAGTAGTCCTCATTATTCTGTGAAATAGTGTGATAATAAATGTAATGAGGACCTCATTGAGTTTGTATATTGTCTAGATGACAATATTTGTATTAAAACTCACAGCATATGTTTAGTCATATTTTACACGACTGTTGTATAATTAAGTTTGTATTTGAATTTTGTACCATGTATTTGTCGACTCAAGATGGGTGATGTATACCTATTTTGGGGGCGTTTCATGTTTAGTAAATGTTAATATGATTAGGAAACCATAATTTAATAAGGAAACCCTAATTGTAATTTAGAAATTTTAAATATTAATTTTTCTAATTAAAAACCTTAATTAGAAATTTTTAGAAACTAAATATTTAAAACCTAAGGGTTAGAACCTTAGGCTTAAACCCTAAGGGTTTGAACAATGTCATGTATGCCATTAAAAATATAATGCTAAAGACCAAAATGCCCTTTTTCATTTTCTTTAAATGGTAACTTGTAAAAATACCAAGACCTTTAGTAGGTAACCTAATTGATTGACTTTGTGGCATTAAAATATCAACAAATTAACCTCCCTTTGATAGCAACATCATATCATTCATGCATCTAAGCAATATATATAGAATTAGAGAGAGAAAGTTCTCATATTTTGCTTATTTTGATATAAAGCTCTCACCAACTCTCTCACACACAAAACCTCCAAATTTTTCAAGTTACTCAGTCCTAAAAACAACCCCTTGATCAACCAAGATCAGTTAGGAAGATCAAGATCAAAAATTTAAAGCTAAGAGGTATAAACCTAATTTGATTTTTGATCCTTATTGTTAAGAAAATTTTTGTGTTTAAGTGTTTATATTTGTGTTAAAAGATATTTTTAGATGATCTATGTTGATCCATCATGGATCCATAGCATCAAAGTGCCTTAAAATGGTGTTTTTCAAAAACTGTTCTTGAGCTTGAAATGTGGTCTAACAACCGAATGTTAGTGGCCACAGATCCTTGCTCGTTTATGATTTTTGTTGTTTTAAAGTTGTAATCTGTAGCTTGTCATGTGTTCTTTAATCTGCAAGTGGAATCAGTGTCATTGGATGTCTAGATCGTGTGTTATTAACAGTCAAAACCCGTTGACCGGCCATGACCGGGTCAAAATCTGGAAAAACCCCATAAATTTAAAAAACTGAGTGAAAACATTTCTCGAAGCTCAGATCTGTCAGGTATTAAATGATTTGATGTTTTTGTTATAAACATGTTGTAGATGGTAATATGGACTGTAGACCCATGCCTTAAGATCCCATAAAAAATCAACATATCGATCGTATCAAGTGGTCAAAGTAGGCCACTTGCACTGATTTGCATTTCTGGGATTTTCCAGAAACATGAAGAACGAACTTTCTGACAGCCTTTGACCAAGCTGTAACTTGTGATGTTGTTGTTGTTTATTCGATCCGTTGTTGTAGTGTTGTTCATTGATGCAAGGCGTATAGATTTGGACCATGAGACCACTTCATTAATGATCAGAGCACTAACTTAATCGAGCTTGAAAGTGTCAACTCGACACTGTCTGGGTTACCCAAAAAACCCAGATTCGGTCTGACAGAAAGTTTGAGGAGCTGGATCTTCTCGATATGTGATTGTATGACATAAATAATTATTGATTCGTGTAGTGTTACATAAACACTACATTATCAATGTTTAACATGGCCTAGAAACAATTTGAGAAGAGAATTACATTCAGTCAAACAAGGCTCCTTAAACACTGGGCTGTCAGTGTTCTTGATGCCAAGAACACCTAAGACGACAGACAAGTGTCGCTATAGGCTTCAGCGATGGTTTCTATTTATTTTAATTTCTAATTTTTCAGAAATAAATTAAAAATAGAAAATAAATTCTAAAAATAACAAAAATGGTTTAAAAATCATTTTAAATTCTAAAAAATAACTTTTAATTATTTGAGACAATTTTTATTAATATTTATAATTATTTGGATATTAATGATATTTAATTTATTTAATTAGTGTGTTAAATAAATTAGAGAAAAATGATTTAATATTATGAAAAATTATTTTAAATAAGAATAAAGTATTTAAAAATATCTTGAGTTATAAAATGTTACTTTTAATATTTTTAGAGAATTTTCATTAATAATTTAATATTAATGATATTAGATTTATTTAATTGTTAAATTAAATAAATAAGTTAAAAAAAAGATTTTATTGATTTAAAAATCATTTTAAATGAGAATAAAGTATTAGAAAATATTCTGAATTATAAAATATAATTTTTAATATTTTTGGAGAATTCTCATTAATAAATTAATATTAATGATATTAGATTTATTTAATTATTATATTAAATAAATGAGTTAAAAATAATTTTATTGATTTAAAAATCAATTAAAAATGAGAAAAATAATTTAAAAATATTTTAAGTTATAATAAATGACTTTTAATATTTTAATAATAATTTCATTAATATTTAAATATTAATGGTGATGATTTAAAAATAATTTTTATTATTTTAAAAATCATTTAAGTAGAATATCAATGATTTAAAAATAATTTAAGTTATTAGTAATAACTTTAATATTTTGACAAATATATTATTAATATTTTTATATTATTAAATATTAATAATGATAAGATTATTTGATAATTAAATCATTTAAAAATGATTTAAGTGTTTGAAAAATTATTATAAATTATAATAATTATTTAAATATTATTAAAAGCTTCCGAAAAATATTATAAACGATATTTGATTTATCTAAAATAATATTGAAGCTTAGAGACCAAGTTTAATTGACAATAACTGTGTTAGTTGTCGGATTTGGTGACCAGAACACCGAGATGAGACCGAAGTCCAACAAGACCGAACTAGTTAGACTTAATAAGTGTTTATATTGGTTATAAACACTAATGTGGCTATGTGGTAATGTGCCTATGAGACAGATTGACTGTGAATTACAGTGATACATGTTATGAATTATTGTGCAAATTGTGAGACCGATTTTATTGGTTATAGGTCTTTCGAAAACAGATAAGTATATTGTGTAGCTGTAAACAGCAGAAGAGGCAAGTTTCCTAACTCAACCGTGAGTTATATTTATTTAATTATTATAGTGGTTAATTATTATTGATTAGACCACGTCCAAGAATTTATTTTTGATTATCCGCAGTTAGTGCATGTTTATTAATTCAAATTGAATTAGTGATTCTGAGAATATACTTGTAGAATAACTGTTGTTGGATATTCATATCTGTAGAAGCTATTATTGATTTCAAATAGTATAGTTAAATTCTGTCTATTATTTAATCGTATTGAAATATATCTTAGCTAATTGTTTTGGCTAGACGAACATATGTTAGAAATTGATAGGTTCAAGAAGAGAAGAGAAGAGAATTCAGTTATTATTGATAGATCAATGCCAATTGTTTCGGCTAGATCGAAAAAGCAAAACTTGATAGGTTTGAGAAGAGAATAGAAGAGAAATGTTTAGATATTGAAATCATTGCATTTCATTGTTAAATCAAATTCTGATTCAAAGACTGAGAAGAACAACCTTTTATATAAAGGGAACATTTTAGGTCGTATATTCGGACATTGCGCACGATTAAGTATTATGCATAATATAGGGTACAAGGAGTTGGCCGGCTCTAAGTACTTGCAGAGGGGTATGATTTAATCTTTATGGTTATATGATACACCTGCATATATTTCAAAGTAAAACTTTGATATATACCTGAGAAGAGAGTTCAAGATCCAACGGATCGCTCAACATAAATATGGAAAACATTCCACTTTGTTATTGTGTAGAATTGATTCTTGACTATTCAATAGAATATCGTAGAGACTTTGAAAGCGTTGTACTCTTTCATTATCAAATTATTATGTTGCTTAGATTGTGATAAGACTTGTTAGTTATTAAAGCTTTGTTTAGCTAATTCAAAGTTCCCCAAACTTTGGCATTATCCTATCAAAATAGATAGTCTGTTCTTAATGATTCGTATACATTTATTGCATTCTTAACTTGCAGGGCAAATTTGTTGCTCACCCTTGCTAAATAAAATATTTCAGCTAGGAACGAAGAGGCCAGTGGGTCAAAGAAGAACAAAGGCAAAGGCAAAATGCTGGATTAGTTTTTATAAACATTATGAATATGTTGTATTTGTAAACCCTTTTTGTATATCTAAGGGATATGTTTATAATGTTAAGGTTAGTGGACCTGTGACTAATGTATTAATAATATCTGTTATTGACTTATGTATTACTATTTCTATATGAATGGGTAGTTAGATGTTATTATATTGTGAATCGTGAGCACCAAACTCGGGGGCCAGGTAACCCGGATTTGGGGGTGTCACATAAACTGAGGGGTGGCGACTCAAATCACCCAGAAGATCTAGAATCGTCACAACAATGCCTGGTAGATCCTTGCGAGGAGCATGAACATCATGAGCTGGAGCCATAACTGGTACATCCTCCTCCTCGTCCTCAACATCCGGTACATCAACCTGGATAGGATGAATCACTGCCTCCATCAAGCGATGAGGTTGTCTGACTGAACGGGGTCGAGGCACTTCAGAAGCCCTCCTCCGCACACCTGAAGTGGTCCTGCGGGAACTACTCGGCTGATTTAGATCTACAATATCTGGACACAAACCTCCAAATCACCTCAGAAAGGGTGTGGTAAATTCTAACCTGGAGCTTTTTAAATGCATTTTATGACTACATGCATGCATTACTTTAACATACGCCTATAGTAGAGTTAAAAATGTATGTCTACCCAATGTCTAGACTTTTGGAAAATTTTGCCAGAGTCTCCTTTGTAAACAAGACTATCCACATGCACATATGCATGACTAGGTGGCCATTTAGTAGCACACCTACCCACAGTCATAAACATCCTATATGCATAAACATGTCATAGTAATAATCCATGATGGTAGATTAATTACCTGAATTATTTTGCTTTACTACCTTTGCTCATTTGTCCTCAAATAGGATACGAATTAGTAGAAAAAAAGTTACCAATTTGACTATTTCAAAAGTCAAATTTTTTCACATCATTATTTTCAGCATGGTTTAATACTAACATTTACTATGTTGAATATTTTTTATCAAGTCATATGAGCATGCATATTCACTACCATGTGTTTGGACGCATTTCATGTGATAATCCATTTTCCAACGGACGAATACTGGAATAGATGACATACATACGTTACCAGGAT